>NNCF01126001.1:104633-140726 GCA_002313205.1 Laupala kohalensis
ACATATCACTGTCTTGCTCAAAATTAAGTAATATTTTAATATTTTATTATTTATTGATATAGTTTGACAAAATATCAGAGATTAACGTTTTTGATAAGAATTCGAATTCGAATCCCCACAAACCCCAAATACTATTTCCATTTTACTATTTTGTTGTAGAACTTATATTGTTTTAGGGGTGTGGGGATTGGAATTCACATTCTTTTCCATTCTACTTGGATTTTGGTTATAATGAGGAATGTTCATTTTAAAAAGAAACAAAAACAACAACAATGGAACGCCCAAATTTCGCGGAAGTTGAAGTCTGTCATTAATTCTTGGGAAGTTAATGTGACCCAATTGACATATTGTGAGAGTTACACAACGAAAATTTTAAATAAAAACACCGTGTCATCGAAGAGAAATCAAACTCTGTTTTGAATATAAATTCACCTAAACCTGACAAAAGAAACAGTTCTTGAATCCGTGGAAGTGTTTTATTGCTCGACACCCTGAGTTCAAAATCTTACTAATTAAAGTTAATTGATAAAATCTCAGTCTATATTTTTTGTTCGTTGGATACTCTACTAATTTTTTTTCATAATGACCATATCACGCTGCTACGAAAAATACATTTTCCAAATTCTTTTTTTGAATCAATGGTCTGCGCAAGTATTTGTATCTCAGTGTGGTGAAATAGTGTTCATACTTATGTGATGATAAAATAGGACTTTTCATGCTTGAAATTAATATGTTGACGAAAAGTCAATATTTTTTAACCACTCCGGCAACTCATATTTCTGTCCTTGGACAAATGATCTGATTCGTGAATCCAACGAGTGCTCCTATTGCTTCATTCCCGTCTGAAGTAGCACAGATTCCACTATTTCTAATTAAGAAGATGTTGAATATTTTGACCAGTCAAAATTAAAACTAGCCCCCAAAACATGTTGCCTTAAACATTGCTATTTTGCTCTAAAATCTAATGTGTAAAGCACTGATGCACAGGTACATTTACCCTACTTCCTGAGTTCGTCGTATATTCAGAACAAATAACAGCGTGTCATGTGACGTACACATTTCTTATTAAGAATTTGCTTAAGAAATCGCGTTATTCCTTCGAGAAAGGGGACTTCGGTCATGGTGGTTGTGTCATCATCTAACGATTCGCTGTGGAATGTGAAGGTTTCTGTAGCGCCTTGTGAAGAGCGAGTGCAATCGTAGCGATCTGCTATTTCCATGTCTTGAGCGAGGATTCGTCCAACTCGTTCCCACTCGTTGAGATTGTCTCCAATATTTTTGTGAATCTCGGCCAGCGTGCTCGCTTTGTTCTCTCCATTGTCTTTTCGCAGAAACTGTGCTCACATTACTTTTTTCCATTATATGCATGATCTGATGTTTTGGAATTAGACTCCTGCTTTTATCTACCACAGTACTTTAAGTAGCTCATTCTTCCCGCTGTATCGTCTTCTGTGAGGAAATTAAAACATGACAAGAAACTTAAAAACATAATTGCAATTTATAAAGAAATATTACAAAAATTAATACTATAATATTTCTTGTCGAGAGTAATACTTTTGTAAACGTAAGGTTGTGCATCTTATTTATCATTCGTTTGTAAATTTAAAGATGTTTTTAGAGATTCGTACAATATAAATATAACTAGCAGTAAGATACCACAAAGTTATTTCATTCTTGGATTTCGTACGTTATAGGATGTTTAAAACTCCAGGAAAATAACATAACTTATGTACATCTTCAAAGCGTTATTCCATCTTCCCCGTTTCTTTATTTTTTATAAATGAAAACTCGCTTTGATGCGTAAATCTTTATCTTTTAATGCGATGTTCTTTTTCTGACTCTTTCGTAAACGGCATGTCTCTTTATCTGTGACAAAATTCATTCAATATTTGAAAAATTGTTCCTTAGTCTCTTTACGGAGCAATTTTAAAACAAGTTAAATAATAGGGAATTTTCAATCATTAAGTAGGAGTAATTTCAAAGATCAGTAAAAAAGTAATTTCTAACATCAGTTAAGAACTGCGCCTATCCACTTGGTGGGCTCTAATGACCTTTGATGTTGACGAGCCCTAAAGCCCCACAAAAAAAAAAAAAAAAACCATCCACTTGGAGGGCAATAAATAATTNTCATACGTTTTCTTTACACGCTTCTGGACGATTAGCTATTTGTTATAGCCTTGTCTATTGAAATATATAAATTGTTTTGATTGGTTGACACCTCATTTGTTCAGATTGATTCAGATCGTTCAGATCGTTCAGATTGAATTTTCAATTGCTTTGAATCGATTATTTCCCGTTTAGCTAACAAAATTAGCTGCCAAAAGTACTCATGTATCCGTATTTTCTTGAATAGTAAAATTTCACGAAACACTTCATGGGCCATCATTTGTCAAAAAGCAAAACAAAAATGTATGCCTACTCCCGTTTCCAAAAGCACAAACGTCGTCTGCAGATTAGTCCTACAGGTATAATTAAAGACTTCACTGAGAATGCTGTGGTAATAGGGACTTTCTCCTGGGGAGACTTTCAGCATTTACAGACTTTGGGGAGACTTTTAGCATTTATCGAAGGGTATGAGAAATTTCTCTTAATGTGAATGGAATTTTTCATTGCCCTAACTTGAAGTGACATCCGTGAACACTTGCACTATAACACTTCATCGTAGTATGCGGTCGCTCAGAATATTTAAAAATCCAAATTCGCCACTAATAATGTTTGTGATGTTAACAGGGACAGTTTGCATGTAATTTTTTAATCTCATTATATAGAGGGAAGATGCATGTTCCAAAAAAGTAATAACATATGTGAGTGTCGTATATGTTATTCTCTGGAATAGAAGATCATGTTTGAAATATTTTTCGAAATCTGTCAATTTCAGTTTACCATTAAATTTTCTAAATTCTCGTCCTCGAAATCTTTTAACATATAATTTATTTATATCTTTTAAATAAATAATTTATTTATCTTATTGTTTTCTAATTTCTCTTTTTACATCCAATGATATCTGTGTAAGTATTATTCACCAAATATTTCCTATTAATTAGTTATGATTACGATTAAGTAGCAAGATTGTCAGAATAATAAACCGATAACAGTACGCATTCTTTAAGGAATAACTGTAACATTACAATATCTTGGTTATAAAATGTATTAATATCTGTAGATGTTATAACAAGGAGCCAATTATTGATATTCTTATTTTAGTAGGGGAACGGACGGGCATGTCATTAAATTAAAAAATTAAAAATCCACCAGTGCCTTTGTGTCCTTTCTTTGGAGTTGATGAGATGGTCTCTTGCTTGTTATTTAGTTTGTCCTCAATGTGGTCATTCTTTTTTTTGTAGATATTTTATTCTTCTATATTCATTGTAACTGTTTTAATGAATAATTATTTACCTATTTATTTGAATCAAAGATAAAAACATAATACGTTAATTTGCGAGAGCTATTGAGATAGTGACAGTGTGTGAGGTATGACTAAGACAGTATCTATGACAGAAGGCAAAGGCTGCATTTCTATTACGTCAATGTTGGAAGTTATTTCTCCCGGAGAGTGGTGAGCATTTGTTGCTACTTTACGACGTAAATCTAATGCTCTGAAACCTCCCGTGTGAATCTGCATTTGCATATCTGTACAGTCAGACAACACTTCCTACCCCTTCTTTGTATATACAGCAGTTGCAAATATACCCTATCTCGTGATTTTTACTGTAATTTCTTATTAATTTATTATTATTTTATTTCGTATAAAATTGGATTTGTTTGAGTACATAGAAGAAATATAAAAATGTTAGAAAGAATCCTAAGTTGTTGAGTAACTTTTATATAATAGCTAAATTATTCAATTGAAGTTCAAATTTTAAGGCGGAAGTGTTACTAAAACGTTATTTTAAATGTGAATTAATATATACGTTATTACCGCTGACGAAAGGCACATCAGCGGATGGGTTTCCAAAAGCAATTGTCAGATGAATACATTTTTTCAATAATTTTAAGAATTTTTAAAAAATATGGCTAGTTTTTAGAGTTATTTAGGGTTAGTAATTTTCTGTAAACTATTCAACAATATATATTTTCACGTATTACTTCGCGCATCATTTTTTTTTATTAGCAAAAAACGAAGATTGCTATGTCAATTCCTATTTTCATATCCAATCAGAAGTCATTATTATTTTAATACGATTATTTCAAACAATTCATATATGACATAGAATTTATAATTATTCTCTCTCTGTACCTCATATGATAGTACCATTGAGATATTTAACAGTTTTAATTACGATCTCTACATCAAGGTTTGAAAAGTATTTGAAGAGGAATTCAGATATTAGCAGGTGAAAGAAGTCATAATATCCCTGATATACAAAAAAAAAGTTCAAATTTAAATTATATACTGCAGCATATCACTTGGAGATTATAAAAAGCAATAACTTATCGAAACAGTCACCAATGAATAAGCTTCATGACAGGTGAGCTACAATTATATTGTTTTAGTAAAGGTTTATTGACATGAAAACAAGGGAATTTTTTATTATTTCTACAGAGTATCGCTCTAGAGTTGAAAATACTAGGGATGTTTTGATATCTTATGGTGTTTTGTAAGCTTTAATCTTCGGAAAACTATCTTCGTTGGTAAGCGAAAAATGTACCCTGTACAACTTCGTACGAAAAATGTTTTGTGGCTTTTGAAGCAAATTGGGACTGACAACTTCATTCAAATTTTCTTCAACGGTATAATCATTTGTAACTTGTAGTAATGGAAAAAACTTATATTTTTGTTAGTATTGATTGTTTCTTACATTACTTCTCAATTAAAACATAAGGATAAGGTCGGGCTCTAAGACATATTCTTTTTTCTCCAGATTCTTCCCTTGGCGTAAGTAGAGGGAGTTTCTTAATTTGGAATACAAAAAGTTTAAACTATTCAAAATACTTCTTTTTAATCAATTTTCAATATCACAGTTTTTATTGATGTTACTTCTATTCAATATTACTATTAATTCTTGCAGTGTAATTTAGTATAATTTAGTTTAATTATGTATCTGATTGAAGACTATTCAATCTATGAAGGAAATAACTCGTAAATATATTTCTTAAATCATAATTCATGAAGTATTTTTTGTTCTTCCTGTGTATTAATACTTATTTATGCTAAAGAATGCACATTTGTTTTTACTTGTTACAGGAGTTAATCGCTTCCTGGATGATATGGCCTCGATGGGCATGAGGCTGACGTTCGTTGTTCACTTTTATTGGAAATGGGCGTGGCTGGTTCTCACACCTGTCACATTATTGGTCAGTGAAATTACATAAACTAATCTAATAGATGATTTATTCCCAATTATTAAATCCCATTATCATATTATTTGAAATTAAAGAAACGCATTATTTCAATATTTACCATCATTTTTGTAAAGGAAGAATTCTATTCAGGAATATTTGTAGCAATGATTTAATATAGAAATACTTTTAGGAAATGAGTTGATTAATTTGTCAGATTTCTAAAAAATATTATCCCAGTGACATATCTGGCATGTATACATTATTATGAGATAAACAGCATACTATTAATTGGTCTGAAAAATATTGCTCCTACCTAATGAATTAAGTTTATTAGTTTAACATTTAATCTTAGGCTAGTGACCATTTCCAGCTTCACACGTGACTTTTTAGCTGCATTTCCGATTATCTCTTCGTTATAATTTAGTGTTGGTTTAAGAGTTGCCAAGGAGAGAAACTGGTAGTGTTTTTTCGAAATCAGATGTAGTCAGCAATTTTCCTTCTAATTTGAATAAGCGACCAAAATTTTATTAAGAAGTCGAATTCATCATTAAGGGGCGAGAAAGTAGGATAGGGATGGTTTGATATCTCATTGTTTTTAGTATTTTATGTAGTAAATTTTTCTCTGTTTTTTTTGTTTCACACTTCCGGTGTGTGTATTTTATTAATCTTAAAGTTATGTCCGATAGATATTTTTTTGTGATCATGTTTTAAGTCGGTTCTAAATTTGTTATTCTATCAGCGTGCTCCTTTTCTCAGCTATTTAATTTTAGGTACCATTCAATTATTGTAAATTTAATTTTTAAGAAAAGTGTTATTCTGACGTTGAATTTTTAGATTTTTAGATCTATTTCACATGGTGGTCATCGATTCCTATTATTTAATTTATTTTTTTAGGTAATGAATTAGTTTTCGTTTTTTCCCCTGAGAAATTACATTTAGCTTTAAACGCAATGACCATTGCCTGTTTTTTTCGTGAGTATGCAAATATTCGCTAAGTGTATAAGCCTTTTTATGTGAATGCATCATCATCTCTGTATATTCTGGTGGCTTGTCCTCTCAGAGAGTAATTCACATTCACCGTCGACTACGTACACAGAATTAATTTTCAATTTTCTTTGTCCCTCGCTACGTATGGAGATCATTGTGTGTAGGCACAATGGTCTCAGGGAGAGGAATCTCGTTCTTTTATTACTGTTGTCCTTTGCAATACAATAGATGCATGTTTACAGAGATTCTCAGAGACCTTTTTATAGTCTTTCATTACTTTCGAGGATGTCTCGGAAAATATAACCGACCCGGAACACAATTTGTTTATTTGAAAGGAAAGGAAGTACACACAAAATAAGGATTTTGCTTTCAAATTTAATACAGAAGAACCTTTTAATAGTGCAATTGTTATTTTAAACGTTTCGTTACGTTTTCTTTGTAACCCAGAATATGTTGCAACAATGTATGTACAATATATTATCTCACTTCTTTCGTATGTATTTAGAAATTACGTTGCATGTATTGTTTCAGGGTGTTGTGATATTTATTCTAAGCAACTTCGAGAACGCATACTTCGGGGATTACACATTTCCGACATGGGTTGATGCTATGGGATGGCTGATAGGCTTATCTACACTCGTCCCATTGCCAGTTTTTGCTGTGTATCGTTTAGCACTCGGCCAGGAGGTGAGTATTTCTTGTAATATAAATCAATGTCGAACTGGAAAATTTAAAACTTAGAGAACCTGCGCAAATAACTTTTGTTATTTACAACAACTTTTTTTGTTAGTTATAAGCCTAGGGGCGGTGTCTATTCAATTAATAAATCTCGAGTTATTTTAATAATTACGATTTATAAACTATATTGTCCGAGTAATCTATAATTTATAATAATACGTAGTTGTGAAATAATTTTTTTGTATTTTATTAAATAAAAATTAGTCAGTATTTTGTTAATATTACAACACGTACCGAACTACTTTTATTCGTATCCTAGGAGTGTGCTGAATTGTTAAATCTATCAAATCAAGAAGCGAGTCGTCAAATAAGTTGACTGTCCAAAATTGTTTGACGAGTGTTGGGATAAAATGTCTTTGATTAAATGTAAAAATTGTACTTTAACGTTTGTTATTAACTTGACTTTCGTCAAACTATTTTCCGCTCATATCAGTACACACAGCAATGCGAAGATATTATCTAGTTTCTCTCATTAATATATCTATACAATAACACGTGCTATTACTCTCTGGTGAGAAGGAAACGGAAGATGGGTATTATCAGAAAGATTCGGTAGGTGATAAACCCACTCTATTGCTTTTACTGGGTATTATAACACTGAGTGACACGGGTTTTCTGAGGGTATATTTCAAGCGTCCCGGTAAATTAAAAAGTCTCTGCCAAAGCCTGGATGATGACCATGCGTTTTGAAATAGATTGTTTATTAATTTTTTCCAAGGAGGTGAAGGAGTGTGTTAAGAATAAATTAATGTTAAAAATGAAAGTTCATTTTTGTATTTCATTTATGAATCGCTTGATAAAAGTGGAAACGATTCATCAACTTTTTCATCGTTGCAAAATATAATGATGCAAAAGGAGATGAATCGATGATGAATTAGAAATTGACTAAATATTTGTCTATTGGCAGACTGTATTGACCCAAATGCCCTCTGTAATCTATGTCTGTTGTTTCTTGTTCTGATAGGGATGTTTAAAATCGATGGCAACGGAAAAATGTAATGCTCATATGGCAAAATCGCATTAATGGAATAACACCAATATACGAGAACTAGTGTTAATGTTTATGGACATAAATGTAACCACGAAATAAACGGATTCACGGAGGTTTATTTTACAAAATCCGTACTTTTACTCTTGAATCCTATTTCCGAATTGGATTTAATATTCAAATTGGCCCGCTTAAAACTAGTTGTTCTATCTCCCGTACTAATATACATCTCCAAATACATTAAATAATAGATAAATGGATTAATATCTATAATATTTGATGCCACAAACATCAATATACCCGGATATTTCGTTTAATTCACTCTATTTGTGTTAAAATAACGCACAATCTACTAATACTTTCCTCACAATTTTTATCGTGTTCGTTTATTTTCATTATCCACACCATTAAAGAGACAGTTAGTACATCTTTCCCTATGATATACGCGCGGGATAATTGGTATTAAATTACCCATAGATTGTACTCTTTCAATTTGTAATGCAACGAGCGTGATAGTTTAAAAGAGTTTGCTTTTTTTTCGTAAAAGTAAAACAATCTCCTGCACCAAACTTCTAAGGGAAATGTTTCAAAATCCAAGAATTATTAAGAATATGAGTTGCTGAAAAATAAGAGTTTTAATTGTTATAAAATTTATAATTGCACTTTATAACATATTACTCGTCCTGTTCATTCTAAAGTGAGATATGCTATTACCGAGAATTTTTAAGGATTTCTTTCTAATTCGTTTCAGCCCCAATGCTGTTAAATACTTGACAAAATATTAGTCTTGGGATCAGGAATTGGAATTCTAAAATTAGGAAATTTATTAGAAATTGTCGTTACTTTTCACGTAATGAGTATACATTGTATCTCTAATATTCAATTCTTTGTACTGGACTAAACTGTTGCACAAAATGAGGTTTCCCTTGTTTTTCATTCATCGCCCTAGTTGGTCATAAAATAGCTCAATAAAAAAGTGTAACACCAATATTTTTTAAATAAATTTGGAAACAAAATATATCTCAAACTGCGGTGGGATAAAGCTTTCCTTAAAAAATAATTTTTTATTACGTCCAAGATATACTTTCCAGCTACAAAAACTATTGAAGGAAGTCGGGGTAAACGTGTTTTAAGAGAAAGAAATGAATTCCACTTTATGTTTCTCTTTTTTTCTTATTTCTACTTTCACTGATCTACTTAGTCATATATGAGGTGCTCAATAAAAAAAGGAAAACATAACGATTTTAAAGTTTCAAAACAAAATATATCGCAAAATGCTATGGGATAAATTTTTCTTCAATTTAATAAAAAAAATTGTTGCGTTAAATTTATATTTTCCTGCTACAAAAACCATTGAAAAAAAGGTGTAACTCTATTTAGAGAAAAAAATGGACACTTATTTAAATAAAGACTTTCTTTCTACGTGTGGGAAATCCTTTCCTCGCGATTTAGCATTGGAGAGCATTTAACGCTGATGCGTTTGGCGTATCACTGCCGAGGGCACCTGCTTTCAGGTCCAACACATCTCATTTCTCCGTCCCCTCCTCTCTCACCCCTCCGCTAACCACCCATCCTATCCTCCCTCTATCGACTCCTCTTCTGTGTTCTAACGCGTCCGCCCTCGGTGTTCCAAACGGTGGCGGTGGCGTATACCGAGGAAGCTGGATTTCACTGGGAGTCCTTTGAAGGGGCGCTTCCCCGTGCTGCTTGCGGCTTTCCGCCCTTTGATCGGCGTTGCCTCCGCTGCCAGTGCAGACGCGGCGTCGCGCCGCGAACGAACGGGTCGCGGGCACGGGATCTCCCCACGAACGGTTTGGGTTTCCACATTTAGCGCTTTCCCCTCGAAGCGACGACGGTCGTCTTGAACCCTTCGCTTCCTCCTCCGCTGCTTCGTTCCATATTACTTTCTCAGATGGTGCTTAAGCAGAAATACTATTTTAGCTTTGCAATGAAGAATTAATGGGATATGTCTCTATCTTTGAATGCAACGGTTTAATTGAAAACTTCACGTGAAGTGATTTAGTTGTTGTCACTATTATTTACTCGTTAGTTCAGAAATTCGGTCTCTGAATTTTGGATTTTTTTTTGTTCTACTTCAGCTTCTAGTGCAGGAAAATTAAAAGGGTGTTAATTGATAAATAAAATGCTTGTTTTTAGTGAGGGAATTTGATGGACGCCTCATCAAACGGAATTATACGCGCAAAATAATTAGACGTTGACAGATTTGCTCGCATGGATTCAGAAACGTCATGCAAATAATTGTGCATACGATCTATTGGTTCCTCATTCATCTATGTTTCTACTTTTGTTCTTACGATACTTAAGACAGTGACCTTTGGGGTCCTGCTTAACTAATTTCCTGCGAGTAAGATAAATATATATACCGGTCAGAATGAAAAGTAAATAAATAATATCTCTGTAACAAACCATCAAGTGACATTAATGGCAAAAACTTAAAAGAGTACATTCCATAACTCATTCCGCTTATATTCTACTTCATTTACTGTTTCTGAAATGCGATTCAAAAATACACGTTTTTGAGTAGGTTCATAAAATATTAATTCCTGTCAATTCTATGTTTTTCCTGCTAGAGTTTCATCACGAATTTTTCCCTGGTGAGAGTGCACATATTGTCATTTGCGACTTGTTTATGAGTGTAAATAAAAATGTTGATGAGTCTTTCGAAAAGTTGTATCTTTTGAAATGTTTCTAACGCAAATGCACATTTTAAAATATTTCTACATAACATGTAGTTTTTGAAATGTCTCAAGTGCATACGTATAGTCAATTAACAATATAATCTTCATCCATCAAAATAAAGGAAAAGGCACACATTTGTGTTAACAAATGTATTCATTCATACTCGTGTAGATTCAAATGAAAGAAAATTACTGCGGGGTAAAATATTAGGATATTGCAAATATCACTGTTTTGTAGGACGTGTCTAGATGGAGTAATTTATACTTCGGAACGAAACTGTTTGGCCCGGTACATTTTTTTCTATTTGATACTGTTTTTTCTCGTGCACTGTACGCTACTCCAGATGTTTCAAAGTGACTGCACTTTAAAAAAATGAAGCTACAGCTTATTATAAAAAAGAAAACGAGACTTTGAATGTCTTATCTTTGTTTGTAGTTTTTAATATTTTTAAGCTCTAAAGCTTCAGATACAAAAACTACATCACAAACTTAATTTTGTCCAGTTCTTTTTTCACGATTCATAATTCATCATAGCTCTAATACTTTTATCAAAAATAGTTTTTTTTAAAAACTTTATCTTACATTCAATTATAACATCATGAGAAAACATATGGTCATATTTCATGACATCAGTTTACCTTTAATTACTTTTATGTCTGGAATACCCTAAATGGTATTATTAATATTTTGAGAATTCTATTGATAAGTGTTGTCAAACAGTGTCTTGTGGCAAGCCCTTCCCAGTTCTTTATGTCTCACGTCCCAATATTTGTCTCCCAATGCTTTCTCTTCATTTCTATATCTTCATGAAAAGTTTATTTCCACAGTTCCAATAAATGTGTCGTTTAAGTATTAAACTTATAGATGACAGTTCTATCATTCCATCACATTGTGCTATATTGGGCTAAGCAGTCACTTCGTATAAGTAAATTAACAATAATAATATTATACATTTTCCAATTGTAGTCTATGATTTCGTACCAAACATTCCTTATTCACGAGCCATCTACTTCCCCAGCCAATAATATAAAACGGCTCAGGAGTTCATTTGTATCTTCGTTTTTACCTTCTGAAAAATTCCTCTTCTATGTTCAATGTCACTCCGACAGAGTGAGTGTAATATTGTGGTCTTCGCTCTCAGTATATCTCCGAGTGCGGGTTCTATCTCCCACTCAGTCAAAGTGAGGTTTTAAGTTGGAATTTTCCTCACCCACTGTAGACCGGATGGTTGGGTACTCCAGAATCACAATATCCCCCGTTTTTCATTTCCACTCCCAAATAATTCCCAAAAGGTGGAAGAGCATTGCTATTAGTCTGAACCTCGCATTGAGACATGAAGTAAAATAAATAAAATTAATAAAATTAATTTTTTCATTTTCTCACAAGAACAGCGTGTCTAGATCCCGCTCCCTTCCAAGGTGTAAGCTCACCATCTCACCCTGATAAGAAGCCACCCCATGGAAACGCTGCCATCCCTTTCCTCCTCCTCCTCTCATGTCTTTGACACGCACCGTTGCAGCCACCGATGCACGATGAGGGGGGTGGCGTCTGGGGCTGCTGCTACTGCCAACTGTTCGCACGTCGAGGCTTTACTGCTCGGTTGCTCAATAGCGGGCGCGTCGGTGCGTCTAGAATCACATAGCGACGCAGTCTTGTGCCTGCCTGCCTCCATGCCTTAGCTTCCAACCAAGCAAGGGTTCACTCGCTTGTTGAAATGCGTGCCTACACCCCTTAGCACGCTCCAAGGCCCTTTACAACGCTTCAACGGAAGGGAGGAGGCAGACGGACTGGCACGCGATTTTGATCAGATGGGACGCTCATGATTTGGTTTAAGTGGGAAATGAGGGTAGGTAGATACAGTCTCTCTCATAGCACGGATGTTAGTGCAAGATGTTTCTTGCTTCTTTACACAAGACAGACAAATAAAATGAATAAATATAATTCATGCAATTTTGTTCATCTACTTCAAATCAATTTCCAGGTACATTCTTTTCTCGTCCAGATGCATATTTTTCTTTTACGATTACTATTAATTTTATAATTTGACTATATATGTTCTCAGTTGTATATTGACTTCTTACTTAAACATATTTCCTGTAAAATGTATATAATAAGGTTTTTCAGAAAAGAATTCATGAATGATTGTTTTTCATGGCTTTCTCTTCTTTCAGTGAGACGTTACAATAAAGGAACGTCTTCATATAACCTACAGTTATGTCATAAACGTACAAGGGGTTTCTTTTGGTTTCCTATTCAGATGCAAGTCCTATCGTATATATGGAAGGATCGACTCAGAAACGTCGTTGATGTTACAGAAAGGCTGGGACCTCCTGCGACCGCTGCCCTCGTGGAAACCTCAGAGCTATGGGAATGAGAACTCTGTGGTACGAGACAGCGCTTCCGATGGAGATGCAACTCTACCACCTCCTTACGTCATCAATGGTGACGTCAATGCCAACTCAAACGACTCTGCAGTCTACGAGAACCCTGCCTTCGAACACGACATCAAGGAAAAGTGATCTTCCGGACAGAGTTGTAGCAGAACTTCAACAGTATTCCCTTAGTACAATTAATTGGTTGTTGAATTTCACGTACTAACATGATAAAAACATTTGTTGCGAAAGAAGTTATATTATTTTCCATGTTAAATATTCGAGCCCTCTTCATGTTGGCTTCAGTTGTTATGTAGAAGTAATTCAACGGTGTTGTATTATACGCATATACTCATTACGTTACTATGTTATTAAAACGTTAGAAAGGATATTAGTGATGTCCTGAGCTCAAGGACACTCAACGATATTGCCTGCGTGTAAGAAAATCATGTGCGAGATCATAGTCAATATCATGAGGTTTATCTTATCGTCACTAATCGTGGATAATCAGATTCCGCATTATCATCTTCCTATATCATATGTTGACCTCAAATTCCGCCTCCAAATGACGGATCGTCTGACAGTACCGACAACTGCGAAATTCTCATCTCAAGACGTTTTCGAAGAACGTCAACATCTGCTCCCTGCACCGTCTATGAACAGACGTTTCGACTACGGCCGTGGGCGGCACGTCTCTCAGGTGGCGTGTCCTGATTCTGGCCGCACGGTGCGCGCGCTCCGTCTCATCAAATTAAGCCGCTGTATTAGAACCACCGAGCTACCCCGCTAAAAATCCTCTCAAGGGGATTTGTGGCCGGGACGGTAGAGGCTCAGACGGTCGAAGCTGGGGTGGTGGTGATGGCTGTGGTGGAGCGGTGTGCAAGGTGGAGTGGGCGGTCGGTGTAGAAAGAGAAAGGAGAAAGAGGCGAGAGAGACGCAGAAGCGGTCGAGACGCTGACGTTCCCCAGAGGTCTTGCCCATACTGCTTCACTCCCGTGAAACACGTTTCCCATCCCCGCACTCCGTTTCAAGTCAGTGGGTGGCTCCACTTCCCTCTCCCTCAAGTAAACCCTTCACCCCGCTACAGCGTTGCGCGCCGTGTCTTCCTTTGCCTACGCGCAAGGAAATGAAATTTTCTCGCGGAAAAAATTGTCACATCTTTCATTGGAGCTCCATTTATAACGCGAGCGAGTCTCAAGCAAGCACCTCCCGAACTCTGTCCCGCATCATCCATATCCCCTCCTCTAACGCTTTTGACTATTCTTAAGCCACATCCTCTCCACCGTGTGTATCACAGCAGCCGAAGTCATCATAAACCCCATTCCCACTCCTCTCCGAAGACCCTCATTTCCTTCTATCCTCCTGTCAGACTTTTAACAAACACCGAGGAAGAGGGTTGGGGAGGGTGCGGGTGTGGCACGAACGTGGTTTGGCATGCAGAGCTCGTGAGCGCGCCTGGGTGCGCGTGCTCTCCAGCGAAACGCAATTTGTTGCTTTGGTCATGTTTTAAAAAATAATACAGTTAGGGAAAGAGTACCACCAGAGCACCTGTGTGTGTGCGTGTAAAGCGTTATCCATTCCCCCACTCTGCGACAGTGGATGATTCGATATTCCCTATATTGGCGAGTGAAAGCAGGGCGTGCATAAATAAAGGTGTATACAGACGGCGCGCGCTCGGTTTTTGCTTGCTGTGTCTTCTCTCAGCTCTCGGGGGAACGCTGAGATTCAATTAAGTGCGCTCCCTGTGTGCCTCCCCTGAGCGTCACAACGAACCCTCCTTCCACCATCACGGCCACAGGGACCCTGTTGATTGTGGGGCGTCACCGACGTCAGGCGCCGTCGCCTGACGCGTGGCATCCCGCAACTCTCTCCTTTCGACCGACCCATCGTCCTATTGCTCTACCTGTCTCTTCCTCGCCCACTGCAGTCGACGCTTAGTGCGAGTAAAATATGGCTGGTGGCCGCCGATGTGTTTGAGGATTTCCTACCATTACATACCGCTGTTCTAGCCCTGTCTTCGCGTTTCATTCTCCTCCTTCATTGCACCCTTCTTAACCCCATCACCTCCACCGCTCTGTCTCTCCTTGCTTTTCCACTTTACTCCGCCCCTCTCGTCCCTGTACCATGATTGTCTCCGAGTGCGAAAGTGTCCTGTCACTCCCGCGTTGCTTCAACTGACTAGAGAGCTGGTCGCTGTTGCGGCACTTGTTCGCCCCATCCCATAGCTCCCTCTGCACTGGCGCCTATTTGTCGACGGTCGTTGGACGCTGGGGAAATTGCAGTGACGCGAGCATCGACGAATGCGTCCCTCAGCGCTGCCCACAAAGCCCTTCCCCCCTCCTCTTCACCATCTTCCTTCGTCCACCACCAGACTCCAAGTTACCAACACTCCAAGTCACCTCCAAAACAGAAGCCATGTCAAATAATTGCTCAGCCATGCAAGCAATTGCATACGGTAGTATTTTACGTCGCACGCTTCGGACAGCTTCCATTCAAGAAGTAATAAACTGAGTTTGGTGTTCTCTCTCTTTGAGACTTAGTTCGCTCCGTTGTAATAGCAACTGCGTAACAAGTACCAGGCGTATTATAATTTTTATATTTTAAACTTAATGTTACTTTGATCAAGGTATAATTATGAGAAAGAACAACTATTTTAATATTTAGACCTTACTTTTCTGGCACCAATGTAACCAGTATCTTCTTATATACAAAATTATTTAATTAAAGACGTGAAAAGATACAATTTAATTTGACATCATTTGATAATGAATTAAATTACGAACTACTAGCCCACCGTTAAGGAAAAAATAATGTTACAAAATTCATATTATTTATGAGTTTTTAATTTAGAAGTACGAAAATTGTGAGATGTAAAATTATTACTATACGAAAATTTCCATGACGAAATATATTTCACTCACACTATACACGAGGACAATGTGAGTCACATATTTAATATTAATATTGCATTAGTATAAAATAAATCGTGTTGAGATATCTCAAGTTGACAAGTGTATTGTAAAATCCATAATTTTATGAAATACTAGTCATTTTATAGGATGCTAATAAATAAACTAGGGTAAAAATGAAGAAGCAGAATTTGTATAAAGCAACTAGAAGTCTTATAAAACTATATGTGATATCTTTTTTGAACAATTACCTTTAAATAGCTCTTTTCACAGCTATTATTGAATTGAAACAATTATAACTGGGTATTCTTAAAGTGCTAAAAATATAACTCTCAAATAACTTTTATTCGATACATCTTTGTCATATATACCATAATGTCATAAAATGGTCATAAATTACTGTTTTTCATATTAACATGCCAAACGTGAGGAATTTTCTTGAATGTATCAGAAATTTATGTACGATATATTTTAAGTGGATCTATCCTCAACAAATGAATTATTTTCTCTTTTGAATAATGTATGCTCTTCAAGAGACCTAGTGTATTTGTTTTGTCCGTCCATCAGTCTTCCTCTTGAAAAACATTAATTTTTAATTTGTATGGAATTCTCTAAGAGTTTTTATGATGTTATCGAAATGAATTTTGTAAATAGTATTTATTTTTGAAGAAAGAATATAATATTTAATAAGAACTTCGTGTGCGTAACATGAATGTTCTGTTTTAAGAATTAATGTAAATATTTAATTAATAAACAAGACATGTCAGACTTTAAGTATTTTATTTACATAGTATTTTTCTAATATCTCGTTTTTTAATTGAAGTGAATAATCTTTTAAAATTTACTATACCAAAATAACCTAAATTAATATGATACTTCGATAAAAAGTGTAAAGAGATCTATGGAAAATAGACAAAATGACAGTAGTTATATTGAAGTAGAACATTAATAATACACTTAATAAATATAAAATTAAAATTTAAAAAATTTAAATGCCGACTGAATGGCATAATTAGTCAGGACGCGAAACACTGTACCGATAGTGGATACCGTGATAGGGCTTTTATGTTTTTTACCTAGCAAGATTAGTTCATTTTCAGTTTTTCTACGCAGTTTACTGTTACAATAATTCATATTAAAGAAAGCATTTCTCATTTGAAAACAACATAAAATATAAATCAGAAAATTGACTTCGCTTTTGAAATATTACATATCTAGGGGAGTTCCCGGGACACACCTTAGGTCCAGTTTTGAATATTTTGCATAAATATTCAATTGAAATTCCCATTAATATCCTCACTGATAAATTTTTTAAATAATAAAACCCTTGGACTCCTGTTCGGAAACGATGGGGTGGACCCCTGCTTACATCCGGAGATAATGTTAATTGTCCTCCACGTGGTCATACGCAGTGTGCAACTACTTTTTTGCCAATGAAGTTTATGTACTTGGGTAATTCCATGTCAAATCAACAAACAAAAGTTTGGTTTTGGAAGTCAATGTGAAGGACTTTAAAAATTATTTTTATATTTGTTCCCCACAATGAGGTAAGTGTGGATTATGATTTTTTAAATTCTGTCCACTCGGTTTCGTGATATTAAATTTTGAAAATAGTAAATATCATAGAAATATACTAACTTCCATATACTTAAATTAAATTTACTCAAGAATCATAAAACCTATACATGTGATTTAGGTATCATTTGAAAGCTTATAAATATGACCTTTTATTGTATATAAAACATAATTTCATTGAAAACTCATAACTTCCGAATACCTACTCGCAGAGGAGTTTAAGTGCTACTAGCATTGAAGCCACGTGCGGTCACTTATCCCCTGAATGGAGATGTATCCCAGGTTCACCGGAACAGGCCGCTTGAATGTTGCGTATGGACTTGGGAGTCGAGGCGGGTGGTGCAGTGGACAGCACACCTGCGGCCAGTGCAGGATATCCCGGCCCGAGGTAATTTTCATCTGGACGTTGACGATTTAAAAACAATTTCATTGAGTTCTTTTTTCCAAAAATCATAATTAAAATATGAAAAAACAAACAAATGGAATTTTGAACTTTTTGAGAAAAAAAAGTACATGCTTTCTACATATTCTCTCCAAAAAACCTCCATACAAAAACTACATTTTCTTCTTCACAAAGATAAGCAAGTGAAGCACAATTATACCAAATATTACCTTAAGTTACTTATAAAGATTCTCGCTCTTCTTGACAAGGGCACGGGATGCCATTGCCATCTTCTGTGCGGTTAGTTGGTATGATCCAATTTGCGATGGATGAAGTTTGCTGGCATGGTGAGAATGCCTGGTTTTGTTGGAAAGAAGAAGGATGCATATATTTCTTGTGTGTACCTATACATGGAGAAGATATGCGAAAACGTTCAGTCAGGTGAAAATGGCGACGAGGCGGATATCGAACCCGTGACTCCTGTCTAGGGGCGTTAACCACTACATCACCATTTCCGTTCAGACCTAAACTCTGGAAGACATGAGACACAACCCCATACAAGAGGTACAGATCATCACAAGAAATCCCCGTACTGAAAGTTAAACAAGAAGAAGGATTTTGCTGGTCCAGCTAAATGTAGGAATGAAATGGTGACTTCACTTACCGCAACATCTGCTCAAAGAATACATGCCACACACACCACGAATTGTCATATGCACATGCCACATAACCACTGATTTTATCAAAATTTAGTTATGTTCAACTTTGGAAGTTATGTTCATGCAATGAAAGGTAGTTTCTTCACAAAATGTAAAACATTTTGAAGCAAAGTTTTCAGTTAATGGAAAATAAGCATGAAACTTCTGAGCTCCTGTAACAGCAACTGCGTCATTAAATCGAATTTGTATAAATTTCTCTTCCTTTGTTAAAAATCCTACAGCTGGTATGATAGTTTTCCCCCTTTGAATCGGCCACGGAGAGGTCATGATTTGATTTGAGTATGAATTAGGAAAAGCTGGTTTGTCGGAGCTTCTTTCCGGCGCTTTCCTGCTTCGCCTATATCCGCTTCTTTGGGTGGACACGTAAGAAGCTAGTTCCGAGCGGGTCGACCTCTAGCGAGGAACTTACTGACTCGTCACTACTAGTGTTTATCAATGCGTACCTGAGGTAGTTTGAGGTTATACTGGTCGAAAATTACAAGATTAATGTATTTTGTTATAAATTATTTTTTTAAATATAATTTTCGACAAAGTATAAGTTCTAAATACAACATATGGGATATAGATATATCCTGAGGAAAAAGGGTGTAATTTGTTTTTAAAATCTGTTTAGATGTGTTAATTTTCGAAGAAAAAAAATTTCCAAGAAAATAAGTTGATAACATTTAAAATGAGGTATCTGTAGAAGAGAGAGAGAGAATACGAATAAGCCTAAACTTTTCAAATCAGTTACAAAATCTAAAGGTCCCTCAACGACTCTTCAGACACTGAACGCTGTGAGACTCGCCCTCCACAATTTACTGTGAAGCAGGAAACCAGTAAAGCTGGAAGTCCGTGGATTAGTAATATTATATTATATTTGTAGCAGTTTTATGTTTCAATAGTTAAATATTGAAATGCCCTTTTTAGTACAATAAACAATAAAAGGATTTTTTACTATAAATTTATAACATCTTACTTTAAATCATTTGACTATGGAAACATCCCACTTCAGATGACTACCATGGGGTTTCTAATACCACTTTGACAATCTCCTATGATTTGATCATGATATTTTTACAGACGTAACACAAGAATGCCTGTCAATAGCTTATAAGTCGTACTCAGTATGGCTATACCCTCGTAATTGCATTCTAAAAGATCACCCTTCTTACACACATGATGTAGGACTGATAGGTGCCAATCACTTGACATTGTCTCCTCTCTCCACATCAGTTTAATCAAATCATGGATTTTCTGCCATTGACTCCTAGAGTCAGCCTTAATTAATTTGTCTGAAATCTCGTCGAACACTGGTGATTTATTGTTATTTAGTTTTCTAATCACTGTATAAGTGACATCCCTAGTGTGTTCTTTAAAATCAAGGCCTGGTCCGTGTATGAGATCTAGATTGTTCTCTGCGGGTCTCTCACCAAGAAGTTCATCGAGATATTCTGCTCATCTTAGAATGTCTGCCTCCGAACTCATATTTTCTTAATTTTGTCTCTGCTAGATTGGCAACCACCATTGAAATTCTTAACCATTTCATAAAATTTACGGATCTTTTCCGCATCACGAATTTGATTTATGTAATCTTTCTCGAATTCCTTTTTATTCTCATGTATTACTCTTTGTGCTTTACGGCGATTATTCTCATAGCATTTAATACTGTTTCTAGTTGCTCTATTTAACATTCTTTTCCTACTATCTTCTCTCATACAACAAATTTACAATCTTCATCAACATTTTTTCCTCCCGGACTTTATTAGTAGATTCTTCAATACTACATATAATATTCTGTCAAATATCTTCGACCCCATCTCCCTCCAATGGTTTATCACACAAATATTCAACTCTTTGTAGGCACCAGCTATGTTTGCTAAATTTGACCTTTCCTCGTCATACCACCCTGAGACTTAAGCTATTCGTTCTCTCCTAAGGGATAATACCTGGTGATATCTAGTCCAAACAAGAACATGGACCATATCACACTTGGTTCTTAGTGTTGTGACATCTAATATGAAAAAAGAATGTTAAATGACGCGAATCAACCATTACATGGTCTATTTTTGTTCATTGTTTTTATCAGGTGTTAAATATGTGCCCTTATGAATGTCCATAAGAGGAAATAAGATACTACTGATTGCTAAGTTGTTAGACAAGGCATTATTAAGAACTTATTACTCTCCATCTCCATTGTCATTGACATCTTATGCGAACTGTGTGGTCTAGGTTCGGCACGTAAAATTTATCCCTTCCCATATGGGCTTTACGACATGCCAATATGATTTTGACATTTTACTTCGGTATTCCTTGATATATTTGTTCCAATTGGTCTTGAGCTATTGAAGGAGCTCTTGATGACGTCATTCTTGTCCTCTGTAGGTGCACGGATGTTAACAAATTTATTGTTATAAATACGATCTCGTATTCATAACGCGAAAATCCGTGGACTAATAGATTTAAAATCAATGATACATCCTTAAATTGCTTTCCTTATTATGAAACCTACACCACACTGCCTTCCATTATTAGCACTTCTATTAAAACACTACTTTATTTCCAATTTGTTTCATTTCACTTGTAAGATGTAAGATATACCCATCCTACATACTAGGAGAAGTGACACATACACATCTTCTTCACTCGACTTCTCCCCCAGATAAATGCTCACGCCCCATCAACCAGCTCGCACGCACAAAGTAGTTGATGATACAGGGACACCGTTTCTATACTGTTCCTGTGCACCACAAATGCACGTATTCGTATTCTACACGAATAGTAAAGCATTCGCCAATGTGTGTTTATTTACTGAACACAGCCTTCTGCACACAAGAATCTCGAGCCATGACATTTCCATGGCCGGAAAATCTCCAAAGCACCTCCAAAGTGCCGTTCTACGCAGAGTACACAATCTGGACAAAAATACACAGGAGCCGCTAGTAAATAACTACGCTATAACGGCGCCCTCAAAACTACTCCCTTGAAGGGCGTATCAGGTTTGGTATGGCCTAGATGCTCAACTGTCTTCTTTTAGAACTCGAGAACTTGGCAACCTAATAACCACAATCACGCCAAGCTTCGTAGAGTTCACATCGAGGCACTCGCACTGAGACGCTACAAGTGAAATCTAGCCTACAAAACGTTCCAAGCTGAACCCTGTATATATTCTGACGGCTAAGATCCTAAATATGCACTCCCACGATTCGGGAAGCTTATTCAAACGATCCCGAAGAGAATATTCACTTCGACGCTGAACTTCAGCAACGCTGAAATCCGGAGACTTCATACCGCTGCAATACATCTCCAAGCTTCACCAGCGCTGAACCAGAGATCTTCGAGCTCCAACGCTGAACGCTGAGAAGATTCAACCCTCAGGACTCGGCGCCCACGGATTCAGAGCCCAATACAAGACACGACGCCAAGGTTCTGCACATCCAGTATCTGCGAGCAGAAGAGTACTGGACCGCTATCACGAACGCCACGTCTCCACGACATATGTGAGATACACAGTTCACGGAGAACTCACAATTTACACTCAGTCGTCTGGCGTCACGTCTTCAACTTCAAAACAGGTTTACGTAAGAAATAAAATCTTATTCAAACAAACCTGCATTTCAAACCATTATTTATGTTGGTGAGTGAGGGAGATTCTATCCATTGGAGTCGATACTACATCTTCCCCTACCAACACACTACCCTTTCAACTAACCGGCTGAATTGACATGTCTTCTTTGCTCTTCTCCCGATCTTCAAACAAAAGTCAGAGCAACACGGTTCAGGTTTGGAACATTCCTCTTCTCTAGTCTTCTCTAGTGAGACCTGTCCGATGTGGAAGGCCCTATCAGTTGCTACGCTACAGCCGGCATAGCCCCCAGTTTCACTGGAGCACCCAAACCCTCACCACCCACACGGACAATGCTACGCTAAAGTGATGTTTCCTAGGAGGGTTTCAATTTTCTGTCTTGAATATTCTTTTCCTGCTTTGATAATGACGTCAGTCAATCAGGAAAACGTTCCAAACATTTTCACCTCTAAAAATTGAACAACCAATAATTTCTGAACTTGTTTTTAGATACTTATTTAATAATCTTAATATATGAAAATCAAGATGAAATTTAGTGCATTGGATCGGGTATATAGTGAAAGCGAAAATACAGAAATAACATTCAACTTTATTCACTCTTTTATCATGAAGAATTTTTCTTAGTGAACATGTGTCAGACATATCAAACGGGAATGAATAGTTTTTAGTAATTTTTCGATGCAACCGGAGTTAATAACGTGGAATTTTGAGAATTACCCACGGTCAATTCGAAGTGTCTTAAGAGTGATTAGTCTAGTAACATGACTTTAAGGAATTGTGATGTACAAAAGTATAAATGTAAATCGTAAATTTTATTGACGTTAATATCTTTTGATTTGATAAAATAGCTCCAAATATTATTATGACCATTATCTTGTTCCATTATGGTTCGTCACAAATTCAATATATTAATGGTAATTGTATCGATAGCACGAAAATACTCTCCATTTGTTTGTTGTTTATGTCGGACGCAGACAGACTCTCTTTGGTGCTACCAGCTGTACTTGAGTGTTCGTAATTATTCGATACGATTATAGTTTTGTACGAATGATAAATTAAAAGTCGTTTGTATGTTGCTAATTGTTTTAATGTTAGAAAGCTTTTTCGGCTGAATAGTAACGTACAATAATTGTTCGTCAGTAACGTACAATAATTGAGTAAAAACAGTATCGGAGTTTTCCAGGAACTGGCAGCAGAAGACGGAAAGAATTTCTCAGGGTTTTAACTGTTGGGTGTAGAGTGCAGTGTCCTGGAGAGTTGGGGGGTGAGAGGGAAGGAATTTGAAGGCTAGTTTCATGATAGGGGAATGAAGTTCGGGGATCTGTTCATTTAATAGGGAAATGTTTTTTAGAATACTATGGATATGTAAAATTTCTAATTTGATCCGGGACCAAAATTTATTTTCTACTTCTAAAATATAAAAATCCTTATCAATGTTGAATGTGTGTGTGTTTTCTACTAGGTGGTTGGCGAAGTGTGAGACTTTAGTGTTATTTTTCCATGTATTTATGTGTTCTTTTACCCTTTGTTTGAACGTTCGTCCAGACTGCCCCACGTACACCGAGGGACAATCACTGCATGAGAGAGTATACACTCTACTTCGGAGGAGATGGGGAGTGGGGTCCTTTGTGTATGATAAGGTTGTGTTAAGTTTTTGTGGAGAGAAGAAGGTAGTGTGAATGTTGAAATGTTTGAATGAATTAACGATTTTAAGTGAGAGAGGGCCTATTAATGGGATTGCATATCTGATTTGAATATTATTGTTTGGAGTAAGTCATGTGAAGTTCTTCGTGTGATGTAATCTAACTTTCTTTGTGATTGTATTATCAATATTATATGATTATATTATAGCCATTGTTTGATGCTATAAGTTTTATTGTGTCTTTTTATTTTTTCATCTTAAATGGTGAGAGTAGAATGGTGAAGAGACGATGGACCATAGAGTGGAAGGCAGCATGTTTGTGCGAAGGAGGGTGTAGTGAGGAATTGTGAATGGTAGTGTCTGAAAATGTCTTTCCTGAATATGTCAAACTGGTGGCGGTTGTTTACTGAAGAAATAGAGGTCTAGGAAATTGCCATTTTCAATTTTTGTGGTGAAGGTTATGTTAGGGTGAAGTGAATTGAGAAATTGAGTAAAAATATCAAGTTGTCCGTGCGTCCCTGTCCAAAGAGTGATTACGTCATCTATGTAGCAGTACCAATAATTGATGTTAGGTAGAAGAAAGTGTCTAGAGTCAAAAATTTGTTTTTCAAGATGGTCCATAGATAAGTCTGCAAGTAATGGAGAGAGAGAGTGGGGAACCCATGGGTAAGCCTGAGTTCTGTTGATAGAATTTATTATCAAATTTAAAATAATTCACATCCAAGCAAAGAGCGATTAGGTTAAAAAGTTCTGTTTTTAAAAAGAGGGGGCAAGACGCGGAGTCTAGAATGTCACGTAAAAGAGTTTTACAATCAGATGGAGGGATACTGGGAAAAATATTTTCGACATCGAAAGATATTAATTTAGCTTTAGGAGGAACAGGAATGTTTTTTAATTTTGTTGGCCAGGTCCGTACTATTCTTAACGGTGTGTGATGAACAGAAATTGGTGTGTTGGTGAAAGTGTTTGTTCAGCTGGTATGCTAGTATGTGTGTGATTGTGTTGGGAGACAACGGACCTTATGGGTATGGAAACCTTATGGATGCCAGGTAAACCATATAGACGTGGAGGGGCTGAGTTAGAAGGAAGAAGGTTTTGTGATTCTGAAATTTCGTGTTTTAATTGGACAACAAATTTGTTGGTGAGGTCTTTGTTTAGATGCGTGATGTCATTGGACTTAATGAGATCATACATTTTGTTAGACTAATCATTGTGGTCCAAAATGACGGTAGTGTTGTCCTTGTCCGCTTTAGTGATGGTTAAACTCTGAAATAGAGTTTTTTCTCTGATGTTATTAGCAATGATCAGTTCAGAATGATTGTGTTGAGTAGAAGGCTTTTGTAAATGTTGTATGGTGATAGTGATAATTTGTTTTTGTAGATCAAAGTATTTTAATTTAGTTAGAACGTTATCAGTGTAAATACAAACTTGTTTTATGGAAGAACTGTTGGGATTGCAGGGAAGGGTATACTTTAAACTTTTTCTAATAAATATATTTCATCGTGAGACAATGAAGTTGTGGAAATATTTTTTAGTCTTGGGTGAAAGTTTATGGTAGACAGAATGTTGAATTTAGTGAGTTGTGGGAGTAGGGCGGCGGTACGCAACTTTGTCGGATTCCTCACCTGCCTTTGTTGATAACGACCTCCGTTCTGCGCACTCTGCGCACTTGCCAAATATTTTCCTCAATAATAAGGTATGTAATTTTGTCGCTTAACTCACTCTGTATTTGTTTTCTTTTAATCATTTTTCATTGTTCTTTTCTTTATTTCAACAAAACACATTTACACTTCTGTCGATACTGTTTTTACTCAATTATTGTACGTTACTGACGCCCAATTATTGTACGTTACTATGCAGCCGGAAAAGCTTTCTAACATTGAAACAATGAGCAACATACAAACGACTTTTAAATTATCATTCTTTGAAAATGTTGCTAACGCTCCACAATTACCAAGTTTTGTACGAGTCAAAATTATCGTGTCTACTAGAAGCTCAACTAATAAGGGGATAGTTTGTTTACTACGCGTAACAGGATTGGCGTAATTCTAAAAAATCCCGTTTTCAGAATTAAGCGCACACAAAGCAGTAATTTTGCACGACCCTAATTTTTTACGAGACTTTCCATAATCTACATATATGAAGAAAGAAAGAAAGAAACCCAATAGTTATAATGATTGGTAATTTCATTCAAATATAGCTAGATCTAAGTAAGAATTTTGGGAAGAATTTTGGAAGAAGGAATACTAGTTGCTACTTTGATCCTGTTTCGAGGAAAATGTGTGAAACCAGCTAAACTTTCTCTCGCCTCTAAGACTATTATTGCCTCTATACGACACAGTAAAGTAAGAAGAAAGTACCAAGACAATGGGAAAGTGATTGGTAGAATAAGAAAGAAAAGGAATCACTTGACCTCTTTATGACCCGTAACGGAATATTTTCTGACAATGGTATAGGCAGTTTTAAGAAATTCATTATATTGTTGGAAGAAAAATGTAAGCAACTTTCATCTCTTACGTATGGTAGCCCACATTTATTATATGGAAGAAGGACTATTCTAAAGGACTCTCTAACTCTCAATAAGAAAGAAATTCACTTTATTTTCTGATGAAACCCAAAAACGGAAAGTATTTAAAAACGATTCACATACTTCCTGAAAATGACAGAAACGTTTTAGGAAATAAACTTCTGCTTCGTGTAGCCATAAAATAACACATTTTAAAGACCTCGAAACTACGTATCTAGTCGGATATCCTCTTTAATATCCGTCTAATCCGTCAGTCATATGTATCTGAAAGCAATTACTTCTCAAATTAACATCAACTCCCAACGGATTTTCTGAAGTGTAATGAATCGAGTTTACGCTTATCTGGATAGACTTTTAATTGTTTCGTACGCTTTTTAAATCTGGTACTTACGCGATTATCACTCTGCATATACACAGAGCTGGAATAATGAAATTTTATTGGTAATTTCAGAGTTGCGCCATTCGGAAACACATTTAGTTAGTTTGGGATATGACAAACATTGCTGTTATTTAAATGAATTTTGTGTACTTTTATATCTGACTCAGGTGTTTTTTTAGCAACTGTACCACAGGAATGATTGGAAATATCTATCATTTATCATGTTAATTGTGCTGTGTAAATCAACTTACCCATCTCTCAAACGTTACAGAAGTTTTGATTCTCACGTTCCATTTTAGCTTTAGAATCGTGCATAACTTGACGTAATATATTAAGAGACACTCTAGATTTCATTATTTTGGTCAATCTTCGATGAAATCGTCTAATATTGATGTTTAAGGAAGAGTGGAATCATGATTTAACTAGGAAGATTGTGTTTACTGTTGATACCCAAGTTATACCGAGACATCGTTTAACTGTTTTCTTTCAATATCTCAGAAGCATCCCAACTCTTATCAAACTTTATATTTATATCTGTTACATGTGGTTCAAAATATTGAATCTTTGTGTTATTTGTTGCCGATTCAAGAGTGAAGCAATGCAGTTGCAGGTTATCTCGAAATAAAATAGGTCAAAATCTTGTTACAATATTTTCAATACTTACATTCAGTCATAGAGTTTAATCTCTTGTTGTACTACCGAACGATTAATATATAATATTATGAAATATTTTTAGCATATTTAATCATTTAGAATATCCATTCATAAATTCTGTCTTGTTTATGGTTATTTTCTTTAATTCATTGATGTAAATTGTAGTTACGAACAAAACTTTAAAAGGGATCATGACGTATTCCTCTCATTTCTTTGTATTAGTTTATGTGTAACTTGTGTACTAATTTGGAGTTTAGAATGGGTGGATAGTTGTTATTTTTAAGTGTTTTATTTTGCCCTGATAATGAGTTCAAGTTCATAAAGGCATTAATAAGAAATATATACATTATTTACAATTTTACAATAATATTGACTGGGCTAGAGCCCTTACGTCACTAAGTAGCCTAGATTCCCTATGTACACTAATACATACATCTACTAATGAACTGCCTAGTCCGCGTAACGGTGGCACTGCCCTCCCGAGCGAACTTAGTTCGCCGGTTGAGACTCACGGACGGCAGCACGACCGTTGCACAGCCCGATAACTCCTCCATACTGACGTGCGGGGAATTGGCCACATCCAGAGGTTAGAGAGAGAGAGTTCAAAATAACTCTCTCGCTCTCACCTAAAAGTTTCTGAAAAAAAAACAATCTCTGTCCTGGTAAAAAAGAAACAACAACAACAACAGAAAAGCTCGTTCCAGTTTCCCTGACTCCTTAATAATCTAACTAGCTTATTAATTAAAATATATTTTGACATAAAATGTAGAGCGTCTTATCCAAAGTCTTGTTGGCTCGGTTCAAGAGTCGATGCAGGAATTTCGTTGTCTCATTTTCCTGTGGGATAACAATTTCTCCGCTTCATCACGTGTATCAAACGCTTCATGATGTTACTTAGTTCTAAGATTACTTTCCAAATACCGATATGTTTCCTATTTCACCCTCTTCCCTTTCTTTTATAGTTTTTTTCCCTCATTTCCATCAACCGTGATAGAAAAATTCTTCTCGTCCTACTGAACCATAACTCCTAGAACGCGCAAAATTCCTAGAACTATCATCGAGTCTCTACATAAACCCTAATAGGTCCCCATCCCACATCACATCCCATTACCGACCAATATCTCTACTACCAACTTTCTCAAAAATCCTAGATAAATTGTTCTATAAGCGTCTTCTAGATTTTTTATCAAAATATAACATTCTCTCTGACGATCAACACGGTTTTAGGAAATCCTTTTCCACTACAAGCGCCATATTTTCCTTCTTAAACGATGTTACCACATCTCTAGACAGTGGAGAAAATCCTCAGGGTGTTTTTCTTGACTTATCCAAAGCATTCGATGTCATCGATCACGGAATTCTCCTTACCACATTGTATTCTTTAGGCATTCGTGGACTTCCACATCAATGGCTAACTTCTTATTTAAA
Organism: Laupala kohalensis; assembly: GCA_002313205.1. Taxonomy (NCBI): domain Eukaryota; kingdom Metazoa; phylum Arthropoda; class Insecta; order Orthoptera; family Trigonidiidae; genus Laupala; species Laupala kohalensis. The sequence continues at coordinate 133,481 of NNCF01126001.1, forward strand.
AAGATAGATATCAACAGGTAGAAATATCTTATACTAAAAATAAAATACTTGAGCGTTGTCTTTCAGAAACAAAGACACTTACTTGCGGAGTACCCCAAGGATCAATTCTCGGCCCTATACTCTTTTTATTGTATGTGAACGACATGTCATCATCCACATCAGATTGCAAAATGGTTCTTTTTGCTGATGACACTAATTTACTATGTAAACACGCCAATGCTCAAAAAGTTTTGTCTAACCTTTCGACTTGGTTCCATGCAAATCGTCTCATTGTAAACACTGACAAAACAGTGTCTATGTCATTTCACAATAGTATCACAAAATCTTTACCCCAGGTTTCTCTTTCTTTAAACGGAACACAATTAAAAACTGTTACAAATACAAAATTCTTAGGTCTCCATATTCAAGACAACCTCAAATGGAATTGTCACATTGACAATCTTAATTCCCAATTAAGCAAATTGTGTTACGCATTCCGAATCTTAGTTAACGCAGTTAGTCCACGTATTTCCCGTTGCGTATATTTTGCAAACGTTTACTCCCATTTACGTTACGGCATTACCTTCTGGGGTAATTCCGGTCAGAGTATTCAAACTTTCAGAATTCAGAAGAGGATAGTTCGGATAATTTGTAAATCTCACCCCCGAAACTCTTGTAAACCTTTATTCAAGGAATTAAATATCTTAACACTTCCCTGCATTTATATTTATGAAACAGTCGTGTTTGTTAAGACCGAATTACTGAAGTGCCACCCTTTCTTTATACGAAACAGTCTCGTTCAAGAACACAATACTCGCAATAGGAATATTATTCATCACCCTAGAGTGTCAACCACTCTTTGCCAAAAAGGACCGAATCATTCTGGAATCGTTCTATATAATTCCCTGTTCAAGAATATAATAGACATTATGAAATTGAATATCTTCAAATCCGCGGTTAAAAACTACCTCCTGCACCAGAGCTTCTACACTGTAAAAGAATTTATTGATTTTAATAAAAGTTAAATTCGTCTTGTACTTTATCACGCCATTGCTGTAGTACTTTTTAAACAACTTATAACAATTTCAAAAACTATTTTCTTGCATGATTGTGTTGTCTTATGGCTCATATTAATTTAGTTTTATGTGTACTCAACTTTGGCACGGTTGTGTACATAAATTCTGTAGCCCCATCCTGGCCCGGGTTTTTCTCCGTTTTTCCTTCGGGTAGAGGCGGATTTCTTATACAGGTTCTCTAGGCTTTGTCTAGGGGCGTGTTTATTGTAACAATAAATCGTGAATTTAGTGTTTTTTCAACTCTTATGATTTTTAAACACTATACTCAGAATAATCTATAGTTCGATAATAACTTGTACATGTAAATTTACAAACATATTTGCGTTAAATTACAAACATATTGACATTATATATGTATTATAACTCGCAGCTAACTTTTTATCTTATCTAGGAACTTTTGCTGAAATATTTGAATCCGCCTCTGCTTTAGGGCCCTTGATCGGAATTGATGGGATGGTCCCTTGCTTGCTTCCGGAGAGCAAATTAGTTTATTGTCCTCCACGTGGTCATACGCAGTCTGTACTGTTTTTTGACAATAAATTTATTAAATTTATTTAATTTATTAAATGTACTTCCTTCATAACCATTCAGTCACACCCCAAGGTAACAGAATATACTCCCAGCTTTCTTCTTCTTCATGGAGAGTGTTGATATTGTCGTGAGGAGGGGATGGATATAAGCATTCTTTGAGGAGAATCCCACTCCTGACACCAATTGTTGTAAGAAGGGGAGGGATGTTATTTTGTTCCTACCTCTTATAGGTCTAGGGAAGGATGAGATGGAGCGAAGTAAAGAGGATTGATCCAGTCATGGCAACAGCAGTTTGTCACTATTCACTTATATAGCGACTTCAGAGTGACGCCCACAAGCTCCTGCTGGGATTGCGTCTCGTACTAGCGACTCGTTCGGGGCTTCCATCCTGATGGTGGGTCTACGCGCAGAAATGAGTTCCGTGACAATAGACCGATGGGCCAGAAGTCCGGGGTGAGAAGACAGTCAGTCAGGACCGTGAGGTGTTAGCTGAACTAACGGAGAGGGAGAGATATGTCCGGAAGGAGATGCAGTTGTATTCAAGGCCGCGAGGTCTTGCCAAGTACAGGTAGGAAGGTTTGTACCCAGGACCGTGAAGTCTTGCCTAGTGCAGATTGCAAGGATTTGTTCCCAGGACCGGGAGGTCTTGCCAAGTACAGCTGGGAAGGAGGAACGGACACATGCGTCGTGTGCGCGAGTGGCCGTCGTTCCATCCAGAACGCTACGAGCGGCGGCATATACAGCCGTAAATTGTCGAGTCGCTTGGCAACGCGGGTGCCGCTACCTGCATCTACTCGACAATATTCACCCCATCAAATGACTTGAATAATCTTTCTATTTTCCAGCCCCCAACCCGAAACCAAGCCGCTCGCAACGTAGTACCTAATCTATCGATATAATTTTCCCATCCCCACTTGGAGACTAAAAGCCTCTGTAGAGAGAGTGACACAATTTCTCTTCTGTTTCTTTCTAAATTCTGACGTTCGTTGTCCATTAATCTTCTCTCTTTGCTTTCCAGTTTATGCTCTCTGTTATATTTGCTCTAATCTCTCCTAGACCACTTGTACAGGACAGAGTTTCATTTTCCCCACTGAACCCACATGTGTAAATTTTCCAATTCTCTTACACATACCGCTGCTAATAAATTTTCGTTCAATAATAATTTCATGAAAAATTTGCTTGATTGCATTCACAGTTTTGTTATGTTTCCGACACTTCCGAATTCGAACAGCATACATGCGTTGGACGTACTTCTAGCGACACTTGCACACCATTGTAATACCGTTTCAACTCCATTGTAATACTGGAGAATGTTCTTTGATCTCTCAAGACTCCATACTTCAGATCCATATGACATGGCAGACAACACTACCCCTGGGGTAATGTCATCATATATTCTAACGATGATGTCTGGTACTTTGTAAATACATTATCATTTCTTCTAAAACAATATTTCCCTTCGCACGCGTAACTTTAATCTGACTACTCGAAGAACCGTTTATAGCAAATTACACACCTAGTTAGACCTATTTCTTCGCCTTTTCTACTTCGATTCTCGAGAATGACCATATTTCATTCTTTTTCTTTTCTCTTAGGATCCATAGTTATGTTAGTACGCATGATTTTGCAACTCATTTTACGGAAGCGTGTTTTTGATAAATGGGTAGGATGTAAAACCAGATTATTCATTTATTATCCAGGAATCAAAATCAGAAGTGGCATTCCTGTAAATACATTCGTGTAAATACAATAATGAAAAACCTTGTGAAATGTTTCTTATCTGTCTGCGGATACTAATCCAAGAAGTAAACAACTCTTACAAACGTCATTAAAAAAAGCACTGCCAGAGTATTATATAAAATGTCAATAACAAGTATAATAATAAATGAACTACATTGAATTTAAACAACATTTGTGTTACAGGAATTAAATCTCAGAAACTGCTTTGCTTAGTTGCACTCCTTGACAAAAAAAATTAAGCAAGACAGATGGAAAAATGTTACAAAACAAGAATTTTTTTCGGTGTTCTCTACTGCCAGGGTCAGTGATTTGAATTGAAATTTCTTTCGTATGGTAGTACATAAGAATACATGAAATAATACTAGGAGTATTGATGAGTAGACCTATATATTGTCTACTTGCTGATATAACTGCCACTTTATTGACCAATTACGTTTCTATTGATTTCTCCAATAGTTCTTATTCTCTTGTATTTATATTTCTCTAGCTTTGTATTTCAAAAACTGTGCCAGAGAATAGAAAATTATAAAAAAAGCGTTGAAAATTGTGTAAAAAGAGTTAAGTATGTGACGTTTACATAATGTACAACCCGTTCTTGCCCGGATACGCACGATAGTTCTTATTCGCTATAATATAGTGTAGATTAAAATAGCACTTTAACATATAAAACACAAGAAGATATTATATTTAATGCAAGATATGAAGGGAAAATGCTGTCCCCTCTTCAATATCAGAATGTCGTAGCACACTTTCCTATCGACAAACCAAAGTAACTTACTGTCAAAATTTCGAGTTTCTATCTGTCATATTTTTACATCTGCTTTAATGAACGCACCAAAACTTCTCCTCTTTTTACGCATTATAAAGTTAAGTATCGTAAATTCCAGAACTTTATTTCAAGATATTCTAATTACCAATCTTTATTATCAGAATATCTTAGTTCGCGATGTATAGCGAAAGTAGTATACCACATCATTAGTGCTAACGACTAACACCAAATAATATTTCTGCCTCTTTGTACACATTGAGAATAAAATATTGAAACATCTAAGAATCAGTCTCTAGAAATAAAATCGCAAATGTTTACATGCAAAAGGCGTAATTATATAACTATCAGTTCTTGAAATCTAGTGAAACTAGCGGAACTTGGGAAAACATTTCACTTTAACCCTTCAGTGGTTTAAGCGATCTGTAACATTAACGTATGGGTGTGGTATTCTGTTACCCGAAAAGAAACTGCGTCTTTTTCACGGAACGTGAAGTGGTTAACCGAATCTTTTGGATTTTACCCTCATTTGGGATACGTATTTTATCATTTCACACCGTTTTATGTTAAATTTATTTGCAATAAAAAGACAGGCTGTTAAATTCTGAATGATGTATAAAGAGGCATTTCGTGGCAGATGTTTAAACAATCAAATTCCTTTATCACATATTTTTTTTACATTCACTTCACTTGTTTGGTGTTATTTTTAATCAAATTAGCATGAAAAATCAAAAAATCAGTAGAATACTATTTTGTGTCATTAACATTTAACCCCAAACTTGACGTCCTTTTTTCGTAAATACGAAACCCTAACACGATCCAAGGTGTTTATCAGTGCGAAAACATCGGCAATTACATCGAAAGCAGACGATATCAGCTCGTAATAGATTGTTAGAAAGTACAGAAGGTTTCTACTGACGAGATAAACATGTGTTCCAGAAATAGTAATAATACGATGCGTGAGGTGTTGACAACCCAACCGACATTCAAAGGTTGTATATCCCCTTTAAAAACAGATTTTCATAAATTTCTTACTCAGCGCGCCTATACAAAATCTTGCCAAAATTTCAATGTCCTATCTTCTACAATTTTCTGTCTACATTGATCAGGACGACGCACCGAACACTTTCACCCTTTTTCTCCCATTCAAAAGTATATGTAGAAAATTACACAGATCAGTATTTAGATATATGATTTAGCAACATTGACATTCACAATTCGGCATAATATTTCCACTGGTTCCTGAGATTTAACGGAACATCATATTACACCATTAGCGATAACGATAGAAACATGAAAATGTTCTACACCTTTGTACACATTTAAAGAATATGGAATATCACAGATACTGGTTTCTAGATATTTAAATTTAAAAATGTTTACGTACAAAACGTGACATGATACTTAATTAATTTGTAAAATATAGTGAAAATAGCGAAAATCCGAAAATCACATTATACTTTTAGGATTGGAAAGTGAAAAAAACCTTTTTAGTGGATGTTTCCTTTGCAATGGAAACTTTGTGTCTATACTAACTCTTAATATCTTTCGCCTGCGTTGTTCAATGTGTCAGTCTCTCAGGCAGTAAAATTTGTAGTTTCTTAGACGATAATAAAAGATTCTAGAGGTGTATTTACTGGAATAGTAATCTGTATTGATAACCATATTAATCTTCTTTTTTTGTGGGGCTTTAGGGCTCGTCAACATCAATTTATCTTCTGACATGCACTGTTTGTACCTGTTTGTAGGAGAAACAACGACTTCTCTTAATATCAGGATAAACAACCACAGAGCGGTATGTAATATGTCCCTTTCTTTGCTACCTGTCTCCTACCCAATAAATTACGTAAGAAACAAATTTTTATGAATATTTTACTGTTATGGTCTTGTGTACTCTCCTCAACTATTCTCATTTCATAGAATTATGTTCCATTTGGTACCTATGAGCCTCTATCAATCCCAGATTAAATAGACTCAAAGGAATAAAAAATTAGCACCTACTTTTCTTTCCTTCTCTCCAACAGTCAGTCACAGACACCGAAACCAGAAGAACATCTTTAATTATCTACGTGACTGGCGATAGCTCAAGATAAACTTAATTCGTCCATTATTTAAGTAACATTTTTGTTTTTAATTATCTTTATATTATCTTATGTAAACCGACTTATTTATAATGACAAATATGGAGCTTTTGTCTACTTTTCTAAAAAGTATACCAGGATATTGGCGAAGTTATCTAATACCGGAGAAATCTTTGGAAGTTTGATTTTGACTAGAAATAAGTGATTTAAAAAATAGTTGTGAACAGATTTAATTTTGTGTAACAGTTGATTAAAAAAGATTTCTATAGAATGGTTAGGTTATATGCCTCATGCATCCGTGAGCATAGAATCTGCAATAATACTTCAGATCTCAATCAATACTTACAACGACATGACACTCTCACTGTGTCATTATCCCACTGATTTATTATAAAAAAAGGAATTTTTCCTGCTAGCTCAAATTATTTATCTAGTCATTAACACAATGTTCTCAGTCTCCTGCATAATGTACATTATCTCCCAATATTGGCAAAATTGAACCTCTTCTCAAAGACGTGTATCGGAGCATAGTCTCAAACCTCTCCACAAAATTCATCTTCACCAAACTCCCTATGAACGACCGCCTAACCTCAAAAAATTATTAAGTAATGTTAAAGAATTCAGACATGCTCTTCTGAATGTCTCAACCGGCACAAAACGCCGTGAAAAACCTAGGTGTAAGACATGCAATATAATTGAACCTTCTACGTCCTTCATTATTCCTGTCAACCAATTCAAACACAAAACTCGACAATCCAGTGAATGCACCTCCGTATATTGCATTTACCTTCTAGGTTGCTAAATACGTAAAAGTTTTTATTTAGGAGAAACAAGAACTCCTCTTAACATTGGGATGAACAATCACAGAGCTTGAGATAAATTCATTTATTCTCTTCCTGTATTATTGCATAATACAAAATTAAATGAATGTTTTAAAGTTATGAGTTCTTTCCATACATTCCTAATCCATAAATGTAGATAAATCCCATCCTGGCCCGGGTTTTTCTCCGTTTTTCCTTCTGGTAGAGGCGGATTTCTCATACAGGTTCTCTAGGCTTTGTCTAGGGGCGTGT
>NNCF01126001.1:149683-172386 GCA_002313205.1 Laupala kohalensis
TTCAGATTATTTTCTTTGTATATTTCATTTTATGTTTGAAACATTGGAAGATTCTTGCTTAAAAGTTAAAAGTAATGACTTTTATTTAATTTAACTAAGCTGTGATGCTGTTTCATTTAACAAATAAGTGGAAGAAGGATTTGACGATACGCACTAATTCTTTTAAAATGCTACTATTAACCACATACGCTGTGCTAAGAATAAAGTTCACTAAATAATAAATAAAGGAATATGTTTGATTTTATGAAATACTCATATCTCTTGCCATCATCAGTTGAATTTATTTTGATCCGACCAATCGAACGGAGGGAGCAACGACGCTCAGCTGTCATTCAGTCTACGATGAAATGACCTGTCTGTCAGTCAGAGAGGCATCACGCCGTCGTGTGCGGCTGTTGAGCACGTAATCCCGGGCTTATACCACTCTACGGTTTAACCGGACATGGGCTCAATGGCGTTCAAGCAGAAATATACATTTTGCCGACGATTCAGGTCTTGTCTGAGCAATACCTGGTTCGCGTATGTACGTATATGCGATTGTGATCGGTAGAAGCGACGGAACTAGAGAATCGCGTGCTGAAGCTCTCTGGCCGACAGAATTACATTGCACGACGCATGCGGGGCAGTGTCCAATGTCTGGAATGTTAAGTGGAGTTCCAAGCTATGGTATTAGGACAGAACGCCACAAGGATGAATAAGAAGGAAGGTTTTGGAAATGTAATTCTATAGCGAGTAAGATAAGCGCTATTTTTCATGGAATGCTACGCTTAATATTCGATTAATTATATAATAATTTAAATACAAAGCTAGATTTAACAACAAATAAAAAAACAAAGAATTTTATTTATCTCTCTCACAAGGGATCGAGCTGCGCTCGGACTTATTCATCATGAAAAAAATTTTACGTATATTTGTAATAAATGAATTTATTTTTTAATATGAATTTTAACAATAACTAATTTGAAGGGTTAATTAAATTCGTAAATTAAAACATTAAAATACGCTTATTCTTTGCAATTCAAGGTTTTATTTTGGTTAATCTTTGATGTTTAAAATAGATTTGTTACTAAAATTTACTAGCCAAATTCAAATTATTCGGGGCCGTTGACTTGTTTAAGAAAAAACAAGAACTTCAGTTTCACTATGGAGAAAAATGACTCAGAAACAAAAGCGTTGTAATGTAGAAGTAAAACATTGTAATTGTTCACTTGAGATATATTTATTAGGCATTAAAGAAAAATTGAAAGTTTCCGTAATTTAATACAAGGAAGGAGATTTGAGGATAATGACATTTAAATATTCCCACTGACTAATATTATAAAATCGCCTATATATGGCAAGGGAATATATATACGTTTTGGTGAATATCATCCTGTTGAGAGCAGAAACTGCCTCTCGTATTGTGTCTCGAGTACATCTCTGCATGTTAGTATTAACCCTATTGATAATCTTCCGAGATGAATAATATGGTAGTACAAATTGCAATGCACATCGATTGGAAGGGAAATCTACAGTATTCATTTCTTCGCTTCGATAATTTAAGGATCAGTTAATGAGATTGGGACATATTCTTTATTTATACAGCCTTATGACAGTGACAAACAATAAGAGTAAATATAAGAAAGTATTATATGCATTTTATATGAAATTCTACTAATACGCTGTTATTAGCTGCAACAATGGACAATAAACTGTCGATGAAAAGACTAAGATATTAAATCGATATGTATCTACATGAATCTTATACTGAATGCGATTAATTTGGAAGAAAAATAATTCAAGTCTTAAAGCTGAAAGTAAAATGTATAATATGTATAAAATGTATAAAGTAAAATGTACGACAGAAGAAAATATATAATCAATATAGGTGCGTAGTTATTTTAATGTAATCTCCTCATTAATTAACACAGTCAAAATTGATTTCAAGTTGTACCCTATTTTCGATATGGTATTATCAATGGTTTCAATAATCATGAAAAAAGGGAGAATGTCCATATTTCCGATTCGAAATTTGTGATTCTTCCATATTCGAAGGGCTTTTACCATCGGCGTGTGAGAGAACTTACGAAAAAACGTTTTGCCAATTACCCACTACAGGTAGAATATAGCTGGTATAATATATACTGGTAGAATCAGTAGCTTAATAACAATGTTAAAAGACTATAATTTTTAATTATTTGAAACGCATAACTTCCTAAAGTTTTGTCCATAAAACTAAGTATATTTGCATAGCAGACAACGGTGATGAGTTATTGTACTCGCCGGCGGATAGAGGTGCAACAAATCGCAAGGCGCAAAATCAGAGTACAAAAATTTGTATGCTATGGCGAAACTTATGACTGTGATTTTACTTGAAAATATTATAATTGTAGTTGAATTTTTAAAATATAATTGTTTTAAATTGTAGTTATTTAAAATATCCTTCTACTTTATTTGAGAATGCGACATAAGGGTGCTAGTTTTACAACTAGTAACAGTTTTCATGTCTGAATTGAATTATTTCTTTCGAAAAAAATCAGAATTAACTCAAAACTGTTTTAAATTAAGTAACTCTGGCGAGGCTCTGCGTTCGACTTCTAAGATTGCCGAGAAAGCAAAATATAATATAGTTAGAATAGCATTCTTTAATGCTGTATACAACAGTATTAACTTGCTACTACAACTGAAAGGAAGCTGAGAAAGACATGAAAAATTATTACGACCCCTAATAAAAGTGAGTTATATGATGGCAAGGGAATTATGGGCAAGAACGAGAATTTCTCGGTCAATTTAACTCCAGCAAAGTGTACCTCATAAATTGAAATAATTAATACGTAAGTTTGAACATTGCAATAAGAAAAGCTATTTCACACACGCGCATTTGTCACACATGAGAAAAATAATACAAAATAATTATTGTATGCATCTTTGCCTATACATTTAATAAATAATGTAAATTTCACGTTGTAGTTTGACGAAATAGTAACCAATTTTTGAGTTTTATTTTACTTGTATATACCTCATATAGTATCTAAAAAGTAATTCTTAAAGTAACTACACCGCTCTGGCTACACCGTTTTAACTTCTATGAAACCTCGTTAGTAGCGACATCAGAGGCAACAATGTACATCTATGGACTGTGGCTACTTATGTTTATATTGTCACTGCTAATTCATACCCGGTTTAATACTTAAAGAAGAGGTTAATTTTGTTCATTTTTTAAAAGTGTCTCTGTTTTGTGATGTCTATTAGCAGGAGTATACACTTTATATTGGCAAACCTAGTCGACATAATCATTTGTTGCAATTTTCGATCTTGCGTTTCCGAGAAACAGTGGATACTTCAGATTGAATTATTTAGTGAAATATTTTTAAAGAAACAATATTGATGAAGAGGACTAACCAAATCCCATAATTTTATGAGAAATAATTTTCTTTTACTTATCTAAATTTTCCGAATGTTGCTTTTTATTTCCACACCTTGTTTCAAAAGTAGCTAAATGAATCTAATCCTTCTCGTGTAGACATTTTAGAAAGATTGAAAAAATTACATTTCGGAATTTGGTACTAGTCTAATGAATAGAAATATTTGATTCTGATTAAATTTGGCCCACCCTGTGACTCATCACCTATCCTATGATCCTAGTCATTAAGGGTGTAAGGGGGTTACTGGAAGACGTAGTGAAGTCAACCATCCCCCCCTCGGGGAAGGAAATCCCGAAATAAAACCCGGTCCTCCAGGTTGGGGTGGGGTTAACAACCCCACACACTAAGCTGTTCAGACACACACACACATACAAAAAAAGGACGAACCAATCAACGGAAACGACTTGGCAACTGTAATAATTACTGGTATTTGGCAACTTGGAATGTCGGAGGGGTGAATGATGATGACAACTTTAAAAAATAATTAGTACACTGAAGGAAAATAAAGTAAGTATTGCAGCTATACATGAGACCAAATGGAAAGGGAAAAAAATTACAACTTTAAAATTTACACTATGTGTAAAAGTGGACCAATAAACACTAGGGTTTTTGGTACAGCATTTATTATGCACAAAAGTGTTAAAAATATCTGCTTAATTTTAATCCAGTAAATTAATGTTTGTGTTCATTAAAACTAAAACTAAAAATTTTAAATACAATTGTATGTGCTCACGCTCCAATCGAGGACGAGGATGATGTTAAAGCTGTTTTCTATGCAACATTGAGCCAACTTATTGAGAAAACTAGCAGACATGGTACTAAAAAAAATACTCGGGGATATGACTGCAATGATTGGCACCAACTCACATTTGGGTAGAGACACAGTCCGCAATGGAAATAATAAGAACGGAGACAGACTCATCAATCTTGTAACAGCCAAGAATGTATCAATACCTAGCGCTCATTTCCCACATAAACCCATTCATAAAGCTAGATGTGTTACTCCTGATTACAAAACAGCCAGTCAAATAGACACTGTACTAATATATAAAAGACATAAATCCAATATAATTGATGTGAGGAGTTACATTGGAACTGATTGTAATACATATCACTTCATGGTAAGAGGAAAAAATATAATTCAAGGATCTCCTCGTTATCAGCGTAAAAAGGTCAAGTTAGCCGTAGGTTTGCTGAGCATAGAATGCAGGAACTTTCCTCTTTGAGTAGCTATAAAAATGATATAAAGAATAAGATGCAAGAAAGCAATGACAATCAGGAAAGAGTATGGAGTAGGAATGGATAAACATAAAAGACGATATACATGAAGCGAGAAGATTACATGGTATGGAAACGTATGTAGAATGTACGAACAAAGAATTACAGAAAGGTACTTTCAGCAAGTATGAAGGAAAACGAAAGAGAGGTAGATCCAAACTACGGTGGATGATCTGAGGTATAAGGATGTTAGATGGTGACGCAAGACGGAGGACAGAGAGGAATGGTCCAATATCGTTAATGAAGCTAAGGTTAAAAGAAAAGGGCTGTGATACCATGGTGTAACGTCGGCGCCAAGACATTCCATCAATTTGTGAAATATTAATATTTCTTTGCATTTTCCAAGCTGGATGCTGTTAAGATACTTTCAATAAGTGACCGGTCGGCGCTAAGACGGAAGTGCGACGAACTTGGGACCCACCCTAAGCCTCTTCAGTTATTGAGGTATTGTTTGAACGAACACCTTTCACTTTTAAGGAAGGTACAAGTGTATTCGGAGAATGCGGCCTGCGACGTTGACCCACTGGAATTTCGGTGTACCTCAGAAAAGCAGAATTTTAAGACGGATGTGAGTGAAGAACAATGAGATACCTTGGAAAAGGGTGCTTGCGAGCGCCTATGTGACGCCCATGGCGGTACGTCCTCTACGGCGCAGTCTCTGCGTTCCTAGAAGCCGAAGGGGTGACCCAAAAGGAGTGTTTGCACGGTAGTGGCGAAGGCGTGGTTATTTGCTGATCACGTGACTTCTTGTACTGTATATATTGGGAGGAGTGAGATCCTCAGAGACTCTTACGTGGGAGGAGAGTTCGCCTGCACTGAGATGTGATGGGGCTAGACTAGGTTTTGGAAACTAGATGTTCGTTAGGCTGCTGCGGTAGTCTTAATGAAGTCATTACTAGTTGCGAGGGTCGTAACTTGTATCAGTTAGTTGTCGGGGAAAACAACTTATAATTTGGAAGGTTCAGATAACCAGAGGGTTTTTACAATTTAGTTGTCTTCAACTAAATTTATCCAAGGGTAATTAATGCTTTCCGATAGCATTACTTGTGTAATAACAGATTATTAGATTTATTAATGATTTTGGGAGTTTGTCTCTGTTGTAAATTCAAATGTCTAGTTAATTTGTATTAAATCATTATTTATTGTTATTACACGTGTGTTTGATTGCCTGGGAAACTGGGATAATGGCAGCGACAGAAACTACCATAGGGATTGTGGTATTTATGTGGATCCCGCTTCTACCAAAAAGTACTAACATCGCATCAGGGCTTGAGGTGTGATGTTACACATGGGAACAAGAAAAATTAGATTTGGTCGACTGTATAAATGTAATTTTTTGTGAATAATTTGGATCCATCTTAATAGACATTTTTGTGTGTGTTATTTTCTTTCTTTTTCAGTTTCACGAGAATTCAGGGAATAGCGGTTACGCTTTCAACTACTTGTCAAATTAATTTGCAATCCTTCCGGTAGAAGCGAAAATGATGTACACGTATCCTAACATTGTCCAGTATGGATATGGATAAGGATGCGGAGAGGGAGGAGTAGAACTTTTGTGAAACACATAGAACTTCGATTACAATCATATGAAAAAAGCACCTGAAAACCATGGACCATATTACGTCATGCGAAAACGACGATAAAATTACCGACTGAGCAGAAAATTAAATTGTATAAATCTTGCATAAGAAGATTAATAATGCTCGCCTCTTCATTTCAAACTTACGGACTATATAAAGCAAAGACAATACTTTTTAATTTCATTATTTCACCCCAACATTGTATTCGAAGAGATTTTTTACATATATTTTGATACAAATTTTTACACTCGTCTTTTTTATGTAAGCTGATGTATAGAATTTTTGTAAATTAAATTTTCACCCATTTTTACATCGTGATCGAAGACATTTTGTTCTTTACATTTATTATTAAAATATTGGCGATCTTTCTGGACCTTTATTTTTATTCCACTATAATGTATTATAAATTTTCGACCTGGCATAAGTTGAGAAAATATCAAACGTTTTGACTTCTATGTAAGTCAAAACAGTGTAATATATTCGTGTAAGACGATGATATAATATAAATACAACAAATTATATTTATAACACTTAACTGATGTTTGATTAGATTTTGTACCGAATTTTTTCCTTCAACAGAACTTCTCAAAAATTGTTTCACATAATATGAAATGTTTCGAACCAAAAATGAGAAGAAAAATTATAAATAAAGATTATGGAAATTGGTTCAAAGTTATGAAAATTCCTTCAGGCAGTATAATAAAGGCGTTGACTGACACAAGTCTACATAGTAGTATTTCTTTTTTGTATTATTAGCTCATATACATTATCTCAAAATAATTTCGTTTTTAACACATTAGAAAGGTATATTAATTTCGGCGTTTTCTTCTCATCTTCATAAATTATGGAATTTATAGCGTTCAAAAAACGACAAACTCTTAAATAAAACGTTATATAATCTGTTTTTTTTATATTTTTTCATTGATACATATTTTTGTATGCAAACCCCTCCGAACACACATTATTTTCCTTTGCTGCTTTGCTTTTCTTACTCACCAGAAAGACAATATATGAGCAGAAGAATAGTATTGTGTTCTCAGTCACTGATATCAGATATCATGTTTCCTATCATTGAAATCAGATAATATAATTGTGTAATAATACTCTATGTTAATTCGCACAAATCACGTCGCGTAGAGTCGTTCAAAAATACAGTTCTGATGTAAAAGAACTTATGATACGACACGGAGATGCACATGGACGAATTAGGATAAATGAGGTTCGTTTGCAATAAGTCGAATATTAAGGAAAATTCTATGAAAAATGAAGCGGATTTTAATAATGAAGATGGATCCAAATAGTTTCCGTTTGCATCTGAATTACATAAACTGATTCTTATCACAAATAGTTTTCATGGAATAGATTTTTCACGTGAATTTTACATACGAAAAATAACGACGAATCATAATAGGGAACGGAAGTTTTTTCTCAAAACTAATTTCGTTGTTAATTTATAGTACACACAGTGAATAAAATTTTGGGACTAACACTTCCTTTTCTGTGCCGTAAATACTGTTTTGAAAAATTATTATATCGAGTACTCCTTTTTTTCCAGACATGTACTCAAAATTCATCTCTGTCATTCATTGCTCTGCGACTTTTTTTTGTGGAACTTTAGGCTCGTCAAGGTCATTAGAGGTTTGCGACTTATTTTGAGTGGAGTGAGGATAATTAATCGTAAAGAACAAAAATATCACAGAGATGTCTTGGAGGTCTTGTCTTGCGTGCAAAGACTCAATTATGTTAACACAGATGCTGAGACTAAAATATGATTAACACCGGTTAAATATGTGCTTGAAAATGCTTAGGACTGTATGTGCACCTTGAATTTATTTGGTTTACGTTTTATCTCACTCAACTGGAGAATGTGTTCTGTCTGGTGGGATCCCTAGCATGACCTCCTACAAACGTTTCGGATCTTTTTCACGTTTAAATAAATGGTATATGTTGGGAAACATTTTATTTGGTGTCACTGCACGTAAGCAGTACATTTGTATTAAAAACTGTAGGTTCCGCTATGTATACTCCCGTATTTACGGCTACATTTCAACATATCTCTTCCCTATGTGATCGGAAACAAGTATTCTACTAAATTAGTATGGGGACTTTGTCGATGTATTTGCGCTCCCAATACTCAAGATGAGTTGTAGAACCTCTTGTCGACAACGAAAGCACTATTACTCAGGCGCCCTTTACTGGAATGGCGACCAAGTCATGATAAGGGCAAAACCTTATCGCGTTGACGTACGACGAGCAGATACCTCGTTCTACATACCTTGAAACGAAGGTACGTAATTTATTTATATTTTTGCTATTGACGCAATGCACCTGAAAGATGCAACCCACCGCGCATCTCAGTACGACGGATTTCGTCATCGTCCGAATGCATAAACGCGCAGATCAAGTGACCATCGCACTTCCTCCCTCGAGTACATGAAGGCAAGCCACTATGCAAATGTTTTCATTCAAAGTCTTAATTAATCAATTGCGTTTATAGTGGTAGATCGGATGACAATAGTCATCTATGCGAATAATCATCTATGTTCTCTGAATGTTTTCATTGTCACAAAACATGCGTACAGATTAGTAAACTTGGACATCTATTGCATCACTTCAGTGATTGTCGTGATTCTATCCCGCGCAGTTTTCTGGAATTCTGCAAAAATGAGTATTGGATGACACGCGTCTTATTCTGTAAGTACTTTATATTCTGTAAGTAAGTATTTTGTTGCAAAGTGTACTTTATGAGCCCCTTAGGCATACAAAATGAATTTATAGAAAAAAGACAGTTATTTATGTAGTCATACTGTGCCCCGAACTGGCCTGCCTTACACGTGTGCTCCTCCGTACTAGCTCAAATTGCGATCAGCAAGTAGATCGCTCACACACATACCAACACTTCTACGAGTATTTCAATCTTATAAATGCTGTGATATGAAGCATTTACTATTAACCTTATACTCGTGATAAATAAAAAGTTGATCGCCATAAGCTGAATTATTACTTTTGCACTTACAGGCTTAAAATAAATTAATGAAAGGGATCAACAGTCTTTTGGAACTACAAACAACAATTTATTACAAAAACACAAATACCATATTGGCAACACAACCCTTACATTGACCAATAATTACCACTTTGCAAATTAGATAACTTATTCATTACAAACATCTTCGACTCTAGTTACAGTATTTTCTCGTGCTACAATCCTTCATAATACCTTTACGTCTTGATGTTGAAGCGTTGACCTCGTACCAGGATGTTCGGACTTCTTCAGAAACCGTTCATACTAGTGATATCTCAGTAATTATGAAGAATGATGAAATAAAGTTTTCTTCATATCATATTACTTGAAAGCATATGACTTTCTAACAATTCATAGTCTCTACTTGAAAGAAAGTTCAATATACAACGAGTTGTTCTCGCAACTACTTTCCTAATAGAATCACATACTATCGTATTGAGAAGTTAATATCTCCGGTTCTCTTAATAGACTGAGAACAAAAACTTATCAACCAGCGTTCTTCTAGAATAGTCTCTCTATCTCGTGACTGACTGCTTTCAGAACTTCTCAACTATCGTTAGGTAAGCTTTCTAAAGAGTGGGGGGTAGGGTTCACTTTACGTAGCCATACGCTCTGACCACCAGGATGGAATAAATTTCCATTGGCTGACGACGTCACTCTCGCGTATTTGAAGCCAAATATGAGATGTCTCAATACATACGAGCAAAAACGATTAAACGTTATTCGTTAATGTTGCAACTTTAATAATGGATGACATGTCATCCAAGCGACTTCTGAGGCCCCATTCTGAAGAGAACAATAAGTACCTTTGATTGTCGTTAATTATTTAACGTGCAATTTATGCATGATAAAGTATATTAGAGATATTTATTAATTCAAAAGTGTTAATATACGTTTCTTTTTCATTTTAATTAAAGTGGATGACGAGTGTTCTCTCACGATGGATTCATAGGCAGAGTTAAGTTGTTAAGTTTTCTTTACATAGCACTGCATGCCGAGATATTAAAAAAGAAAAAAAAGAAAGTTATTTTCTCACGTCTTGTTGAACATGATGTAGATAAATTCCTAACGAAATTTATCACTAAAAATTCTTATAAGTAAACATTACGCTCTATTATTTTGTAATTATAGGCAAAATAAAGACAAGATGAATGTGATATTTGAAATTTTCTCATGGGGGTTTTTAAACTAAGGATAGGCAATCACACAGTCAATTAATAATCACCCAAGTATAATTAGAGTAGAATATTGGTGCGTATTGATGTATTAGATAATAGTGAGATGTTGATAGTTTTCATAAATAAAGGAGGAAAACATTTGTCTTTATCCGAGTCAGCGGACATATTCATTCGTACAAAAATAAGAAATTAAATACTGTAGCATGTAACATATAACAAACGATAACATAAAATAATGTATTATAAAAGGATTTAATTTTGGATAATGTTTGACGAATATATTTGAAAATTGAATCCATAGTGTGATGAATGTGATAAATCTATAGAGTAAAATGAACTTATAAAAATTTCTAATAAAAAGTAATTAATAAAAGAGGAAGGTAGTAAATTGAGAGTACCTGAATGTTGGGATGCTCGTGGCAAAGGAATGCTCCGAGTAATGTAGTCAACGCTCTTAACCATTGTCAGTTTTCTTGAGGGAGGAGGAAACACGAGAGAGAACAGGAATAGCCTTAACCTTTTGAGAGTAAGGTGTACTCCAAGACATGATGTGGAAGTCTGTAGAATGTCTCATGTTGTATTCTAATTTAAAATGTACTTTCGATTTCTAAAATATTAGCATCTTTGTTCATGTATAAAGAGCGTTGGGAGTCTATGAGATGGGTTGCGACACTACTATACTTTCTCATGTTTGTTATCCCTTAAGTACGTAACCCTTCTTTATTTTTACCTTAGTACCAATTCACGTGAAAGATGCAACTCACCGTACTTCTCAGTGCGATGAGTTTTGTTCCGAATGAGTAAACCGGCCAATAAGATTGCGAATATCAGCGATTGTGGCCAAACCTTAGAACTTGCCCTTTCGAGTGATATATTTATTTTATATTTATCTAATTGCTTCCTCTGTATTTACTTTCCAAAATAAGGGTTGAAACGTTGCACGAAAAAGTGAAATGAATAGTAAATGTAAAAAAGTCGTTAATTTGAATAAATAATGTAATATAGTATGAATTTTAAATATAATCATTTGAACTAGGACCATCAGTAGTGTTTTTTTCAATTGTGCAAAAAAATAAATATTTTTTTTGTCTTGAAGGTAGTGATAGAATCATTTGGTTGTAAAAGTAGCAGCCGCTGCGCGCGCGTACAGACTCAGCCACGAGCTGGTGAACCCAACCGACTTTGGTTTCTTGAGATATACACGATCTCTTGTAAGGTCTTATCCCATTATGGTATAGCAAGATTCCATTTTAATGATTCTCAAGATATTTTATTTTGACAATTAAAATCTATCGCTGTCGTAAATAGTTCAATCCATGTACTACCATATTTTAGGTCTGAAAGAACGCATCACAAATAGAGGGTAAGGGGCTGTTAAATTCCCACAGAATGTAAGGGAGTTTAGTAGGGAATGTTTTATCTTAGTATTTGTATAAAAATATATTACTCAAATAAATTTTTATATAACAAATTATTGTCGTTTTGCAAAAATAATTTTCAATTACACTCATCACCTGATAATTTTTGTTATATCTATTGTGTAAATAAAAAAGTAAAAGTGTTTCTCGAAATACCCGTGAATATTCAGAATAAAATATTTTGCCCTAAATATGAAAGGTGATCGAAAAAATTTAACACATGGAAACATATAACACATAGTAAAGCATATAAAGAAGATGTCTTAAATCGTATAAGGGAAAAGGATATACAATATCCCCCTTTTTCCAATATATCTTCCCTCACGAATTATGGAAAATTCGATT
Organism: Laupala kohalensis; assembly: GCA_002313205.1. Taxonomy (NCBI): domain Eukaryota; kingdom Metazoa; phylum Arthropoda; class Insecta; order Orthoptera; family Trigonidiidae; genus Laupala; species Laupala kohalensis. The sequence continues at coordinate 161,912 of NNCF01126001.1, forward strand.
AAAATATTTTAGATATTTGACTTAGTAGTCCTTACATACAGAATAGAGTTGACATGTCAATAAGTTCATGAAATATAAAGAAAAAAATTGCAATATCATTATTGACATACATATAGACTTGGTGACTGTAAAACACAAGGTGACCACCGGATGGAATTTCTTTAGTAATTCTTATTTAATACCTACTAATTTGTCTTGAATTGCTTTAATGCTAGCTAATATGAATTTTGTGAAACAATCCGAGCATATTTATTGATCTAATTTTTTTACGAAACAAAATACAAATTTTTTTCCCACATATAATCTACAGATTTGATTTTGTTGAAGAGATCTAAAGAGACTAGGTATTTTTGATAGGTTTATTCACGTTGAAATTGTATTTCGGAACAATCAGGAGTATGTGATTGCAATCAATACATTCCCCTAAACTGCTATTACTGAGGGTGATATGTTAAGTTTATAGCTTTCATTCTTTATCCTTACTTTCATTGGAATCTCTTTAATTCCGTATTTTTCTAAATATCCGTGAATAAATACCGTATTTTTTCTATGTTTGAAACTCTAGTACGAAATGATGAGATGATTCGCTGCATCTTGATATGAAAACATTATTCAACTATATTTTTGTTCAATTCATAATGATATCTCCTGTCACTAAATTTTGAAATATCCAGTCGTCAGATGTACTTCAATCTAAGAGTTCCTATTGTTTTACTGGTAGGATGTGGCTTCTAATTTCTCTTATCAGAATTGTCATTTCGCTTTTAGACCATTTACAGAGAAACACATAAAGGGACTGTAATGTGGTAATGCATTGCCTTTCGCATTGCAGTGTAAATACTGGTTTCGCCCCTATAGTTGCATGATCGCAGCCTGTGATTAAACCTTTCCTACATTATTTGTTTGTAGTTTTTATCTAGTTCCAGCAGTACTGCTTACATTCCCAGATATGGTCTTCTTTCCAGACCAAACCTTCTCTGGATGCATGATCATGTTTCTCACCACATGTCACATTTATGCTCTTTCAAAAATTCCACATCTATCAAAACATTTTCAAGCAGCCTGTATCATTGTTTATATTTTGCGCTGACAGTTAATGAGCTGTCGTCTACGGAAAAATATTCTTAGTAATTTTTTTATTATATGAACAGGTTAACAACAAATTAAGAACGTTATTGCCCCTTTTTGTTCGCGACCTTTCCTCCTTATTTAGACTAATATTTTTAATTATTTTAACCAAATTAAGAAATCAGTGTTTCAGGAATCAATGCCATGTATCCATGTAAATGTATTGACATTGTTGAGAAACACTTGACGAAGTCACTAATCAGTTGACAGGACATTATGTTTTCAAGAGAATTTAGAATGTAAAATTGACTAAAAGAGGTCGTCTTTATAATTTAAATAACATCGAGATGGTGGAAGAAATGAATTTAATTACTCTAATATTTTGTACATTGAAAATTCCCTTCGTTAAATATAGTTTTCCCTTGAATAAACTCAATATTTTTGCTTTGTTCGATACTTAAATTTCTCTTATCATAAAGTACCGACATACATATTACAAATTTGATTAAATGTTTCCGTGTTTAAGTTGTATTTGTGTTTAAATCATAAATTGTGATTTTATTTCTTTAAAATGCCATAGTTTCATATTGTGCCTGTGAAGATTTTGCTACCTTTCTAACATGAGAGTATTTACCAGTGAGCGCTGCGTGTCGTGAAAAATAAATGACTTGTAAAACTGTTATCCAGTGTGTTTATGGTAAAAATCGTAATAAATTAATAATAAATATGTGCTTCCACGTTTATTGAAGTAACCTACTACGCGTATCGTCGCCTGTGAGGTAGGTTATGAACTAACAATAAATATATTTCTAATATTTAGCTATCCGTAGGGTCTCTCACGAAGAACTCTAGGAAATTGCCGCGATTCAAATAAAAATAGTATTTTAAAACGAATAATGAAAGAATTAATATATACTGTTAAAATGTAAGATTAAACTGTCCAGAAAATTTTCTTGGCAATGGTACATTATTTTTGTGTATTGGTAATGTAGGACCGTCGAAAAAATGATTTTCACAAAAAGTTTTTTATAGTTGCAGTGATAACCAATCTTTTGTTTTTAATGTTATACCTTCTTACCAGGAATAGCATTGTAAGTATTGTTAATAAAGTAAATGGTAGAACGACGTATCGCTGTGACGTAACTTGTTTTTCTTTGCTCACACAATTCATTTCCTCAGTCCAGAAATCATATGAAGATTAGAGGTTGTTAATCGCTACTTATTTGGCTGGCGGTCTCCTTTAGCCTTTTCCAGTTGCGATCGGCACTTGCAACGTAATCCAGCGCGTTTGCGAGCGAAGTGTGCAGACGATTCGATTACTAGCGTCATTAAGGGGATTCGCATTAAGTCGATTTACCCCCGCAAACGGTCGGCGTCCAACCGCGTCTGTACTGCGGACACTGCGAACGATGGTCGAGCGTCCCTCACGCTGGTGTCACCATCTGTCGGCGCTTTGGCGACGCAGCGGCCACTCCGCGCCTTATGGAGTAATGCGGTTGACATTGGAGTCAGCTTGGAGCGATTGATTATGACTGCTATCAAGTGACAACACGTTCACAGTGGCACTCAGGATTATCAGGACGTATTTAAAGGGTGTATATCTCCATCTGGACGTGTGAGTAGAGGAGAGGGATTCAGGAAACCAGATATAGCTGATTCCTCCTGAGGGTACCTCACTCAATGGTGACTATTTTCCCATAATTATTCTTAAATAACTCATTCCAATAAGGTCACCAACCATTTTCTGTACATTCAAATAAGAAACAAATGGTCTTACTGTAAAACAGCGCATCGCAATTTGTAGAAACATCGAGAGAAGAAAATAAATAAAAGAAAACAATAAAAGGAGAGATAGTGATACTTTAGGAAAGACAAGAATAGTGGGTAATGTAATACTGATCAAGAATGGCAACCGACTATTTGCTGGCTTCAAGAAGCCTATATAATGTCGTATAACCCTGCAAAAGATATGTGTTCGTATTTTTAAAAATCAGATTGATCGAGTAAGTTGAAGTTTTACTGAGTTATAGACATTCATCATCATAAATTATCCTTGTGATAACTCCTCCAAAACTGACCGTTGCGTGATAAATTTTCTAGGAAGTAAATTAGTTATAAACATTACCTTCAATTGGTTATTGATTTAAAATACTATTAAACTCATGGTTGTCATATATGAGGTGACTCCCTTAGGAAGTACTTTGTGTTGGGTTGTATTTTTCAATTCTGTTTCACCGCAATCAAAGAGATTTCTATTTGTTTGTGAACCAGAATTGGAAAATACTACCCAAAACAAAGTACTTCCTAAGGGAGTCGCCTCATAAGAGGACCGTAGTCTCTATGAGACCACCTCAGAGGTTTTGGGTCTGAGTTGAATGAGGATGGAAGACAGACCCGGGAGGCGAACGGGATGGAGCAGTCGGTAAGCGCAGTCGGCAAGGTCAAGGTCACGAGTTCGAATCTCAGTCCCGTCTCCCATTTTCATTCAACTTAACATAATTTAACTTTAGATATTTATGTAAAGTTAAATTATTTATTTATTAAAATGTATAAAATAAAGGGATTGTAAAAAATTATTTCGTATTTAGCAATGTGACATCTGTATTTAGCAGTGAAAACATTAAAAAAAACTTGCGAGGAGTTCAGAATAAAGGAAATCAAATGAGTGAAGTTAAAAAGGAAAACAAAGGGACCACGAATTGTTATTTTCAAGGGAATGGTTTTGCCGTCAATTATACTCTTGAATCACTTCAACATTCAATATACATACATAAATAAAAAATGCTAACATGTAAATTAAATATTTGTCTTCTTAAATACCTATATAAAATACACTAGGGTATTTGAAGATCAGACAAAGCTGCATATGAACCGGTCTTTGAAGACCAGGCTATAAGAAAAAAAAACAGCTTCTTATAGGTTCCAGAAACTTGTATGAGAGAAAATATCTATGAAGGGTGGACAAGGATTGAAAAGATATTCAAAGTGTTCTCCTCGTATATGTTTATACAAAAGATACGGTAATTTTACTTTGTATCTTAAAATATTTTCAGATAATTGCCAACTAAATTTTGTAATAATACTACAATCTTATTTTTAGAGGAGAAAATGAGATACTTTAATTATTATTTGAATTCAAAAAACGAAAAAAATTTTTTACGAGATAAATATTTTATTATTAAAAATCAAAGTTCATATTTTGAAAATATGAGGTGAAAGGAGAGTTTAGAAATTAAAAGCATTTTCGTACAACATAAATAAATCGTAATAAATGTATTCATAATAAAATAATAAATATATAACATTCATTATTATGTGATAACATTCATATCAAATATACAACATTTATAACATAACAAAGGTCAAATTAAAATTACTTTTTAAATCAGAAAATCTGTGTTACTTTTTCACCAAAATAGGAACTTTTTACCTTCAACATATTTTTCAAGAATTTTAATTTATTATTTTCATTTATTTAATTCTTTGTCCTTCCTCATCCATTGGATATTAATTCCGATTATTGTAATGTTCTATTTAATAGGAAAACAAAGTAACCGTTAAACTGATATTAATTTGAGAACTACAACGGATGTATATTAATTTTTTGAATTGTTGATGTAAATAGTTGAAACTGATATGTTATAAAATTATTATTTATATGGACAATTGTACGAATTATTCTTAAAATATTTTTAATTACTGATAGAAATTAATATTTATCATGATACTTTAAAAAAGATCTGGAGTGTTTTGTTCAGTTTTTTTTCCATCACAAGAAAATCGTATAATAAGAAATCACTAGATTACTACTTTTTAAGATAAATAATTTTTTTTGGTTTTTAAATATGAAGTAATATTTTGAAATATATTACAAAAACCGAGGTAGACTTCGCTTTTCAATGGATTGTGTAGAAATTTAATTAAAAAATGGTAATGATTTTCTTAGCAAGAATTTTCATAGATGCAAAACACTGGATTATACAAAAAGTGTTAAAAGCGACCAACTATTATATAGAACTCCATGGACTAGATAAGATTAGCTTCAGATAACTTGAAGACGAATCAGTATAAACGTAAATAAGACAAACAAAGTTTATTGAAAGACTCAAATTTATCATATAAAAATATAATATTTTAATTAAATTGTTTTAGTTAATAAATGACAGATTACACTAAGTGATAAGTAATAATAATATCAGTAACTTGATGAAGCACTTAAATCAATTCATTATGGTTCATGTTAGCTTTTACAAGAGCCCGTGGCTTATGACCCAAACCAAAGCAATTTCATAAGCTTTTCAGAGTTTTAGGATTTATATTAATTAACTTTAACTAGGATTTAATATTAAATCGATGGTTTTATCGGTATAAAACTTTTGTCGTAATATCTACCTGTTAATTCAACATTTTCATCTCGTTCGATGAACCATCCATTAAATTTGTCATTTTCAATAAAAATGATTAAAAAATATATATCCGAGAAGTTTGGCAGAATAATTCGTAAACGCTAATCTGTTGAAAATGGCGTACAACTATTTCTCGTACACACTTGTACCCAATATAACTATTTCTTGTAATTAAATTATATCTATCACACACTTGTTAACATGAAATAAGACCCCCCAGGGGACTTACATCTAGTAAGTACGTGTTTGGCAAACACGGGACCCCGAGCTGAGTCTGGCACTACCTCCACTTACTTGTGCTAGGATCCTTCCTTTCTCTTTCCTGACCTTTCTTGGTCACCTCTTGTTCTTTTCGATCCCGACGCTTGTAGATTGCGAGGGCTAGGATATCTTTCATTTTCCGCATTTTTTTGTAATATTTTGAGATATGTTTTGATATATTGTAATTCAAAAGGGTTTGTAGTGGATATGGTTGAGTCATTCGGCGAATCCCACACGCGGGGAGAATCATGTTGGCTCTCCTTAGTGCGTAACTGCTATACCTTAACTGTACAGAATTTTAGAGCTCTAATGACCTCGATGTCGACGAAACCTTAAAACCGCACAAAAAAAGTGGCAAGCTCTTTTGAAAGAGCCTCAAATTTCCAGGACTTATTATTATACTTTATTTCAATGTTTAAAAAAAATTTATATTCATATTAACTGAATATAGAATTGAAATTTTATATTTGTTAGTACACTGCCTCAAGGAAATACTGCCTCAAGGAAATAACGAACGTTGTAGTTATGTATTACTTTTATCGTCAGATGTTGTCAATGTTAGCAATTTCAAAAACTTTCTATATCTGATTACTTCCAGAATTGTGTTATTTTGTATATTGTGTTTTTTTCATTCTTCCATTTAAATGTAGATTACTCACTAAATTGCCTTAAATTTTGTACTGCATTATTTCTTGACATTGAATGAGAGCAGTTTTTAAAGACTTGGCGCGTTAAACATTTCAAAAATTTTAAACGCTTACCTACCTGAATTTCAAAGCGTTGATACTAGAATATAAAACGTGATTAACCATACAAATACATAGAGAACATTTACCGAATCTCGACATAATATGATTTCATTATTAATATCATAACAGTTGATTTTTACTGATTATATTCGTCAATTGCTGGTAGGAATATACGAGACAGCATATAAAATATCAGACCTTAGACACCAGCAAAATTCATTTCTGTGCCACTCTTTCTTTTGCGTACTTTATGAGGCTTATCTCCCCTTACGAACATCCCTCATCATAAAAAAACTTATAGACATTATTATTCGTATTATTCAGAATACATGTCTTATACTTGCCACTAAATACTATCTATCATCTTAGAAAAGAAGTTTGGAGACACTAGCTAAATTGGTGACCCTTTTTAACATTGACCCACACTATTAATATTCTTCTTCTACACTACAGCCCTTTGTGGGCTTTGGCCTTCGCGGAGGGTAGTGCTCGCGCAATTTCTTGACCCCGGCACTATAAGGAGGAGATGTGGTCAGCATCTTGCTCCGACCAGTTCGACCCCAGGATAGATCCTGGTACTCATTTTATAGCAAGCTGAGTTGGTCTGGGAGCCAGTCTGGATGTTGAGGCGTGATGATAATCCCCACCTCACCGGGGATCGATCCCCGGCCGACCAGCCAGCAACTCAGTGCTCTACCACACTTTTACTATTATAATTATTATATTAATTACCCATAGTGTAAATATAATATTTTTATTTATATCACTCATAAACTATGGTATATTTAAATATACTGTTAAAATAGAAAATCGTTGTACAGAGCCTGAAATTTCTGTTGATATAAATTATTTTTGTATTTATGCTATTTTAAACATGTTGGAACAATATTTATAGTTTGAATGTTGTACAGGTCGACCAAAACTATGACCATCAGGTGATACAAGCCGCGTGTTTTAACATGCGTGGACTCATGATGATTTTAAAATAATTTTTATCGTATTATATATAATACTTTTTGAAGGTCATTAAATTTAACGTCAGCAAGAAAAATATTAAAAAGTTGAAACCGGATAAATTAAATAATAGTTACAAGAAATAAATATTGATTTGCATCATTTTAGGTTGACTTACGAAAATGATAAAATTATTGTTTCGTAATCTTTGTGGGATACAACAATCATCGTAATTGTCTCAAATCTACGGTTACTCTTCCATAATACTTAATGAAAATAAATCACATCTTCTAACATTAGCCAACTAATTTTAATATATCTACTAATCCTAAAGGAGCTTGGATCATGAAGAAAACTTACTCATATGCTAACAAATGGCAAACCCTTTGTGTTCTGATTGCGGAAACCCAAGTGTTGCAACCACATTTTATTGACGAAGGAAGATATAGCGCGAACGAAGGGAGACCACGCCATTCATTTCATCCTGCATCACCCTGTCCCCATCGTGGGTAAGAGACGTCTCTAGGTCCCTCTACGCTTTGGTAGAGAACTCATAAAAATGGACGCGTGCCCTGGATGTTCGATGTGGTAGGGGGTGCTGGTCGATGGACGCGGTCGCTCGTGAGATGGGCAGCAGGACGACAGGGACGGAGACGGTAAGCTGCGATCGAGACTGTTTCCTGTTGACTTAGGAGGAGATACCTTTAATATTATACAGACTCCTCTCGTTGCCTCATCTCAAATGGACATGTGTCATGGGACAACCTTTTACTTCAAAATATTTCAATTCACTTATATTTGCTGCATTTTTTCAGTTTATTATTTTGTTCATCCTAGAAGTCCTCATAGATGTGTTGAAACCAGAAAAATATCTACGACTTCTTCAAATTAAACTCTCTCTTCAACATCTCAGTCTGCTCTCCTTAAATTATGAATACTCGTAGTTGTCAACGAACATTTAATATTGTCTTTATTTTTACGTCCATTTTCGTGCATAAGTTCACTATTACTCTTAAATTTTCGTAATTATTCCAAAACATTTCATATGGATTTTCTTTTTATTTTATTTATATAATGTTTATCCCTCTTCATTAAGATGTTATTCATAGTTTTTAAATACGCCCCTTGTTACTTTGTACGTAATTTTGTGTGTGTTTTCATGTCCTGGGTTAGCCTCATCCCCATTTTCCCGAGTGTCCATCGCAGCCGCCTTGGTCTTCGCTGCTGTCGGATCGCCTGTTCACGGCGTCCCAAGGGCTTTCCGCGGCGCAGAGGCTCGCAGACCACCCTTTTAGCAAGTCGTAAAGCCATAAATTGGGAGGAGTTCTCAGACGCTGAGATCCCTTGACAGAGTTGCTAGCAGAATCTTCTCGCAACTTCCCCTTCTTCAATACACTTCCACTTTTTCTCTTTCTATATTATATCTCACAAATACAGTGTTCGAAATGTCTAGCAAGGTTTAACGGATGCTTGTAATGAACAATTCGATACAAATTTTTACATTGATAGAGACTCGCCTGACGACAGTTCTTGCTCCTCATGCACCCTCAACTATAGACATCCTTTAACGATAAGGCAAGTGCATCCGTAAATGTTAAAACATACATGAACATTAATGGCCAAAAACGATACTTCAAATTTTGTTCGGAAGTGTAGGATTTGATATTTTAAATTAACTAATACGTTTTTGATTAACTTCACACTTTAAATGAATCAAATTCAAAACATACGCCTTTATTCACAGCTCTAAACTGGACCTACGATTTTTTTAAACAAAACTTACCCAGTGAAGTGCGATGTGTTTGTTTCGATTTTTTGTGAGTCATTAACACTGTGTAATTATCTTAAAAGCTTTTATAAATTGAAACGAAATATTATTTAGAAAAGAATGTTTCAAGAGAAAGATTGGTATTCCAAATCTTCTAAAGAGAAACTTTATTTTTCTTATTTGTTTCTTCACTATCATGTCCAAAAATCATTTCGACGACTAGAAAACCAAAATTTTGTTAAGTGTCAGGAGAGGAAATTGTGCAAATTAAAATGTGCAATCCGATAATGGACGAATTCTATTTGACGATCATTCAATCATATTTCACTATTAATGAATTCATTAAATGAACGATTCAAAAATATACGCATTGAAGTAGTGCTTCGACTATTTGGTTCCATTACAATGAAAAACATCATTGTCGAAACAGAAACTGTTTGAAGGGGAGCAAGCGAGTATTTACATACACATTCCATGAAACTATAATTAAGAAGTAATTAAAAGTAGAGATTTTAATAAGGCGATTTTAGCAAGAGAAATTACTATGCAACATATATTTTCAGAGGAAGGGTTATTGACGATGGTGCTTCTGCTTTAGGTTTGGGAGAGGCGTGACAACGTAAAGAGTGACTTGGATAACGATTGCATCGTGTGTCCCAAGGTTTTAGCGGATTTGTAGCAACGACGCTCCACCCACAGCATTGCGTTAGCCCTCATTGGTATGTTTTATTCAGGTCGTTCTGTTATTGGTAGTGCCCAAGCGATGTGACGATACCGATGCCAGTGGAACTTTACGATACGCCTCGGTGCCGTGGAGTTATGAGAGCGAGGTCTTCGCAAGAGGTTTCGTTAAAGGGGGTGGCAACTGCTAGGAGCACTGGGCAATAGCAATTCACAGACGTCACGTTCTTTGTGCGAATGTTAATCCAGATAAAAGAGCGCATGATACGGGATTGGATAACAGGAGATATTTGTTCATGTGTATTTTCGTGTTTGACACGTCCCGTACCTTAGCTCATTGATGAGCTACTTACCAGGACTGACGGTCGCACAACGTCTTTTGGAGCCATATCGTAATCTATTTTGTAATACTTAGTAGTAATACAGTCCACTTATCTTATTGATCCGGCTTAGAGATCATGTTCGTGATTTTGTGTGCAGGTGTTGTGTGTGCCGTCACTTAGCCGTTCCTCGCGAAGAGGAGACGTTCCCGTCCCTAGCCACGGGGAGGCGAGCGGTTTCTACTATTATACTATTATAAATATATAA
>NNCF01126001.1:172551-199892 GCA_002313205.1 Laupala kohalensis
ATATATCTTTCTCTTATTCTCTCTCTACTCTCTTAACATTTCGTCAATGGGAATTGACATATCATAACATATCGTTAATCCTCGTTATGGTGAAACTGAGCGGGAATCAATAGAGGATGCGTCACTTCCGTCAATTCCTAGGTGTCATATACCAGCTTCCTTTTGTCTTCCACCGCAGTCATGAAGGCACCAAGAGAGTAGAGCTCCTGAGCTGTGCCAATCAGATTGCTTAGGTCGTCGACAGTCAGCTTCTTATTCGACCTTTTGAGGTAATCAGAGCGCTCCTCTCGGTAAAAGGGACACTCTGTTAAGGCATGACCCAACGTTTCGGTGTTGAGTGGTCGCATTTACATTGGGGTGCTTTTATCAAACCACGATCATAACTTTTTGTATTATACGAGCCGTACCCGGTAATAGTTCTCAGTATCACCGGACTTGGCTTGAACCACGCATGCCTCCTGACAAATTCCACGTTCGGAATGAACCTAAAGGTTTCCCTCTCGTATTCATCGTCATTCCAGCGGTCTTGCCAGTCCTTCACTAACGCGGCTCTTATCTTACCCTTCGCTCCCTTGGTTTCCTTGTTGAAGGACTCGGTGCCGATGACAACCTGCTTCCCCTTGCGGAGATGGTACAGGTGGCATCGGAAGCGGACCTCCAGATCCAGTGGCTTGCAGCCGCTGAGTGGCCGCTGAGTGGCCCCGTCGCTGTTAGTCTCGACGCTCGAGTGATTCCTTGCATAGGTCCCCTTTGGGCCGAAAGAAGCGCACGCTTTACGTGTGAATGTTCGACTCGGTGCCCCCAGGCAGAAGCCGCATAGGTGAATATCGGAAGAAACGCTCCTCGATATATCGTTCGGAGAGTGTTCGTAGGGATGTTGTACTCGGTTTTGCAGATCCTTCTCAGCTTGAAGAAAAGTTTGCGACCTTTCGCAGTGACTTTCTTAGCATGAGGGAGGAATGATAGCGTCTTGTCCAGATACAATCCTAAGTATGTGACTTCGCCGCTACTGCGCAGCTTCGTACCACAGATCTTGATGATAGGTTGCCTCTCTGAGTCGAGTTGCCTTCCAAACATCATAAACCCTGTCTTCCAAGAAGACAGGGTCATCTTTGCCCTCTCGTACCACCGTAATACTATATCGAGGAACTTTTGCGCCTCCACCTCTAGTTGATTCCGACTGTGGCCACCAACCGTGATGGCTAGGTCGTCCGCGTACGCCGTACCCTTGGCCCCCTTCTAGGTCTCGTAGGAAGACGGTTTCAGAGTACCGGCCCACTGTTGAAACCTTGCGGGCAACCTCTGGTCAATAATTTGGAGTATTATGTTTCTCCCACAGGGAGAGAAACTTCTCTTTCTGACAGGTAGTTACTGTACAACTTGTATATAAACGGATCAATCTTCATTTCTCTCATTCGCCTGAGGATTCCCGGCTACCAAGCATTGTCGAACGCCCCCTCTATGTCCGCGAAGATCACTAAACAGTACTTGGTACGTGTCTGGTACGATAGAGTACTTGGCAGTCCTCTATCGAACCCAGCAGGGATGCCACAGCATCGTCCGGAGTACCATATTGACTCTGAAACCATGAAACCATATTGACTCTGAGAGAACAGATTGTTAGACACTCTCTCTCTCTCTCTCTCTCTCTCTCTNATATATATATATATATATATATATATATATATATATATCGATATTCTCTCCGTACATATCTTATCTAGGACCTTTCCTAGGACCGGGAGAAGACAAATCAGCCTGTAGAACCTTGCTTGATCATCTGTTTTTTCGGGACTCTTCTTTAGTACTACGACTAAAACCTTTTTCCAAACACGAGGGAAGATTCCTTCCGCCAAGCATCTGTTAAGAATCTGCAGGTACTTGCTCTTGCAAGCGCCTTGCAAGGCCTCCTTAATTATCTCTGATGTGAGTTTGTCCTGTCCGGGATTAAGAAAATGGAAGCAATTTATATAACCTTCTCTGAACTTCATTGTAACTCGAAACTTTTATCATAGTTTATTCATGTGAAAAGATTGATGAACAGTTCAAACAACACTGTTATTCATATTTCAATGTAAATACAATTAAATATAAAGCGAGAATTTATACTAATAAAAGAGAATTCTGTGGAATGTCTGTGGCATGGAGATAGGAAAATGTAATCGATGAAATAATTTGAATTTTCAAACGACTCTCTTTAAGTTTATTGCAAGCAAAATTCAAAGTATTGTTAATGTCTATGAATTACAAGAGCAGAAAAACAGTTAAAATAGGCTGCTAAACCGTAGAGATGCATCTTCACTGGTACAACTGTTGACTATTAATGTGTTCACCCGAGTTCGATTGCATTACGTGAGGTGAACAATCCACTCAACTATAATCTAAATGACCAAATCTTAGAAGCAAAATTAAATCTTAGAAGCAAACTGTGAAGAACCTAAGAGTGAAATGAAAACCAAAGAATGCAAAGGTCTTAACTATATGTAACATCACACCACAAGTCCTGATGCGGTGTGGGAATTTTGATAGAAGCGTGATTCACATAAATACCACAATTCCTATAATAGTTTTCTTCGTTGCCGCTAGCCGAGTTTCCCGGACAGTTAAACACACGGGTAATAACAATGATTAATGATTTAATACAAATTAAATAGAAATTTGAGTCTTTACAAACGGAGACAAACGTTCAAAATCATTAATACATGTATAAATCTGTTATTACACAAGTAATGCTATCAGAAAGCATTAATTACACATAGATTGAAGACAACTAATTTTTAAAATCCTCTAGGTTATCTGAACCTCCAAAATTACAAGTTGCTTTTTCGAATAACGAACTGTTACAAGTTACGTCACTCGCAACTATTAGCAAATGTATCTGGTTTACCGCAGCAAACTCTCTTAAGTGGTCTGGCGACTAATACTAGCCAGGTCACATCTCAAGTAACCTGCGGACTCAACCCACACGTATAAGTCACCGAAGATCCTCAATCCTTCCAATATATACAGAAGATGAAGTTACGTGACTAGCAAGTAACCACACCTTCGCTACCACCATGCACTCCAACCTCTGGCTCGCCCATCAACCGTTCGGGGAACGCAGGTCTGTCATTGTCTCTGCGTTCGGCGAAAATATTTCATTCACAACGTCTTAACATTCTTCTTTTCTGAGACAACCGACATTCCATAGTGGGCCTCGCCTTGGTCAAGTCCTCTTCCACAGAAATAGTGTAATACATAAGGAAATCGTGCGCTGGTCACACGCATTCGCCGACATTCTTCGAGAACAATCGTACCTTCCTTATGAAGTGAAAGGGGTTCGTTCAAACAATACCTCAATAAATGAAGAGGCTTAGAGTTAGTCAACTTCCCTCGTCCGCGGCATCCGACTTAGTTCCTCAATGGCACTTCAGTGAACGGCGTAAAATTAACAATTCACAAAGCTATGGAATATTTTGGGTCTGATGTTATACTATGCTATGGTTTATTAAGTTTTCGGTGTAAAGTCTATTTTTCTTTGGCGTGGATTTTAAAACAATTCGTAATTACGTAGTTATTAGCATACACTAAAGAAACCTACAAAAAATCGTGTATATCTATAGGTTTCCTTCGTGTTATTTAATTTTTGAAATTAAAAAAAGTGAAAATTAATATCAAATTGAATTAGCACAAAAGTAAGGAAATATGGGAACTAACATATAAAATAAGAATATTATTTAAGAACCCCAGGAAACTTCGGGTAAAATGAACTGAAATATCCAATCCTGTTGACAGGTGTTTTAATACCCTTTGCAGGGTAAAATATATCAATTGATCGGACCAATTGTTTTTTGAATTGTCACGTTTTCGGGTCCCTGTCTAACTAATTGGCCTAGCTAAAGGACCCGAGGGTGACTTTCAAACGAGGAGAATGTCTAGCTGACAAGAGGGAGCTCATTAAGGGAGGGGTTTCATAAGTATAGAAGAGGGGTAGATAGAGGTGAATCCAGTGAGACTTAGTCCGAGATGAAAATCGGCTCCAGGCGGGAAAGAGAGAGACGGAGACGAGGGTTGAACCCACGGCAGTAGTGGCCGTAATAGTTAAAGAACTATTCGGGACTCACCGCAGTGTCCGCTAAGGGGGTCGACTGAGATGGAGAAAAGCTGGGAGTGACGAGGTAGAACACCGACGTCCCCTGTTGGGGTCAAATCCGGATGATGGGGTAGTGTGCACTCTCTCGACATACCGTCTATTCCACTCTCCCCCTTTGCGTCTACGAGGCGTCTCTTTAAATGTGTTTTGATATGACGTCACAACATTGTCACCCGGCCTCATGACCCAGTTCCTGCGCAACGAGCCACTTCGTCTTCATGACAGAATGTTGAAGTAATTTTTTAATGTTTGTTTAACGATGGAAATATATTTTTTTATTTCATGTTTTATTTGAGAACTTTTTAAAATTTTGAATGTCCACTAATGATTGTTTCAAGTTTCTTTTCAAATCCCAAATTTATTTCATTTGAAACTTTATTAGAATTGCTCACTTTTGGGTCGATTGCACAATCAATTCCCTTGTTTGGAGCCTTCAACAAGTGCACCAAATATTAAAAACTAATGACATGATAGAAGATTAAATAATTTATGTTCTATCTATTTTATGATATTTCAAAACCTAAAATGCATTTTCACTTATACTGTTTAACATCAAATTGTTAATATAACAACAGAACTGTAAAACGATTATGTCGCAACACCAATCACATATATTATAAACTCACACAATCACTGTGGTTCCGATTTGTAATGGAGCAAAAGTTAGAAGTGAAAAACACAAGTATAACTCAGTTTTTGGACAACGTTAGACGAGACACGTCGAATCCGGTTTCAGCGAGCCGTCGAACTGAGTGAATGGAGTGCACACTTCAGACACACGTAACCACAGACACCGAGCTCACATTATGCGCACACAAGTTCACTATCAGCGACCAACCGACGACGGATCTCACGCGCTTCTCATATCCTCAAAGAACACGTACTCACAACACTACTTCTTACACACGTATCTTATCAAAAACCTGACTCCCAATGATAATCACCAAATCTGATCCAACAGTCTGGTACCAATCAAACCAATACATCTAATATATGAATCAAAACCTGACTATGCCAATTCATATATTTTGTTACCTCATTGAGATCAAAACATTGCGGACTCTACCCTTCAACCTCAATCTGTGTCGGGGCAGTTTTGAATTGGAAATTTTGTTGTTTGAATAACAGGAAAAGGAAATTACCAAAATGTCTAAAATTCCTTACAATGTACTGATTACAATTCTTAGAAGAACGATTCTTCAGAATAATACTTTCTTCCCCCCTTGAGTCATAACAGTGCCAACTTCATTTCAGACATTCAACCTTACTTCTAACAAATACGAAATCCCATTAGTTTTATAAAAATATTTTTAATTGTCAAGGTAATTTTGGAGAAGAATTTGATGATATAGCTACATTTTTCACGCATGCAACTGGAAAAGGGAGATCAATAAATGAAATTTGGTTCCGCAATGAGCAAAAAAAATTGTAATTAAAATTTTCCATCCATTTCACTTTTATGTCGAGATATAGTGAAGACTCGAACAATTTCTGTGAGAAAAGGACACCCGCTAGGGTTCAATAAGTTAGGGTGTTTCGCTCTTCAAGCCGCACCCTCATGACTTGTGGCGCGCTACATCGGTCCCGGAGGGGAGACGCCCCCTTGCATTCCCCCTCCCACACACGACCGCACACCACACACGACCATTAACAAGGAACCGACTGCGCTCCCTCACGCTAATTTCCCATGTTTTGTGCGGATGAATAATGCTTCCACGATGAGAATATGGGGCGACGAGAATATATGCGTTCCATTTGGGTGAACGCGGAGTGGAATTTAAATCGTCTGATGAATCACGGAGAGTGAAAAAATTACGGTTTCGACAACTTGAGAAAATCAGGTTAAGTATTTGAAAGATTTTTTTCTTTAAGGCGGATGCATTGTGGAGCCATCAGAAGTGGATTTGTGCTAGAAATTAATATAAGAAATCAATATAATTTATAGATGACTGGATATTTGTAGCATTAATTACTGCACAATAGTAACCAGAGAATAATTTTATAGTACAGACTTCCTTCTTCATTATACGATCTCTAATATACTTGAGACAATAAATTGAATATCGAGTCACATTTTAACGAATTAGTTTTGTATCCATCTGTTTTTACATGCTTTCCTATTTTAAAAAAAGTGCTTAGTTGATTTGATGTTGAACATTTTGAGTTCCAGATTATAAATCGAGAGATCTCATGAAAGGTACTTTAAATGAATACTAACTTTTAAACTATTACATAAAACGTTTTGAAGAATATCTTCGTATCACCAACAATGAAATAATTTTTAAGCAGATATATTTAATTTTAATTTACAAGATGAATATCTGCTTTAAGACAATACCTGAGAAAACCCCCGATTTGTTCAGGACAATTAGAACAGATTTCAATTAATTCGTTGTTTCTCTATCTCAAATATATATTGATATCTTCTGCAAATGTAATTTCTTATTCAGAAATTTGCTATATTTCCTTTGTTAAAATCGTCTGACTTATTCACTGGTATTTTGTCTTTCAATAAGTTTGAAGAGGTAATTGAAGTTTTGTAAATTTATTTCTAATTAATTTTTATCGTATAACATATTTTATTGGTGTAGTAAAGACACAAAGAACACTTAACTTCTTCCCAATCCGTTATTTTTAGACAGCCTTTTTTGAAATAACAGTAAAACATTTTAAAGATGTCACAATATATTCATTTGTTAGTGTTCTTGCTCTTTTTTTATAATACTACTAATATTATTTAGACTCAAATTGTTATGAAACCGGACCATCGTATCCTATCAGAAATTATTAGGGCTGAGGTAATCAAATGCCAGACCTCATTCTTAGTGTTCTCAAATTGTGAAAATGTCTATTAAAACAGTTTATCACATAATGATGATTGGTCTAATTTTCCTGAGACCACTGCAATTGTTATGGAACTATGACAAATATGTAATTCAAAAGCGACGTGATATCGAACGACAGTGGCGGTTCTATAGGGGGGCGGCTATAGCCCCGTTAATAATACCATATTAATAACTTTAATAAATAATGGTTTTGTTATTAATACCATAATGTTAAATTTTAATTATTTATTTGAGCATTTTATTTAAAAGTATTATTTATAAAATTTGTGATGTAATACCATCACTTTTAAACAAAACTGCTCCCCGGTTAGCACGCTCCCCAGTTGATTACGGTCTAGATCTGCCATTGTCGATCGACACACTTCGAACGATAGATATGGAGTCGAATTGGACAATATAATTTTACTCAGGAATTGTACTTCCTAGGCGATGTGGAACTTCCTTGTACAGGAGGAGGACACCGGTATTGGATCCCGCTCCATCACGCAGTGACTCCCGCTTCCACTGGAATCAAATTTGCGGCTGACGCGCTCCGATGATGCATGGGGAAGGATGACCTCTCAATAAGCTCGGGAGGCTGTTTCTGCGGTGAACCCTTTTCGCTAGCTTCATAGTTTTTGTTTGGTACAAATACCTTGAATTAATTTTCCGCATTCACTGGATCTCTTTTTCATTAAGATCCTCAAACCCGAGTGGTCCGAAAAGGGTATATTTGAGAAATTGAATTATCTACAGAAAACGATACAAAATACACTAAAACTTTTTGTTCAAAGAGAGTAAGTGAATTTCTATCAAATTCTGAGTTTTAGCTCGTTTCGGTTGGAACCCAAAGCGTACAAATAGAAATCTCCATATATTAATGAAAGCAAATTAAATTAAATATGTTACCTCAAATCATGCATTGTCTGATAAATACAACATTTTATGCATTTTACTATTGTTACTTTATGTTTTTTTTCTTCTAATTATGTATTCATTTGCATATTGACATAATATGTAAGTCCCGTAATACACGGTAATCGACAAAGTTTCTGGAAAACCGACTTAACCACCATCTGGTGGAGTATTAGATAATTTAATGGATGCGTGCCTGTGGAAAACAGGGATCTGAAGATTTCTTTAATTTGAGCTAGGTTGTTGGTTTTGTGTCTGAGCGAGATCAATGTAGAGTTGTATAAGATCAGTCATCAGTAAGTTGATAGTAGTATTTTGAAATTTCTACGTCGGCTAGTGACTGTTAAATGTAATATGAATTTGACAGTTTCGTCTTAGACGTATATCCGCGGAACTGTGTGGAAATAATTTAGCTGAGTTAGTGCGGAAGCTCAGTAGTCCTAAGTGATTTTGGAGTGTCTGGCTTGTGTTGTTTACGCCGTGACCATAGATCGGTTTGCGTGCGATGGTTTCCTAGCGCTGCAAGATGGGAACAATATTCTGCAACATTGTGGATGCTGGGTTCATTGTACTTGCACGAGCACGAACTGAGCACGAGGCTAGTCGGTTGGAAGCAATTGTGTGCTCCTTAGCACATGATAACTTTTAGTCAGACGATAATGGCGACGAACCGGGAATCGAACCTGAGACTCCATACAACGAACTTACATACAACGGAGAGACAAATATGACCCGTTAACGAACATACCACCTGGTTCACTTTTCTCCAGTATGGGGATATGTCTCAGGTCTTCCGGGGTTAGGTCTGGATGGAAATGGTGTACAGTTGTGAAAGGCTAATGGATGTGATAGTTAACACCCTGCAATCAATGCAAGAGACCCGGGTTCCATGTCCGGTTCGTTGTCATTTTCATGTGACCGAAAGTTATCATGAATGTTTATTACGCTTTTCACCATCACTTCCCGGAATCTTCCAGGTTTAGACAGGAATAGATGGAGGACTCAGATTAAAATAACATGTTATAACTTGGTCTTTTGATTGGTGTAAATTCAGTTTTCAAAGACGATGGTTTAATTACAATTTCTAATTTTGTTTGGTCATGTTGATGTTCTACGGAATAAAAAATACATGAATTCCAGTAACCAGTAATGATGAAGAATAATAATTATGCTATGAGTTGTTTTACGTTATATCTCACATTACTTGTTAATTTAGGGTCGTTTTCACGTGTAATATTAATCAATGCTTTGCACTTTAGTAGAGTTTCGATGTCGTAGATTTGATATAGTAATATAAAGGAAGATAATTACAGTAAGTATTTAATATTTCTCTGCTGTAAAAAAATATTTTGGCATATCTCTGTAATTTACAATTGAATCAATTGAATGTCGCATTTATTGTTATATGCTTTATTTATGTGTATATAGTATTTCTCCTATCAGTATTAGGAAGAGATAGTAGCACCACGATTACCTTTGTCTACGACGAAAAGAGTCTCATGGCATTTATACTGGCGTCCCATTAATAATGAAGGAGGTGAGTTATTGGCACCATTTTTAAATAAATTAATGAAATATATTGGTCTTATCATGGTAACCCATTTATTTACATAATAACATGTTCATGTAACATCATCAGTGAATCTATCATACAAGAAAATACAAAAAATGTACATAAAACAATATTAAAAGGTAAACAAGGGGATAAATATAGTAATATAATAAAAGAAATATTAACAGTGATATACCAATGTCTACACATGATTGAGGATAAACCATAAATAGTAATATAAATACAAAACATAACTTTCTCTTATTGTGAAAAGGAGCAATAAGGAAAAATCAGCGTGAGTTAAACCGCGTACCTAAAGGTCGGAAATTTCTGGTGGGAGAATGCAACAAGAAGTTGCAGGCTAGGTTCTTTTAGACTAACGGGTACTGGTGGTGGGGTAAGAGTGGTGTTGATCAATGGATTTCACGGGAAAACTGTATTGTCAAGCTACTCTCTATTGCTAAGGAAATTTATGGTGTTCATTGTAACATCCCTTGCACGTGGCTGGGTATACTAACCACACATACCGGACAATGGATGAACTGCCTTTGGATGAAGGAGACTCGGGACTCAGGGATGCGCTATTGTGAAAAGACGACAGCTGCGCAAAGTGAGTGCACCTGCCAGCAAAGGGTCAGTGGATATACTGTCCTTAGGAGGACGGTTAACCCGGAACTGAATGCGCATTTGTAAACGACGAAAAAGTTCGAGGAATGTAGAAAACAGGACAGCGGGGATGGGAGGTCCTGTCCATCAAATAGTCAGTCAATAAACTGTACTTGAGGGGCGGATGCAACGCGGAAACCTCTGGAAGGTTGCTTTGTAAGCGACGCAGTGTTTTGGACAAAGTGAACATCCGCGTGACGGGGAGGAACCCCTCCGCGTGGATAGCCAGGTGACCGGGCAACGAAGGCGGCGACACCAAGAAGCGTCCCCCTCCCTAACCGATAAAAGGCACGGGAAAACAGCAGCGCGAGGACCTCTTCGGAGGCAGTCGGTCGGCTGAGACGAGGAGGTGAGGAGGTAGTAGTGACACGCCATGTGTCGTACGGAAATGAGAGATGTAGGAAGGAGGTAGAAGACACGTCTAGTGCCGTTGGGAAGTGTGTCTTTTCAAAGAGACTTGAGATAACTAATTATTCTTTAATGTATAAACAGTTGTATGTGTTTGTATAAATAGTCTTTGTTTTATTATTTTAAGTAAATAGTAATTGTTTTCTTGAAACAGAGTTTTATTTCCCCTGAGTAATAGCGGGGGGGGGGGCAGCGGAACCTTGGATCCAGATAAATACGTTACATCATGTACACCCACACTTTTTTACCTTTTAATGTTTGATGAATACCTTTTGTATTTTCTTGTGTCACAGATTCACAAATGATGACGGACATGCAGTGGACAACATATTATGATACAATAAATGGGTTACAGTAGCTAAACCAGGAAAGTTCAATTAACTGTAAGGTTGATTTGGTATTGGTGGGTCGATTCTGATCTTTCACGTTTCGAGTATGGCATGTAGAATCGTATATTACCGCAAAACTTTGAACTCAGTTGTCTTTGTTTCTATTATAAATATTCGTAAATAGTATAGACGGAAAATTTGTTTTGTTGAGAAGATGATAAAAAAAACTCACTGAACGCTCGGCATATCAATTAACTTAACTTATTCGGCGTTGAATAATATGTAGCAACACTTTTAATCATGCCTGACTGATTTTTAGTTATTGCTCGATATAAACACTAAATCATTAATTTATTTACTTTGTGACTTATTTTCAACCTATTATACATCCAATATAATATAATTTTTCTTCTAAGTAATCAAGATTGAGGAGAGGAAGCAATATCATACCATTTTTCACAATAACCTTTAATATTTTTACAAAGAAACAGTTTCATATTTACACATAATTTGAATTGTTTGAGGGATTATATAAATTAAACGATACTAAATGTAGCTCAATATTTAAAAAAATAGACATGGACATACATTACTTTGGATTATATTGCATATTTAGAATGAGAACAACATTTCTTGCAAGGATGACTGGGAGAATAAAAAAACTTAATTAACTCCTTGAGAAGTCCATATCACTTTAACCTGTAGTCGTGTAAATACAATAAATTTATAGTTAATAGACACCAGCATATTAACAAAGATATTTTGGACAAGGGGAAAAGTATAATTTGGAAAAGCTCCCAGCTTAAAAATATCTTCATTTCAGGTAGAGAAATAATACAATTCTAATAAACATTTCTTCAGTCATTCTCACCTGGAAGTCGTCATTGAATTGAGTTTTATGTTGTAGAATTTTAAGTTTCGCACTTACTTTGCAAATTTTGTTGTACATTGCCTATTGCATCGCACACTTCATTGTTAATTTATTCTTGTGAATGAAATCGAAATATACACAAGCGAAACAATCATTACTAATAGTGTTGTAATCACAATTTAGTAGTTCTGTAAACACTCTGAGAAGATCATGTAAGGGCGACGTCGCCACACAGATCGCGGCGAAGAGTTTGGAATAATCTCCTGGGTCGCTTCACAGTTCTACTCTCCGTGGACACCGGAAAAGTGGCTTCAAAGAATATCACATAATTTGTAAAGGTTTTTTCAGATTTGTATCGCTTCACAATAGAGGAGTTACTGAAAGCATACATTTTAGATATCGAAAAATACGTGATAGATTTTAATATCTGGATGAATAGTTCTTTTTTATTCAATGTACAAAATGTATATTAGAGTAATTTTCAGTTTTCAAATAAAATAACTGAAGGGGTATACTATTTGAGATGTAACTCCTCCTCAAAAATTTTCAGTTTTTGTTGAACTTATCGTGCAAAGAAATCTCAATACATTTTTCTATTCTTTTTGTCTCTCATTCTATTTTTGTCTCATTGATGAACGTTCATAATAATATTACTTTAATTTTTTCGAAATACACGAGGAAATGAATTAGTACTTGTACTGACACGTCCAATTACCGACACCATATAAGTGTGACACATAATTGTGTTTTCTTCCGTCAATTGGTATATGACTCATACCTTGAAACACACGCAAATAAACGGAAGAAGTGTGATGGTAGGTGTAGTATGAAGTTGTTGTTTAATTAAAATGATGCAGGAATAAGACATTAGCGATCATTTTTTGTATGTTAGTTGAGAATTCTCATTACATGTACATTACATAATTCTTTCAGACATTTCGCGCGACGCAAAATTAAAAACGTGCACTCAAGTAAATGAATTTCTAGAAAATCTTGTAAATGAGAAATATAAGACAATATTTCCTCAAAAATTAATTTATCCTTGGTTATTTGTGAAACACGTTTTCGCATGCAAATGATCCTCGGCGTAGCAATGTACTCAAACTTCGCGTTCCGTCTCGCTTAACCTTAAATGTTAAGGTTTAGCATAACAAGACACAGAGCGTGCCACGGCGCCTTAATACCCAACCTTTTTGCTTAATTTATGAAATGGATCCGACTGCGCAGTTTGTCACCGCCCATGATATTCGCCTCGTGGTGTTGCTGGAGGAGTCTTTACTTGCATCCACGGCTTCTTCTTCTTTCGCTACCTCACCACAATTGCTTTCGTTAACTGTCCCGACACCATCTTCATCCGTTGCACGTTTCACGATTACCAAATAACTTCATCTATTGGGTCTCACATTGCTTTTCCCTCCGTGACAAAGTGCTCAGTTATCTTGACTACTTTCTACTCTTACATGTGCAATAATTGTATGTGTGTTTGTCATAGACACATAACCTCTACCTAAATTTTCTCATCTATTGCAGCTCTTCCACTGCGCAAGGGTCTCAAATATTTTTTTTAATCCGAGTATTCCGCCTCTATAGTATTGATTTCGTGAAACTTCTGGGTTTTCACCATTGTTTACTATTGTTACTAATATCTTATTCTGTTCTTTTGCGTTGTAAAAGTTGACACTATTTATAGTAATCAACTTAGGGTTTAATGCACGTGAAAAACTTTAGATTATTCACTTCTTTCCAAATTTTTTGGCGGGAATTTGAGTTTTCACAGCATTTTTACATCTTTGCTTAAACGAAGAAATAGTGGTGTAGAAATATCGATGGAGGAATCGATACTGAATTAATTAATAACTTTAATTGTTTGCAGCAAAAAAAGCTTCAGATAATAAAAATCTACAAACCCAGAAACATACGTTTATCGTTTCAAAAAATATACTGATACCCATGTGAAGCTTCTGTAATGCCATTAACTACGACTGTTTTATTGACTCCAATCCAAAATACCGTTGAAAAGATTGTCAAAGAATACAAGATAATTAGAATTTACTTTGAAAACGACGATAACATGCATGTTGATTTTTTTATGAAAACTAATGTCGCTTCGGGTGAAGATAACTGGGGACCGCCAATCCATCAATGAGAACTTGTCACTGATGTGAAGTGTCATTTGCGACACTCTTCTTCTATTATTCTGAGATTCTGAACCCTGAAGTGAAGCTTGTAGACCTCGTCGTTCTTTGCATGTCGTTGAAAAATCCTTCCCCTTTTTTTATGCAGCGTTTTCACGATGACAAAAAGCAACTCAATAGTTGACCTCCAATGACGGAAGACACTAAAGCTTACTTTTTATAACATTTCATTTATTATATTTGATAATTAGTTGTTAAATTATTATTTATATTTTATCGGAGAATATTGTAGCTTTTCCGGGGTTCCAAATTTGTCTATTCATGTATACCAAAGCGAAAAGTTGTAGCAAAATTTTGAAAACAATATCTTTACTTCCTCTTAAATCTCAAAGTTGTAATTTTTACTGTTGTTTATAAATACAGAGATATTTAAATCATGTATCATAATTTTATTAGGTCCCTCAACTGAGTTACAAGCCTTAAAAGGAGACATGTCTCAAGGATGAAATTCTATACATATCTATATTATCCAGAACTGTCTCTTATNTATATATATATATATATATATATATATATATATATATACACGTGAGTGTATTAACAAAAATATTTAAGTCTAAGGATTTATCCATGCCTTTAGAAAATTGCCTTCGGAAACAAATTTATTCATTTTCAAACGTCTAATTCAAGACGCGAAATCAATGAATTCAGAGGTCTTAAACAAGAGCTTATAGGTTTTCTTCCTCGTATTTAATTTTTAAAATTTATAAAAGTGAAAATTTAACATCACGAAAGTAGAGAAATGTGGTAACTAAATATGAATTTAGAATATTATATGAGGGCTATCCAGAAAGTAAACTTCGTGAGGCTATAAAATAACTGGAATAATTTATTCTTTAAATTTCAAAACCACACATCACTACTATTCTTCTACGTAACCACCATACAAATTTAAACATTTGGCATATCTCGGAAATAGTCTAGAAGTTCCCTTACCATACAGTTCTTCCGCTGGAGATCGCAGCGCCCAATGAGCACAAAGCTTACGGTAGCATAACTGAAGTCGTGACCGAATGCATGCACCGATCGACTAGAAATCTGTGGAAAACTTTCTCAGAGTTCACATATTGTAAAATGCCAGTTTTCACAAACCTTTTCTTCAAATTTCTGTAGTTCATTATTTATCATAGACGGACAGCCATTTCTGTCATCACGAACAATGGGTCGTCCACTTTTTAACGAATGACTCTGCTGAAGCACAACACAGTCACTCGTCACATCTGATCCCTGCACAGCACAAATTTCCCAATGAATGTGAGTCGACCTCAGATTTTCCCCCCATAAAAACTTTATCAATGAACAGACCAAACATTTAGCGAGATTTTCAATCGCATTGTTCATTTTGGCTCGCTACAATAAACAATCATTAAGCGAAACAAAGTTCCAACCACAGCAGCTCGAGGCATACTGACCGATTGTGTGTGTCAACACGTCAAAGTATATGTTCCCCCTCCACTTCTCTCGCTTCACGACAACGGATGTAAATTTCTGGATAACCCTCGTATAAGAACCCTGGATAACAGCGAAACAAAAACCAGCTAAAAATCAGACATATTGATAGATTTTTAATACCAGAATGTCCAACAATGATTCTTCTAAGGTTCTCTTCAAATCCCGGGCAATGCTGGGTAGTCCTGCTAGTAATCTATATAAGTTGGAGTTCTTGATTATGTTCTAGAATCAAACCACAAAATACTTCGCCAGAATCAGATAATTGGAAGTAACTTACTAGTTTGGATGATAGGATCGGAAAAGTCACATCATACCTCATCTTTACAGCCAAACCGCGGAATTGAGACGCCAACATATCGAGCATGGTATACAGCGACGAAGGAGATATATCGTGGAAACAGAACCAGAAACTAGCAGTTTGTTATCCAATGTAGGTCTTATATGAGTATAAATAACTGGTCAGATACGAGCAGTGATAGTGATGAAATAACCCCCCCCCCCAGGGGACTTACATCTAGTAAGTANCATTACTTCCACTTACTTGTGCAAGGTTCCTTCCTTTCTCTTTTCTGACCTTCTTTGGTCACCTCTTGTTCTTTTCGATCCCGACGCTATTAAGGCTAGGGTATCTTTCATTTTCCTCATTTTTTGTTCTACCCCTCATTTTTGTCCCCCCTTATTCTTTGTCCCCCCTCATTTGATGTTTTGATATTTGGTTTCGAGATATGTTTTGGTATGTTGTAAATCAGGAGGGTTTTTAGTGGGTATGGTAGAGTCATTCGGCGAGTCCCACACTCGGGGAGAGACATGTTGGCTCTCCCTACTGCGTAACTGCATTTTCCCTACCTGTACAAGTTTTTCGGGTTCTGTAACGTAGTGCTACTTCGACTCCAATGTTAAGTGAAAAAAACCCTGTAATTTCAATGTTAACATGTATATTGCCTCAGTTGTAAATACTTTCCTCATCAAGAAGTGATTGCTTAAAGGAAACGGATCTATTTTTAAAACCGAACGGGATGCTTCTGTAGAGGCTCCTTCGGGTGACGCATGTTAACAAAGGAACTGCTTATTTGTTTTGAAAGTGAAAGTGTCGAATCGCGCGCCCAAACTTTTATTTTTGTAAACGAGAGGGATGCGTTGCTGGTCTGAGCATCTATGAACAAAGGGCGCATGGGTAGGTCACGTGACTGTGTGTCACTATATAAGAGGATGCTTCATGCTGCCTCGGGGTCTCACATGGTAGAGTGGTGAGTCCAGGCGTATGCCGAAAGTTCCGATCCAGGGTGATCGCAGAGAAACCTGAGGGTTTCTGAGAAACCATGTTGTTGGTTTTGTAGAGTCGCTGAGGTGACTTGAGTTAACTGTTTTATTGAAAGCATTAGCATTTTGCATGATATTAGAAGTTTAGTTCATAATCAAAGTGATAGTAGTATGATATTGGATATTTGTTTCCAATTCATCACTTCACTTGATTTTTGTTTGAATTTCAATTGAAATTTGTTTTCTACAGAACAAGCAACCTTTTTATTCAATTAAATTTTATTATTATTGTTTAATTGCGTGTTTGGTTTTCCCCGTGGACACGGGATGGTGGCAGCGATACCTTTACCTGCAACTTAGCGACTGTAAGTCGCTGCGTTGCGGTACGGGGGTTACAACTGGTTACAGGCTCCAATGATCTTTGATGTCGACATGAGCCGTAAAGCCCCACAAAAAACAAAAAAACGTGAAGAAAAACAACAACGTAAAATACAGCATCATAGATATTTAGTACTAATTTTTCTGAAGAGTGTTATGCTGAGGAGAACGCTACAATCTTTCATCGACTAGCCTTATGCCCAGCAAAATAATGTATACCAAAAGTCTACTAACAAAGCCAAAGACTACAGCCTCCTCTCTGTGACACTAGTAATAGACGCGTGATGAGGGTGGTCGCAAACACTTTAAACAATGTTCACTTCATGATCGGTGTAACGGTTCAACCAGACACAGCGAAATATACTCGTACTGCAGTAAGGACACATGTCAGTTATCTCTCAGTTGAACACTCACAGAATGCTGACCTGATACGAAACCTTATAGATTTCATGCACAAATGAAAGCCAACAACCTGTTTCAACATAAACTCTACCAGGTAGAGGTTAAATCGTGTACTTGAAGCGCGGAGCGTCAACGGCCAAAATCGTGCTCGCCTCCATGTGTAGAGCACTGTCTTCATACCATCCTACAAATGAATATTTAATAACTAAAGTACTATCTTTGTTACTGTAGGTTCCCCTAGATATCGTTGTGTTTGAGATAACTTTTTTACCTTTATATCATGCTGTAATAAGAGATAATTAATTCTTGAGTATAGGTGAAGTATTATTTCTATTAAAAAATTAAATTGACAAGGATGTTACAAGAAACATTTTCTTCTTCAATTGTTCCTCCACATAAAATATTTCCTGCGGGATATAACCTAAATTATACATGTGGTTTCACCTCATCGTAACAACTGTTAGTATTCAACAAGAATGAATAATTAGAGCAAGAATAATATTCAGGAAATTACCATTTACTAGTACATCAGAATCGAAATGACTTACACAAATAATTACTACATACAATTAAAAAATGGTGAAATTTTTTGAAATAGTGTATGAGTTGCAAGGATAAATTATCTTTATACTCCTTAACGAGATAAAATTTCTGTCTAAGACATATATTCATTGTATTCTTGTTTGTGATATTGTAAAAAGTAGAAGACTATAGAAATAATATATTGTTCGATTTTACAAACAATAATTTTCTTGTGCACAATACATATAATGTACATTTTTGTGCAAAAATGATACTTCAGAGTAAATAAGCTTTGATATTTTTTTGCATATTTATTATGAGTTTAATTTAAATAGCCTTAATGATACAAGTCGGAGTAAAGTTACTTGTACTTGTTATTCCTATGTTACACTGGGCAATACAAAATATAAAAAAGTAAATATGTACTCCATGAATTCCTCTGAACATTGCTTTTGTTCACGCATATTTCATCACATACCTATTGTATAAAAATTTTGAGTTGTCTATTGTTGACGTCATAAATGTAGCACCAACAAGTCTTTTTATTCTCAGATGCAGTGTTAGAACCAAAGAATTTGGAAAAGTCAGTTGGCCATATGTTCGTCGGGAATCTACACAATACTAATTTAATGCTATTATCATTAACTTTTAAAAAAGAATGTAGCTAATTTTCCGGTTCCAAAGTAACCTACTTTAGAAAACGTCTCCCATGTTTCCTCCAACCACATGTATTGTTTGTTTTCATTTGCTTGAGGTTGTACGTTTGCCCCTTTTGAAAAGCCAAAATTTCTCTTTGATTCAGTTGTTTGATATAAGGGAAATTGGTGAATTCAGAACATTCCGCTAGAGAACGCGGTAGTGTGACAAAAAATAACAACATGAACCTACTGGCATCTGGGAAATATTCAAGTTTTATTGTTATGAGTAAATAATATTTCGTTGATAATAATTCTTTCTTGGGTTCTGCTCTATCGTCTGTGTCACACTCTCAAGACAAGCATGTCTTGGAGCTGCTATGTCACGGCCGACTGTTAGCGCAGGGTTGCGTCGCATTAAAAAAGGCTCGGTGACAGGTCATGATGTAGGATGGCAACGTAGCTGGCGATGGTGGTGGCAATAAATGACTTGGAAACAGTCGCGTATTTTAGCGTCATACTGCTCGTTGGGACGGGAAGGTCAAGCAAGAGAGTGAGAGACGACATGGCGGGCAAGGATGATTTTTCTGCCGCCTCTGGTCTCAGATGGCTGTGAAAACATCGCCAGAGCGAGTAACGGAAGAGAAGAAGTAAAAAGGGACAAGCAACGGGGTGACGAAAACATTCGAGACAGGGAAGCGAGGAACGCGATAGAAATTCCTGCGAAGAAAAGGTTAAGGGAGAGGTTGAAAAACAAAACTGGCGCATGAAGTGGGGGAGGCTTGACGCTGTCCTTACTTCCTCCTGGCCGCTTGTTCACCAGCTCGCCCCGCCTTAAAAAGTCTTCGTAATTGCTCAAATATTAAGGAATAATTATTGCGCGTGTTCTGAGGGGATTTTACGTGGGAATTAGCGCGAGTTAGTGCTCGGGCGTGCCTCTGGGAGCTCGCCAAGCGTCACCCCGATATGTATAGCCCAAGCTTCATTGAAGGGGAGCGTGGGAAGAGAAAGCAGAAGGAGCGTTGAGGGCTGAAGGGAATATTACAAAGGGTGGAAGAGAACAGAGTAGCGGGAAACAGAGATGAAATAGTGGTGATGGTGGAAGGATTATTACAGCTGTTGTGAATAATATAAATGAAGTTATCTCAATAAGACGCAATTACGGTGGCATATTCAGAGACGTTGTCGGATTACATCGTTAGTAACGTTAATGCAATGATGTATTGGAAATATGGAAGATTTGTGCAGAGAAAAACGGAATGCATTTGAAATCTGTGACATTGATTGCTTTTTGTCGGGTACGCAAGGATTATCGAAAAATGGAAAGCTGTAAAAATTCAGTGAAGATATAAAAAGTTTTTCATCCTCTGAAATAAACTCCGACCTGAAGGGAGAAAGTGTTAGAAGGAATAATAAAGACGAATTTACGTTACAGAAGAATAAACACTTGATACTCAGAGATAACAAATGAAAATATCCAATATTTTGTGCTCATCAATTCCTATCACTACGAGGAATACATTACTCTTAGAAAGTGTGTTAAGAATTTCGTGATAGAATCTGTCTTCCTCTGAAATCCTCTGAATGCGACAACATACAGCACAGAATTACAAACATCTGTTAGACACTTCAAAGAATCTTCCGATAGACACCGAAAACGAAAAGAAGTCCTTAGAAATAGAAACAACAAACTGCAACAAAGCGATGTAAGGCAAATGTCTTCAAAGAAGCAAGAAAATTAATGGCGATGCTATCACGGAGATGAGAAACGCGACAAAGAAAGCTGTTGAGAGAATATAAAATGTGTTTTGAAAGGCGACTTAAACAAACGTCGGCAAACAGAGCAATGTGTTAATATTGCGACAGATATGAAAGTACCGCGTTTTACATTCTGAAGTAGCTACATGCGCGAGATGACGACGGAGATGCTAAGGAGCGGACAATGAAGTGCATGTGGTGGATTTAGAGTGGGAGTTTCAACATGAAGGGTGAGGGGGTGTTGTTTGAGGGAGGCACTATGCTTTCGCCTGTCCGCGATCCATCAAGGCTTGCGACTTGATTAAACTCGCGGGGAGGCGTTGCCACCACTCTAATTGCGACTCGCTTCTCGGAAGATCACCTCCCACGCAGACGCCACAAGCCGTGGTCTTTCTGCCACCTTCTGCCTCTCACACCTCCACTCTAACTTCTCGTGTTTCTCCGTATTATCTCTAGGAGGAAAAGCTAGAACACAACTTTTCCTCATACATGTTTTATAATTAAAAGAAGAATTTTTTCATTTGTTTGGTGAACTACTTTACAAAAAGTATGTTTTATTATATCACCTGAAACATCAGTTTGCTTTTAGGTTCTGTATCTCTTTATGTCAATGTTGAAAGTGGTAACAACATTATACAATCGAACGATTATGAACATATATAAACCTTCTCCGAATTTCCGTATAAGCCTGTTCCTGTTTTTCGAGTTTTTTTTTTTTTTCGAGTTTGTGTTTTATGATTCTACTGTCTCCACCACGGACGCTGAAAATTATGCTTCATTTTTTAAGGAAAAGACTGGAAACAGAAGCTTTAATCTTCGGATTTCAGGATATCGTGATAAAACCTCATTGTCCAAATAATCATATAAATTCTTTTTCAGATCTCTTTATATTATACTATCTGAAATATTTTAGAAAAATAAGATAAAACTGTTATTATCACGCAAAATATGTTATCAGGATGAAATAGTCAATGATAATATTATCAAGTAAAATATTTTGTAACTTATTTATTTTAATCTAATTTACATTTCACTCTCGCGCGTTTCAACGATTTACAAAGTTAGTTTTTAACAAATGCTTATAGGAGTGATTCAATTTGGTTTGAATGTTTTCAATTGCATGACAAACAATATAATTTTTGAAAAAAGCAATGGCTGTTAAAAAACAAATAACACACAATTATGATTGATACGAGTGCTGGGTACTCACGAGAAACTCCTTTGATAATTCTTATTTTGCTAATATGAAACTTCCTTCTTCCTTTATCTAGGAAACTTTGATATGTAAATATGATTGAAGCAAATTAACCACAAAAATCTTGCACCAATTTTTGAATAAGAAGCCGAGGCGCAGTTCGCGCACAACGCAACTGAAGTCTCCTGCGTTGACCTTAAAAACTCGTGAATCCGCTGGTTCAGTGCCACGATCAACTTGTGTTTGTTCCTTAACATTTCAAAGGAAATACAGAAACACAGAAAATAATTTGTTGAACGAGGTCTAGTTTTATCAGATGTTTTTCGCTATATTTTGTGAACCAATCGATCATTTCTTTCATGTAATACACGTAAGTATTTTGCGCTTTTATTACTACAAAACAATACTGGTAAATACTTAAAAATTGAAAGTGTTATACACTACTACAAAATGCCTTATTCTTCTGTTAAAGTGCTCGTCTATTGAACTTGTAATAATCTCTATTTCGATAAATAAATAAATTATCTATTACAATTTCTTAATTAGTCATCCTCTTATGCAAATAATTTAAAATTAAATTCAACATACAGCCAACAATTTCTTATAGTACTCGTGCTATGAACTTCGAGTAATTTTACAGTACGTATGTAATCTCGGTTTTCCTTCGGGTGGAGGCGGATTTTTAAACACTATACTCAGAATAATCTATAGTTCGATAATAATTTGTACATGTAAATTTTTTGCGTTAAATTACAAACATATTCACACTCTATTAGTATTATAACTCGCAGCTAACTTGTTATCTTATCTAGGAATTTTTGCTGAAATTTTTGAATCCACCTCTGCCTTAGGGCCCTTGATCAGAATTGATGGGATGGTCCCTTGCTTGCTTCCGGAAAGTAAATTAGTTTATTGTCCTCTACGTGGTCATACGCAGTTTTTTGTACTGTTTTTTGACAATAAATTTATTATTATTAATTTAATTAGCGAAGAAAATTCGTTTACCCACATAAATGTTTAACAAATTCGAGTTTTGAGAACGATTGTGAGTTTTACCGAACGTGGAAGATGCCCCAGCAATTCGTGGTTCTTCTCTAGAAAGCACATACTGTCGTTGAGAAGAGTCTCTTTACTCAAGTTTGAACATTAATAAAACGGTTCATTCCGACACAATGAGAAAACAGAAACACGTTATGGAAAGTGATGGACGAAAAGACGACGTGCCCTTTATTTACCCTGTATTGATAAACTTGACTGATAGTTCATCTGAATCATTTAACAATTATTATAAAGACGATTATTGAATTATCAGCATGTGTGTAAATTTGTAAATATTTTACGTATGCCAAAATTGTTAATATGTAGAGTGCTTAGTAAGTAAAAACTTTGCAAATAAATTGTAAATAGTTGACACATTGTATATGTATTTGTACTATTATACAATGTATAACAATAAGGCAAGACTGCTACTGACATTTACAGCACCGCTGCGCCGCGAGATTCCTACGCGGGGAGTACTACTACTACTACTACTACTATTATTATTATTATTGTTATTATTATCATAATTAACTTAACTAATAAACTGATATGTTATATATCCTATTGTAAAAAATATTTATTGGTAATCTATCAAGATGGTTTTCTTCTTACTTTTGTTAATAATGGGAAAATATATGGAGCATAATTGTTTTTTATTATCATGCCCTTAAAAATTATATTATTCCACATAATGATATCTATTTATAAATAAAAATATTGTTAACCGTTTCTAAATTAGTGAAAATATCACGAATAACTAAAAAAGTAATTTACTTTTACAAATTCCTCAGTATTGTTATTTGTACCACATATTTGTGCTGAAAAACGTTGAAATATTATATTTTTGTATTTATATTCTTCATAAGTTTTTCACTTTCGGTGACATTCATCAGAGATGAACTTATATCAGAAACAACCAAATAACTAGATTTTTGCATAAATATCTTATCAATTCATGTATCTCGCTTCTTTGTACATAATTGTTCGTTCATCACTAACAATTCCGTCCTCTTGATTTTGATTTGTGCATTTTCCATTGAGTTTAATGCATCATATTTTTCAAAGAATGATTGAATTATCACTTGTAATAACATTATGCCATGCTTTTACTCTTTAATTGAGGAAGGCAACATATTTAATATTCCACATATTTGTAACTTTTACGATAAAGGTTGGCTTGCACGATTGCGGCTCTAAATTGAATTTTTAAGATACAGTTTCCAAATTTCCTATTCTGGCTAAACCAGATACAGCAAATTAAAAAATTAATTTTTCGAGACGAACTAGACCCTAATTAGTGGAAAAATAGTCTCGAGTACCAGACATCTAATTGAAGGTTATCAACTCACGTATTAACTTCATCTCTCTTTCTTAACGTACAGAAATGCATACCATTTGTTCTCTTGAATCTGTAAATATTGATTTACCAAATCACAGATTTTATACCTATTAAAAGGAGAATAAAAAATTGATGCTTTGAAATTATTTTAACAGTGAAAACCACTATCAATCTTTTCATAAAACCTTTGCCATTTAATTCCACATGTTTGAGTATTCGAAAGTGAAATTAGCATCACGTAACTTTTGTTAATTTTTAAGTATGTGGAATTATAAACAAACAGCGTCATAGTGGAATATTTCAACTCAAAGTATTTAAATCATGAATTACTCTAAAGTACTTTCATGCCATTTTTTCGTCCTCACTTGTTCCCACACCGCACAGGGATTCGTTCAGATTCATGCATCATGTAAATACGTTGCAGCTTTAATCTGTGTTCCCAACATCGCGCTTGGAAATCACTAGTCGAAATCGAGCACTGATTCCATACCATTCACGGGTCTTTCATATGCATTTTGAAATCATCACCACTCACGCAGGTTCAAATCGTATACAGATTTTCATTAAATAAGTGAGAGAGAGAGAGTGTGTGTGTATGTCCATTTTGAGTGCGTTCGAAACAAAATTATGCGTAACGTTACGTTCCTTGAAGCCAAATAAATCATCAAGAAAACAAAATACAATTTTTTAAATTCTAAAATGATATTGCAATATATAATAATACTATATTTGTATTTCGTAAGTAGTTAATTGTGAGGTGTATTAACTCCTTGTACGTGTTAACTTACACAGTCCTTCTCCTAGAATGTTTGAGAGGAATTACTAGAACTATTCGCCAGGCAAAATTAAAAGAACTATTAGACATATCTAACTTACTTAATATAAATATCTAATCAACTTAATCGTTAATTCCCACCACAGGCCCAGAAGGTGCCCAAAGGGTTCACGGAGGGTAGAGCTCCGCCATTACTAGGCCTCGGCACTAGAAGACGACACGTTGCCAGCATCTCGTTCCACCCAGTTTGACCCCAGGATAAACCCAGTACTCATTCTACACCAGGCTGAGCATGTCTGGGAGTCAGTCTGGATGTACATGTGTGATGAAAAATCTCCACCCCACCGGGGAAACTTAATAGTAAAATTTAAAATCTGAAAGCTCCCTAAAATGTTACCATTATACAAGATAATACGACGTTTTATGATTGTTTATTACACAAAAAAGTAATATTTTATATATCGGCACGCTTCTCTACCTTAGTTTGCATTACTTTATATTTTGTATAAGTACAATCTATCAATACATAAAGCTAAATAAAATTCTTAGTGATGTTTTAGTGGTGACTAAAAACGAGTACAAGTGAATTTTGTTAAGTTATTGCAGTGCAATTACAAATAAATATTTTCGACGCAAATTGCATACAAGAGTTGTTATAAGTTAAAACGAAAACAGAGTTTTTCCTCATTTTTCATGTTTTCTGAACTAGTAGAAAAGTTTAAAGTCACAATCAGCATCCCAAAAACATAAAGGAACAATAAAAAACGAAACTTCTCTAGCACTTTCGGAAAATTGCTGGAATATAATTTAGACGCAGTGTTACGGGCACAGAACAAACAGAAAAAAGCATGAGAATTTTTTTTTCCCTTCTTTATTTTATAAGAAACATTTTCTTCATGCATTGTTATCACATTCAAAGTAAAAGAAAATAAATACTGCGTTTTTTAGAAGATTTTTTGATTTTTTGTTTTCCAAACTTATTTGAGGTAGTAATGTTGAGATTCGTAATCAGTACCCCAAAAATCATATAGGAGAAAAAATTGATAAAATTTTTCAAATTATTTAATGAATGTGCTGGAGTGTAAACGTTCTAACAGGTGAACTATTCGCCAGGTAATAACACGTAGAGGGATAAATTACAGGAAATTTTGTTTAGTTTCTCGATGTAAATAGTATTATATTTTGAACCGTGTGTGTTTCTCGTAATAAGCAAAAAACTAAGAAGCATAATTTGTTTTGTATTTTTTCATACTTTCTGCAATATTTCGAAGTGAAAAATTACAAAATTCTAATCAGCATCTTGAAAAGCATGAAACTTTTAGAGATAAATCTCCAAAATGCTGGAGAACAAATTCAGTGGTCTCTGGCGGGCTGGTAATAAACCTTTGGAAAGGAACAAAGGAGTATATATTGTAGGAAATTTTGTCTCATTTAATTTTACAATGAAATATTTTATACGTAATTTTCATGAAAAAAAACCAAGAAAGGATGTGTTTTTATAAAACTTATTAAGTTTTTTTTCATATTTACCGAACTTTCTCGTAAGTAGAATTTTGTAAATCGTAAGTAGAAAATTAAACTAATAATCTAACAATATCCTTTATCATTGAACTATAGTAAAGATAACGCATTTATTTTGTCATGGAGTCCACACGAATACGCAACCACTGCTTGAGCGCCAACTAATTACTCGTAAAGTATTATTGTAAACATTTTTATATGCATTATAAATAAATATATGTTTAATATGTTATTATATATAATAAATAAAGAGTTCTAGATGTTGTTTATTCATAGTTTCCGTGGCCGTAAATACCTGGCGACTAAGGAACATTTCAAAACTCACGAGTGAGAAGCCGCGAATACTGAACTAGTTTTAAAACACACACACACACACATATATATATATATATATATATATATATATATATATATATATATATATATATATATATATATATATATATATATNGTTTTGTGCAAAAGATTCAGTTGAAGTATATGCGATACGTGTAGTGTGGCTCTATGTTCAGAATCTTACTCCAAGTTACAAGAACTAGGAATAAGTCCTATATTTGAGAGATTGTATTGAATGATAGCGGATATATAAACTATCTGAGACATACCAAAATAATGATTTGGAGGGAGCAGAATGAAAACAATGGTTCACCTTCTTCTGGAGAAAGCACTCATTAGTTATTTATTAAAACTATTATGTGAAATGGTGTGATTCTCAAGGAGAAATTTACACGGGAAGTATGAAACAAAAGAAAAAGGAACTTGAAGAACCATACAATTAAACTGAGTTTATTGAAATATTTGCTGAAGGCAAGTGAGAGATGTGAGATTGCCGAGCACCGAAGCGAAGTCTAGCGGTGACATAGAGAACTTCAACGACGGCCGCCACCGCTGCAATGCCTAGTCCGAGGCCGAGAATGAGAAATGCGGGTTGTAAATGGGACAGGCGCAATGGGGAAGGTCCCTTAGCAGCAGCGGTTGCAGCTGCGCTCATATTGCCCAAGGTAGCCTCGCACTGGATCTCTTGCCACCAGAATTCTAGTAGACCTGCCTGAAACAACAAACAACGAGCAATCGTTTTCAAAATCTACAATAATTATATTAGTAGAGTATAAACTTTAGGCGAAAATAGCATCGACAAATGTTTTTTTTTTTTTTTTTTTTTTTTTTTTT
>NNCF01126001.1:200061-275701 GCA_002313205.1 Laupala kohalensis
CCCGTGTTTGCCAAACACGTACTTACTAGATGTTAGTCCCCTGGGGCGAGGCAGGAAAATGAAAGATACCCTAGCCCTAATGGCGTCGGGATCGAAAAGAACAAGAGGTGACCAAGGGAGATCAGGAAAGAGAAAGGAAGGAGCATGGCACAAGTAAGTGGAAGTAATGCCAGACTCAGCTCGGGGTCCCGTGTTCGCCAAACACGTACTTACTAGATGTAAGCCCCCTGGGGGGGCATCGACAAATGCACGCCGCTTTACACCATTATGCACAAACGCTATCTATGCGCAGAGGACTAACAATTTGTGTCTATTTCATTATTTTGGTATAAATATATCGCAGTTCTCGTTGAATTTCTATTAGTTTATCCAAAAAATTAAATGACTGGCTGACTCGTTTGAAGAATTCGAACATCGATTAGGATGTCTCGGATTTTATATCTCAATTGGCAGTTTATGACACACTGTCCCTCAAAATTGGGTTAGAAAAATGATGGAACAAAGAATAGAATAATTGCAAAAAATCTTGATCTGTCAAAATTAAAATTGGGTATATTGTGAACACGAACACTCGCTTACTTTACGCGGAAATGCCCATATCTGAAATTACACTTACTCATCAAATATCCTAGAATCGATAATAAAACTATATATTCATTTTGTTAAAATCTATAGTGTATATTCAAGAAAATTCTTGTACTGTTAGTCCAACTTCCAGGAGTTTTAAATCAATTTAACCTACACTGCAATCATATTGCTTTTACCATCATAGACTAAGAGTCATGGCATGTCCTTCATAGGGTTGAGAATGTAGAGCATGATACAATTAACGAAAATTAACGAATTAATGTAAACGTTTTATTTAAGATAGAAACCTCTTAATAATTGATACTGAATGATTGATTTATAATGGAAAATAACTTTAAACCTACATAAGTACATGATATATGTATTTAAATTAAATTCATAAAAATAAAATCTTTGAGGTTGCTTGTTAGCATAGTAGCAATGGAATCAATTGTTGTAACAGTGTTGACGTTCTGTGGTGTTTGTATCATGATTAAGCCGAAAGTAGAGAATTGTATTGGATTTTCCGCGCAAGTAATGTTGTTCGAAATGCTTTCCGCAAATGGAATGATACTAGTTATTTTGGTGATATGTGGTTCGTGATAAAGGTTGTAGCATAGGTGTACATTGCGTTTGGTAATTTCGTTCGGAAGGATTAGTTTCCAATTTAGAGGATTTTCATAAAGCGGTGTGTATCTTTATACGCGAGAGAGTTGATGTATATTGTGTACAACATGTTTTTTCCTATTTAACAAATAGAACTTTCCAAATTTAGTCTCGCGATGCAATAAAATAAATGAAAGAAGAAAATAGAATATATTTGAGTATCTTCTTTCATATATATTGTTTTATTTTCAAAGAAACCATTCCAGAACACAAATATTTAATGTTTATTTCTAGATTCTAGATGTTTAAAGTCTAGAAGTCGAAGCTTATTGATGAGTTAATTTACTTGCTATAGTTCTGTTTTTAAAAACGTTCGCAACATGAGTTTAGTATTGACATATACACTTTTCTGTTTCTCTTTTCGTGTAATAAGCATAGTTGAATTATTTTGATGAGCAGATTGGAAGAGCTGGGCCGAGAGAAACAATTTTGTGGACTTTATATGCATTTGAGTGGAGACGTGGATAAGTGCTTGCAAATTCTATTGCGGTTTGTGCTAGCGATGCAATTGTCCTAGGAATCCTATTATTACCTGTCATGACTACATTAAAAGGAATTTACAGACAATCACCTTCACTAAATACATCAATGAACGAGTGCTGCTGTTAAAATATGAGATTGAAATGGTTGGAGTACATTAAGACTAGCATTATTGACCACGGCATAATTAGGAATAGACTACACGGTCTTATTTGAGTATTATTAATACTTATTTCCACCTCTTTACTTCCTCATATACGTAGTGTATAGAAAAAGTATTGTAATCGTGAAAATATTCGAAAATGAGATTTTTGCGGAAATATCCATTTTGGAGACCCCTGATTCGGAAAAAGGTTTTGGCAGGACATCCGACTGGTCCGCCCGTCTGTCCGTCTGTAAAGCAGCACTCCTGACGCAATGGAAAAATATTTTGTTTTCATTTTTCGTATTTAGGGTAAATTTACTTCTGACATATGCACGTGCTTTCAATTTTCCTCTTACTTGAATAAAAAAACTTCTCATGAAAGTGAAAGTACATTTTTGAATATTCTTCAAAAACTGGTCCAACAATTTTGCTTAAATTTTCTGTACGTAAAGTTGAATTAGTATGCATTACATCCGCATTAGTGGAATTTTGCTTGAAAGTTTGGTATAGACGCAGTAAAATAATTTCTATCTGCTACATCCACGCATTTGTATACTATTTCAAGAACATAGAATATTATTTAACATGGATGAAGCAGAGGTAAAGTGAATTAATATTCTGAATATTTATTTTACTTCCAATTCTCTAATAAAAGACATTAAGAAGTTAAATTACTGACTTTGAGCCCGACGAAAATGTTAGTTATGTCTGTATCTTATATTTCTCTTTGTTTCGTGGATCTTCCACCCACGCCTCATCTACGCACTTGTCGTAACCTCACATCCGGTGACGCTGCATCATTTTTCTGCGTAAGCTTACTTATCAGTTCCTTTTGCAGGATTTTCTTGCTAATTGGTGCATAGAAATCTCTTAGATTGCGGTGAACCTCACCGCTAGGTAACATGTGCATCCTGTGTGTTTTAGTGAACGGTTATGTATATTATTTGATGCGTGAGGATGTTATTTTATATTATTTCTTATCGTTTTAAGAATAAACTTGGCTACGTGTTTTTTGTTTTGAAGGTAATGTTTGATAAATATTTTTGTTAATTTGTGATATTTTTAATTCAATGCTTTATAGCCGTTTCAATCGTTAAAAAGTATTATTGTTAAAAATATATTTTAACACTTACAGATTTCTTTGACGAGATAGATAAGGAGCGTTACGAAATAACAGGAAGTGAATAAAACAAACAGTATCACCTATTTAACCGAAATAATTAATAGATAAGTGTTTATTAATATATTTTTGAAATTACAAATTACAGAATTTGTATATTATAGATTCTTTTATATAAATGCTAGTAAAATATTTATTTTTAAATTGGGTAAAATGACGATTAAAATATAGAGTAACATGTTGTCGTGAGTGGCACATAGCATTTGTTAACTAGGTCGAGCTAGCGCGTCTAAGGGGAGAGTAGGTGAGGCGGTCGCATGACGTAGGGATTGGATTCATATAAATGTATGGCCCAGAGAGGGTTCGCTCTCGTTACTCTCGTTAGCTTCGATCATCTAGACAGACTTCACGCCCGAGTACACCATACTCTACCCATCGCCATGACTTTGCACCGTTTGACCCGCTACCCTCCGCTGAACCGCCTAGGTCTACCTTGAGTGAGTATTAAACACCTACTCTCGCAACTAGGGTTTCTTTCGGACGAACCACCACCTTCCTTCCTTCTTTCCCTCTCAACTGTGTCTGGCCCCACCAGCCAGTAGCCGCTCGCTGGACTGGAAGGAAGCCACGACAATGTGAAAATCATCTTTCTCCTAATATAATGCTTTAAACCGCTCTCTAGTCCAGACAGAGAACGTATATGAGAAAGTATGCTAAATGGTTTTGCACCACTAGTTTCTGATGTTCCAAAGTTATTTGTTTATATGCTTAATTCACCAGATGTAGTTCA
Organism: Laupala kohalensis; assembly: GCA_002313205.1. Taxonomy (NCBI): domain Eukaryota; kingdom Metazoa; phylum Arthropoda; class Insecta; order Orthoptera; family Trigonidiidae; genus Laupala; species Laupala kohalensis. The sequence continues at coordinate 203,830 of NNCF01126001.1, forward strand.
AAGAGTTTGGATTGGTCTGTTCCCGGCCGTTTCATCCGTTTTAACTTCGTTTGAATATTCGTGAATAAAATAAAATAGAGCGTCTGTTTGAAAAAGTTTTAATATCAAAGAAAAATATAAAATTATTTCTTGGACTGTATAGAAACATCCCTTACCTAACCGCTTTCATAAACGAATTCCATGTTAAATGAGCTGCATCCCTTCCCTATCCCACATTAAACTTGAAGGAAAACGTGTTGAAATTCCTTTCCCGAGTGACGGAAAAATTTGCGAATGCCGTACGCTTATCTAGATAATTTCACATAGCTTCACCAAGTTTAATACATATCCTTTGATTGATACATGTTTGCATAGAAGACAAAACACGCCGAAATGTACAGACCTGCATGATCTCCATTTAATGTGCAACTCGAAGAAGTAATTGTTATGAATATTCTATCCATTAAAATGCATTTTAAATCTCATGTTAAGCAGTCATATTTGCTATATTTTATTTCTGACTTTTAAGCGAAGTATGGGAGAATTTCAAGAGCAGATATGTGCAGCAAGGAAAGCCGTCTTTTTAGCTCGCCATGCTTCTCATGAATCATTTGGAGACTATTGTTCAATATTTCGTTTCTTATTTAAGGAATAGGAAGCAGTTAATTTTTTATTTTTGGAAGACTCTATAGCTTGTCCCTTTTTATTTTGATAATTTTTTAAATTTTATCTTATTAGTTATCTGTACGGACCCTGTACCTTATCCCTAATACCAGGGTTTTATTGACAAAAACAAGTGTTACATCTTTCCTAACATATCTATCAAACACTTTGCTTCCCCTAATTATTCTACTCTTTCCTTTTTTAGCTTCTGCTATTTGTTACCAGCTTCTTTCAATGCATCCGTTATCGTCCCAATTTCTGTTAAAAATGTTTACATAAAGTCGAATTTTCCTTTTGTATCTTTTCATACATCCTACCGTTTAAAGTCACTTAACTCATTTGTCTTAAGCCATTTCATAAGTTTTTTAATTCCTGTCCATTCAGAATACAATTTGTAAATATTATACAAATATAAAAAATTAAAATATATCACGCCCTGATAAAACTACACCTTCTTAAAAATTTTCGTTTTTTTCCTCATTGCACGGCACATTGGTTTCTTATTTAATGAGAATTGAGTAATTGTTGTGTCAGATTGTAGTACTCGTTATGAGTAGGGTTGCTGTCCATCCGGATTTCTCTGGACTTGTACTAGTTCAAAGGATGTTTTTACTCTATCCGGTTTTTAGAAATAAACCGATTTGGTGGACCCTTCTCGATCATTTGAAAGTAGCGCTCACGTCAGCGATTACTTAAGTCTAATTTATAATAATTACCACTGGAGAGAAAGAAAGTAGTATTCATTTAATTTGGAGTAAAAAGGTTTCTAACTTTGTAAGCACCTCTTCATATATTATTAAACTGATGTATAATTAAACATGATACATTTTAACAAATAAAACTTATTTTATTACAATCGAGAATAAAAATTGTTTTCACAACTCAATGTCCGAAATTTAGTCTTAAAAAGTCCAGGGGTTTTCTTGTCCGGGATTTGAGATTTCATTGGGTTCTGTTGATTGTAGCTCTAGTTAGTAAGGTAGCACGTATCATAATTTGAGAAATATGAAACCCTGAATATTTGAAATTTAAAAAAATGCCTGATAAATATAACCTTGATGTCATGGAAATACTTTATACTCGTACTCTTATAATTTGGATACATTTTATATTCTATAATAATACAATATCATATCTTAAGTCCACCTGTTGGTGGACGTCTTTAAAATGCATCGTTTTGGTTGTATTCTAATATTCGTGCATACCTGGTTCATTCGCGCCATTAGCGCTTCGAAGCGATCCAGCAATGGGAATCCCCGCCTTACGAGCACCCGTGCCCATGTGGCAAATGCCACCTCCGGCAACGAACGCATTCTACTGGCACCGCTGGGCAGCGTGAAGTTGCGAGCTTTCATGTACAGTCCGTAGGCACGCACTGTGAGGAAAGCAGAAGCTTGTTCCGTGGCGACACGACGAAGGCAGTCATCATAGTCACCGGCCACACACTCCTTACGGTGACGTACTACTTCGGCGTAAGGACTGTCGTCTCCCAAGTCGCGCAATGCCATCTCGGTGCGTGATGTGAACACTGTGACGGAATTGTAGAGTTAGCAATATTTTTACAATAGATGTCAAGTATATCATGAATATAAATAATCACATAGACATTGGAGCATGAGCCGTACTCCAGAAACGCTCTGGCAGCTATGGGAGTGGAAGGTATCTTGATTTTAATAATTAAAAGATTTTAAATATGAGGACCACATGGATTACCATGATTTCATATCAAAATAAACAATAATTCAATGAACATAAAATATTGATTGTTTTACAACGAAATGACACAAAAACACGTTCCCTGATAATCTCACCAAAAATCTAACCTAAACACATAAGAAATCAATGGACATGCATGTAAAATATCTAATACTAAAACTTACAGTTGAACACATGACATTAATTTAAAGATAAAAGAGGCATGATTATATAAAACATGGTTCAGTTAAATGTTATTGAATTCGTCAATGAAGGCAGGTTAAATTGATCATGAAAGATCATACAGCTCGTTAGATTTTCACTGGCCAGTGAAATATGAGTGAGCTCATAGATACGTTCTTGTAGCATTTGCTGATGCTCAGTTGGCGTACAGCGTCTCCGACAGTTGGAAGATGCAGGAGGCTGCGACGGTGTTTGCATCCATCAATAGTATTTAAAGTTTATATGATCACACTGTTTCCATGATCACAATAAAACCATTTTCACGACAGTTCGAGGGTTGTTGGAATAGTTTTACTTCATGCACAACACGCTTCATAAAATGTTCATGACTGACGTACTTATGGCCCGATGTTGATTCGACGAAGTCTGAAGAGAGAGTGATGATTGAGCTAATGAAGCAACGGGGCCTTCTTCACTAATTCGAGGGAACACACTCCGGTGCAAATACATTATTATTGAATTGTTCATGTGCAAATTAAAGAATTTGATAAAAAATTAAAGAATTGATTCAATGTTACATTAAAATTACGAAATTGACATTCAGAATTTATGCGGCGATTTTCCATTAATGAAAAAGTAATTATATATTTTTATTATAACGAAATTTATTGGTGAGAATAGAACTCTCTAGTGTCAGATTGACGTAGTTAAACCTTTTAGATCTATTGTTAGTATTAGATAATATTATTAGCTTCTGGAGGAAATGCACTAGAAAACTGCCCGTTGAAAACCAAGTAATGGTTTTTCCAGGTATCTTCGTAGTAAATTATGTTTAGGTGCTGCTCGTCAAGAGCAGGCAATATTTTCTCAAGTTTCTTCACAAATACATATATTAGCCTGGCAGCCCGTCGAAGATCAGATTATGATCTCACGGGAAATGCTAGACCATAGGGATACGTGCTGTGCTTAGATTAACAAGAAATGAATTTGGTTCATACAAGTATATTGGAGGAACCCGAAGTTGAATTTACACTTTCACAAACGACTAAAGTTGCTTAATGCAGAATGATAATTGTTTCGGCACACATAATTCTCCCCGGTTGGCAATTACGCTTGTCCTAAGTGAGGGTACATGCTCCTAAGCACTTGTCAGCGAGGCTACGTTTGGCACCTTCTCACCCCCAAAAGTGCAGGCTACGGTGACCTACCTTTGTTCCGCGGGACACCTTTCACTAGGCAGCGCGCAAATCCTGCATCTTCTATTTACCCAAATTTGCACGCATTAGCATTGAGCTTCCTTAGCCCGCCGTAAGATAGTGTCAGTAGACGGGCATCCCTTCACTTTTTCAGCACCCCACCTGATCTTCTTCACCCTAGCACCAACACTCAATCGTCCACCACTCGTCCACTCAGACGGACATACATGTTCGTTCTAGTAGTCACCCGACTTCCAAGTCGGTCTTTCCTTTCTAAGTCTGATTACTTAGTTATTTTTATTTAAATTTCTATTTATTTTATAATAGAGCGAGTAACATCAAGTCGTATTGTTAAATTACATTTAAGAGCACCTTCACAATTTGCCGCATGCGACCGGGATCTGCTCCCATTCTGTATTTCCATTCGTGTGCGCGTATGCTTCTTATTACTATATTTCAATTCGCGCCCGCCAACTTAGCGTGTGCATCATTGTACTCCCATGCGAGTGCGTGTCCCGGCACTTCAAGACATCGAACTACAGACCGAAGACAACGCCAGCTGGACTCCAAAGATTGAGTATTACCATTTAAGTTCTTGACGTACTGTGTTTGGTGACAATCCACGTATTGAATATGTGAGGGTGTTCATGACTTGAAACAAGAACTACTCCGCAATAATTGGTTACATGTGTTTCTTTTGTTATCAGTCATTTCAAATTGACTTGAAACAAGAACTGCTCCGCAATAATTGGTTACATGTGTTCCTTTTGTTATCAGTTATTTCAATAGTTCTCTAAATGGTCTCGTCAGTGTAATCTAGAGCAGAACACTTTTCTTTCTTATTGAGAGACAAATCCCCACTGACTGTATCAAATTAAGAAGGAAAATAGAATATAAAACATTACGGAGTGGCATGATCTTGAACACTTGATTAAATGCACCCGTAATAAAGAACCTTTCATTCTAATAATCAGTAATTTGGTTCTTGGATATTTCCTTCACTTTATCAAACAGTACTTCTATGTAATAATGAAATACGCAATGTTGTGTTGATCAAAATGCACCATTAATATAAGGATTTCCGTTCTAATCATAAGTTTACCTACAATGTTGTGACGAAATTCAATTCATTAAATTTATGAGGGTTATTTTTGGTCTTTTCCTTATTCTACATCCCTCAAATTGCTTCCTTAGAAGCTGGTCCTCCGTCTCCATAAATCTGTTGTGTTCCGTGGCATCCGCCAGAGGATTTCCCAATCATTTCGTACGTCGCCCCGGAACAATAATAATCATAATAATATCGAAATCGAAAAACAAGGATTGCAAATGACGAAGAAACTTTTCAAGAGAATGAAACTCGTAAGATAAGTAATATAAAGGGGAAATAATGTTTGGAGAGCTTCGCACGGGATACAGAACTGGAGTGGGAAATTTTTCATACCCGACGATAGCGATAAAGTAATTGAGAGTAAATGACCTCAGATGGTCGAATAATAATTGAAATACTAGTTAAAGTTGTGCGAGTCCGTAGGCACATATGAGCATGTGCCTTAACGGAATTACACTCAACTTGGCGTACAGCAAGTTAGCAAATGAAAAAAAATGGTCATAATTTTACAAATATTCGATAAAAATTTCAAAGATTCGACTAAACTTAATACAATTGAAAACAGGAAATAGAGAACGCATCTTGTTAAGAGTGCTATATAAAGTATTAAAGGGAAATGTCCTATGTTAAAGTACAAGTACATTGTATATTAGCAAAGTGAACAAATATAATATGTAATAAAGCGTGTTCATGTGACTGCTTCATGTGAGTAATACATAGTACGCAATGGGGTGAGCTCATTGACCACATGGGATGGTGGCAAGAAGATATTATTAAATATAAGGAATGAGCTGAGCATAATTGCAACGACATATGAATTCAATGACGAGGTGATGACCATGAGGTGTCTTCAATGGGCATACAAATATTAATTGTTTTACAAAGGAATGACACAAAAACGCTTCCTAATAATCCCACCAAAAAATCTAACCAAAACACACAAGAAATCATCTACACTCAAACCCTAACATAAACACACGAGAAATATTCTAAACCCTAATCTAAACACATGAAAATTACCATAATGATTCTCCACTAGACATGAGTGATGACAATATCAAACTAACAATTAAGGTACACAAAATATAAATGATTAATCTAGAGATGGCAAGGGGGCTATATCAGTAATAGGACGTTCATAGTGCCCGGTGTGTGTTTTAATAGTTACTACACGGACTCATTTGTCTTTCCCGGGATGTATTTAATGAAAGATACCAAGGCTCCATTGCAATGGTAATTCATATTAGATTTGAGTAAAACAACTATGCCAACATCGATGTTGGTTTGTGGATTTAACCACTTGCCTCTACGTTGTAGAGTTTGTAGATATTATTCCGACGATCTCTTCCAAAGTTAAGAAAATTAAAACTGAAATTCTACTCTAGCATGATTTGATTGAGATGCTATCAGCCGTGTGGGATTCGGAAATGATACCGACTTATGACCTACCTATAAGGAAATGGCCTACCCATAAGGCAATGACCTGGAGTTAAAGGTTGTAACTGATCCAGTTGATCAGTGAGTAGGCCCAACGAGCGGGAGTTGAGAATAGCTTCGGCAGAAGCCACTAGAGTGTATAGTTTTTCAAAAGTAAACATCTGATTATTTGTTACTCGCTTGAGGTTGAGTTTTCAAACTCTTAATGTTAGCCTCCCAGAGCCCTCCGAAGTGGGGTGCGCAGGGGGGATTGAAGTGCCATAGTATTAAAGATGTGGAACAATGATCTGTTATTTGCTGTTGAAAATTCTAGAATGAGAAAATTGTTTTAAAATGCGTTCTGCGCCCTTGAAGTTGGTTCCATTATCGGAATATACAGTGAGCGGGTCAATGAAGTCAACACCTACATTATTAAATGGAACGGAGGGTGTGACCCTGGGCGCTGGGAGTTGACTCATTTGTTAATTTAAGGCGCGTGCCTTTGTTTGAAAACAAATTACACAATTCTTTAGAACACTGCGTACCTCTGTACGTAGTCTAGGAATCCATTTGAAAGTTCTCATATCATTCATGACCTTTTGAGTGCCGGCGTGCAGAATGCGTAGATGAGTCTTGCGAATAATTAACTAGGTCATGATATCTTTGGTGAACATAATGATCTTATGTTTAGCATCAAATTCAAGTTGAGAGTTCTCCAGTATACCCCCGACTCTTAAGAGTCCACCTGAATGCAAAAATGGTTCTAGAGAGGTGATGAAACTTGATTTTGAAACAGGTTTAGACAACTCGCAGTTAAAGAGGAAGTAAGACGTGGAGTGACATTATGAACATTGTTAATGAATCGAAAAAAAAAAAAAGCGAGAACTTTGCATAATTTTGCAAAAGATGAATATATTGAAATTAAATTAAGTACTATACTAGGAGCGAAGGCGACCGACACTCAACATTTTTTACCTTCTAAAGTTTTTGATAAAAAGTGAATTTGACGTGATGGGTCAATGCTCTGAGGTTTTAAGTAACCAAGGAGGGTCAGACCACCACAAAGAATTTTATTTAATAGATGAAGGAGTGGTCCCTCTATAAATAATGTCAGCGAGATTGCTCGCTAAGGCAACATGTTTCCAGGTGAACCTATTTGTCTGCTCATGAATGGCAAACTCTGTTCGCAATAAAAGGTTTCCAATTCCTGGAGGGCGATGCTATTCAGGTGAGGATGTTTTTGGAGTCTGTCCATAAGATAATGTTAGCAATAGACAGATTAATTATTGGTACGACTTTAGTAATGAGCTTGGATAATAAAACTGCAGAGCTTGGATAATAAAACTGCTTCGGAATTGATTGTGCTTTATCAGGGGCGACTCTTGACTTAGCATATAGTAATTGAGACGTGAGTGGTTTTATGGCGTCATGAGAGATAAGATAAATACATGCATCGTAGGTCTTCTTTGCATCGCAAAATCCGTGCAAGTGGTAGACATTAACTTTGAACGGTCTCACTAGTCTACAAATAGATAATTCGCTTAGTGGTTGTAATTCAGAATAAATGTGTTTCCACTCACTTGCCAATGGAGGCGGAAGGGTGTCATCCCAGTTAAGTTTAAATCCCCATATGTTTTGGAAAATTATTTTACAAGTTACTACAACTGGAGCAATTAGGCCTAGAGGAGGTTATTATTGATAATAACAATATATTTCTAAAGTTCTCGGGGAGTAAATTGGTTGGAAGTTGAGTTGATATTTGAAAATAATCATTTGTCGTGTTCCACAACAGACCTAAGGCATGCACGTAGGATTCAGAAGTATCAAATTCTAATATTTCATTTCCTTCTCGATTCTGAGGAGAAGTTTGATTTAGAAAAGAAGGGACATTTGAAGCCCATTTACGTAAATGAAATTTGCCCTTAGGCAATAACGTGTTTAATTGAGAGATAGCATTATGTTCCTCGATAAGTGTTTCTGTGCCTGAAATACAATCATCAACATAAAAATCTCTGTACAATAGTAGAGGCCAAAGGAAGTAGTTTTTCTTTATCATGAGTTAATTGAATTAGATCTCGAGTCGCTAGGTATGAGGCAGACGCGGTACCGTAAGTGACAGTGTTCAAATGATAGCCATGCACTGGTTCGCGAGGAGAATTTCTCCATAAAATATTTTGAAGATCTCTGTCTTCAGGATGAATAAATATTTCCAGATACATTTTTCTCTAAATCTAAGATAAAACAATTAGGAAACAATAAGAAAACCTAACTAAAATAGAAAATATGTCTTGTTGAATAACAGGACCAACAACAAGATTGTCATTCAGAATTACATGGCGCAGCTGAGGTATAAAATACTACTCTTAATATTGTAGTCGTGCTAGTGACTGAATACCGGATTATGGGGAATATAATATCATGGTCTTGTGGGATCAAATGAAATAGGGGTCATATGACCTAAAGCTTCATATTCATTCATGAAGTTGACATACTGTTCTCTAAGTAAGACGTCTTTGTTAAAGCGTCTCTCAAGAGATCGCTTAGAAAGAATAGTAGAACTCCCCCATGAAATCAAACTGACGTAACTATGTATCTGCCGTCAGGGTCGCGAGAATGATTTTCACGAAATGATATTTCACATAATTGCTCTTCCGGGGTTAAAACCCTGTCTGAAAGTTCTTCTAATTTACAAAAGCTTTCAAGTTTTAAATTAATACTTGACTCTGATTGTTAGAAATGTAAATAAAGAAGACCGGACTTTGATTGCGTGTCAGTAGGCAACTGACCTGATACAATTCATCCCAACTCCGTGTTTTGAAGAAAAGGATATGACCCGACGGGCGTTAATTTAGAAGGCAGAAATATTGAATAAAAAATTTGAGCACCTAACAGCAAGTCAATGGATTTGGTTTCATTGAATTGGGGCTAGGTGCTTAATTGAGACTAGCTTCTGGTGGAAATGCACCAGACATTTTCTGGAGAGTAACCGTAAATTGTGGTGTAATAGTAAAATACTATAAAATATATTGTAATCGTTCAAAAAAGTCGAAAGTGATAATTTATTCGTTAAGCAGCGTTTCTATTGTTAACAAGATTTTCTAAACATATAAACACATTTAATTTTGTATAATCATTAATTTTTTTAAAATGTTGTAATACTAATGGTCATGTGCGTAGCGTAGCTCGGGTGGAGGGGAAGGGAGGTATTTGCTCTCCCCTGAATACTAAAAAGACCAAACTGAAAGTACGGAGTGAAATGAAAGAGAATAGATATGAACGCCATTAAAAACTTTCAGGCGTTAATCATACATCTGATCCACCAATTCACATGCGTATCTACGTATTATTTGTATGTGATATTTAAATGTAAAAACAACAACAATGTGTGGCGACATCACCACCATCCCAACAATGACTTTAAATAACCGTTCAGAAATATAAATTATGAGCTCCAAGAGCTCTAGAAACTTTGTAAGGAGTTTGTGTCACGATACTGCACAATTATTGTAGAAATATATAGGGAATGAATTTTGTCTCCTAATGAGTCAAGACCTTTCTCATCCCTCTTACCCCGTTTCTAACAACCCATCCACGCTATTTTTTTCAGACTGAGGTATGTTCTATTACCTGTACTTACTTTCCGTCTGAAGAATTCGTGGAAAAGATATATTAGATTTCTGAGGACACAAGTTGACTAGGAGTCAATCGTTTACGCTATCAAAAAGGTTCACTTCCAAGAGAAATAATGTTGGTACCGCTTAATTAAATTCCATAAAATATTCTAGAAATATATCATTGTTTCTATAATATTAGAGAATTTGAATTAAAATTAATTTCGTTAGATGCATATTATAAAATTCGCATTCAAAGTGATAGCTCATATAATAATTAATACTCCCAACATTATGATTCAGTGAATACTTTATCAGACCATTGACAATTTTTACTATTTGATTAATATACAAATAATGTCAGTGCTTACTAATGATCATTTCAAGATATACTACATAGTTAATAGTAATAGTTTTGACATGGACCCAATCTTGGCATCTTATCCTATTACGGGTAGTCGGATCGAGTTTTGAGAGGATGGTCTGCTGGCTGTAGGATATTAAGTTGCTTGAGGTCCTCCGCGTGATCACACTCAATTTTTAACTATTTTGCCATAAATTATGTTTATGATATTCAACACTATTATTAGTTTTGGTTATGAAATTCCATTGTATCAGAGTAAAAGTGGTGTTTCAACATCCCGATCACAATAACCTAGAAAGTAAAAAAGTTTTAATTAGAGAATAACTTTAAAAATTAGTGAAAAATGTAGGTTTTGTCATTATGTAACTAAGAGAACAACATATTACTATAGATGTATTCTATCATCGCGAGCCGTTTTCAACGCATAATAGTTTTTGAAACATTAAAGACATAGTGCATTTTTCCTATACCTCTCGAAATATTTCCATATGGCTGAACATATCGCATATTTTCACAATACAGATGCATTAATACGAATTAACAAAATATCAAATGGACGCGAATGTAAAGAAAAGGCACTCCGGTCTGTCATGTTCATATTTAATTATATTCAAACTAACACAACTCTAATTTGATGTATATATTTTTTTGGAACAGGTGTCGGCGTGTTTAAACACTTCAAAAGGTAATGTATAAGTGAAGAAAACCATATTGGTATCAACGGTCTGGTTTCAGCCATTTCGAAAAATATTGCTGGTCAAACATAAATGGTACTGTTCGGTAGTCTAAATTAACTGTAGTAATCTTAAGTATGTGTTCCGCCTTTAGTGGAAAGTAAAGAAAAAATTTCAGAACGTATTAAGAAGATGATACTGTTTATACATTATTTCTCATTAACATCTCGCATTCTTTAATTTATCTCCATTATGCAATATACCGAAACGGAAAAAAAATTCCTTCCTTATATTTCTTATCTGTAGTATTGAATTTGATATTTTAGGAGCTGTTGTCAACTCGGTTTGAGTTGATATTTAATTAATTGTTAAATGTGATGTAATTAAACGTTTTAATTAATCAATTTTCTAACAAGAAATATGAAAAATACCGTACCTCATAATATAGGATGAAGCATAAAAAGTGAGGAATAAATAAAAAAGACGCAGACACATATTAGATTATAAAGAACATAGTCACTGTAATTACCCATTCAGCGAACCAAAAGGCAATCTATGTCAGCGCTGTCCTACAGGATGTCCCCTGTTTTTCAACTTTCGAAAAAGTTTACCTCCTACTCTCTTGTTTTAATCAACAACAACTACAACAACAAAACGATATGTGTAATATTTTGGATAAATCCTGGAGAATCTTATCGACCGTGAAATTTGCGCCCATTAAGTCATTTTTCGATCTAATTACTATTTAATATTTATTATATTATTTTTCATACTATTGCGTAACCAATCCCGATACTTTCTTTGAAAAATGATGTTTCAGTGTTTGCTACTATCCATTTTTTTTTAAATATTGCCATTGTTTATGGCTATATTGCCAATCAAAGTGTCGAAGCTAATCTACTGTCAATCATGAAAATTTAAGGGTTTTTTCACAACTTTCACAAGAGTTGTGAATATAAAAAGAAGAAAAGTTGAGAATAAGTCATTCAAGATATTTCGTTCTTGAAAAAAGTACTCATTTCTACTTTAGCTGACAAATGTAATGATAAGATACTCAAAATTTAAGATGGTTGGAGAGATTTGTAGAAAAATGTAACGAGAAATAAACTCTAGGGGAAGAAAAAAGTGATATTGTTGATATAGATCATTATGTTGCTTTGAAGTTTGAAAAATGCAGATTCTTAATACTTGGGCTCCCTACCGTTCACCGTGGTTGATACATCGTAAATATAAGGAAGAAAGATCGCCGAAGCACACTGCAATGGCAAATGCCAGGGAAAAGGAACGTATGAAGACATAGAAATATATATTGTTACTCATAACTTGTTACATCAAAATCTGGTGATATAAAATAAAGTAGACAAAGCAGGAATGATGGTGACGACAGAAAAATTAATGTATCATCATTGGAGGAATTGATCTGCTGTTGCCAGATTGACGTACATTATAAGAAGTAAATGATTTCGTTATTTTGTCATTATTTATTGATGTAAAAGACCTTTTCGGCCGCATGGCGCCCATCTTCAGTGCTGGGTCCTTTGGCAAGCGGTGGCTGAAAGGACACAGCACTGAAGATGGGCGCCATGCGGCCGAAAAGGTCTTTTGCATCAATAAATAATGACAAAATAACGAAATCATTTACTTCTTATGTATCATCCTTTAACAAATATCAGCAATAGGAGCAACCACAGTTACAGAAACACTTCCAGCAAACCGAGGTTCATTCTAGTTTTTACTCCTTGTCTCTGAAGTTTCTGTTAGGTGCAAAATAACTTATCTTAATAGGGTTTACATATTAATGGCTGCCGTAGAAGATTTCTGGCACAATATAGAAAACTTGGTAATAAATCACGCTTCTTTTCAACCCTTCAGAGTGCCGAGACACGCAGAAAAGCACAAATTTAATGTAAATGACCGCCAAGAATAATTATTACACTGGGATGGGAAGCTGTTATCAGCACACAGGTAATGAAATAATTGATAGACTGGCAACAGTAGTAATTTTTCGAGGCAAGCACAATTGTTGGGAGACCATGAAATCCCAACATCTTTAGAAGAAGAACTGTGTATCATTGCTGTCTACCAAGCTGTCTATCGTCTCACTGATGGGTGGAATATGTTGTCTAGACATCATGCTTTTCAAAGATTTGGAGGAACCTAGATGAAAATCGACAAGATTTTTTACGTAACTGGTAGCAATGAAGTTATATGATATCATCTGTACCAATCTTAAATTTATTGAACACCACCTTTCTATCATGTTCCTGTAATTATCGCAGCCAATACAACGCCTAATATACTGTTTGCATGCTCGAATTCAAACTTAAACTGTACTAAGGTAAATTGGACAAAATTTCAACATCATCTTCAAAACTGGGCATTCCATTAGAAACCTAAAATCTCCCTCAGATATTGACTGTGCAATATTTGACCTTACAAATTCAATATGAAAATCCATTCAACTCTCTTCACATACAACAGACACAATAATGCAACCACAAACGCGTAGAACGTTACTCGATCATATAAAATCATTAATTAAAGATAAAAATAGTATTAGAAGAAAATGGACTAAATTTAGGCTACCCCATTTAAAGATAGAACTGTATCATTGTAAACGTCTGGTCCGTGAGACCCAACAACAGCACTCCCTTGAGTCTTACAAAAGTTTTATCTCTTGTCTATCATCGCATGATAATACTGTCTGGAAAGCAACTAGACGTTAGACAAGCCTCACAAAAACCTTCCTCCCCTAAGTACAACCAAATATAGCACAAAGATAAAGTAGAAGCACTTCTAGAATACTTCGAATCGGCCATTAAAACGCACCAAATATATAAACCTTCTGATTCTGACATTATTATTCCATTACCACTCCAAATTGTGATGTATTTCATCCAATCAAGTTATCCAATCCATCAGAAGTGTATAATTGTATCACGTCTATTCAATCCAAAAAAACAGGAGGTCGCGATAACATCAACGCAATTATTTTCAAGAATTTACCACGGTCCTATATCAGTTTTATATCCAACATATTTAACTCCATGTTAAGAATCGTATACTTTCCAACCACCAGGAAATATTCTATCATAAACCTCATACAAAAACCTAACAAAAATCCTTCTCTATATCCATTTACCGCCCGATAAATTTACTTTCTATTATCAGCAAAATAGCGGAAAAATTAATTTTTAAAAGCGTTTCAAAATATTTGAACAAAACAGGAACTATACTATCTTTCCAATGTGGATTTATAGCCAAACTTACCACGACTCACCAATTCCTCCATTTATCCGAATCATTACAGGAAAACAAATCTCGTGTAGCAGTACTTCTCGATATTAGCTCGACAGAGTGTGGCATTACGGTTTACTATTTAAACTTTGACAAACCGGAATTCCAAATTATCTCTATTCAATCATTGAGAGTTTTCTTTCTAATAGAACATTCTCCTCCCGAGTAAACTCCTGTTTATCACCTCCAAAGCAAATAAGAGCAGGGGTACCTAAAGGTTCCCCTTTGTCATCATTGCTATTTAACTTATATAAGGCAGACATACCCATCGAAAGTATCGTACAAACAGCGCTATTTGCTGACGATACTGTGCTATTCGCATACAGTTCTAACCTAACATCGCTGAGGGACAAATTTAACTCACATCTTCAAGAAATAGATTTTTGGACCAAGAAATGGAAAATATCACCAAACCCAAATAAATCTTCAGCAAAAAATAGTTACCCTACACTTTTCCTCTTTTCCTACACATAATACTCGACTAAATTCCTTTTCTATGGTCACCATTAAACTCCGTTGGTAAATACCTTGGACTCTACGTCGACACAAGACTCACTTGGAAAAATCATACAATCACCAAAATATAAGAAGCTAATCAGAAAATTTATCAGCTAAGACCATTAATGAATCTCCACTCCACGTTAGAAACACATTGTACTCTCGTATTATTAAAAACATTTCGGCCTCTTCTTCTCTACTTTTGCTCCGTCTGGTGCAATGACGCACCCACCACTATCAAGAAATTACAAATATTTCGAAATAAGAATTTAATGATTTCAGTTAAAGCTCCCTGGTATATTAGAAACAAAAATCTGCACGATGATCTTAATATTGAATCAGTTTCATCCTACATAACAAAATTGTCGTACAATTTCTTCTCTAACCTTTCAGCAGTACCCCGACCACTATACTATCAACTAGGCGTCGATTGTCCTCCCAAACTCAGAATCCGAAATAAATTCCCTTTCCATCATTTACTAAACAGCTTCTTAGAAAGCTGATAACATACTTGTGGAATCGTAAATACCAGTTTCTCCCAAATTCCAAACAAATTTATAAATAATTTGCTTTCACTTCTCGTATTGAAATTTTCCTTGGTGATGCCGATGGTTTCCCCATTCTTTATTATGTATTATTTATTTGTTGTATGTATTATTTATTTTTTGTTATTCTGCAACCTTTTGGCTCATCAAAGGATTCTCTGTATCAAATATTATTATCACTAAAAACACCTTTCTACGCAGAAACAACTGCGAGATGCTTACCGATAATTCTTGGAGTTAACAAAGATCTTTCTTGGAGGCATACCGATGAGCGGGAAATCGTCACGTATACCAGGACCCCACAGGGGACTTACATCTAGTAAGTACGTGTTTGGCAAACACGGGACCCCGAGCTGAGTCTGGCATTACTTCCACTTACTTGTGCTAGGCTATTTCCTTACTCTTTCCTGACCTTTCTTGGTCACCTCTTGTTCTTTTCGATCCCGACGCTTGTAGATTGCGAGGGATAGGATATCTTTCATTTTCCGCATTTTTTGTAATATTTTGATATATGTTTTGAGATATGTTTTGATATATTGTAATTCAGGAGGGTTTTTAGTGGGTATGATTGAGTCATTCGGCGAGTCCCACACGCGGGGAGAGTCATGTTGGCTCTCCGTAGTGCATAACAGGATATTCCCTACCTGTACAGAATTTTAGGGTTCTAATGACCTCGATGTGGCCGAGCCGTAAAGCCCCACAAAAAATATATACCAGGAGCTATAGGTCATGCTAGACGCAAGAGAAAGGTAATTTATGTATTCAAGAGCAATTTCTCTTATTCCAAAGGGATAACTCTGTGAGAAAAATATGTATTTTTCTCCCTCAGTCCTTCATTCAAACTGTCATCAAAAGCAATTTAAGCACTTTATCATAATTTCATGTTCATGCGTGAGCTGATAAACTATTTGAATTATTATAAATTATCCAGAAATCAGTAAGAGTTCTACGATTTTATCCAACAATCTCTGGTACATTGTTCCCGAAACTGTGGCTCTATCCTGATTTAATGTCTCAGCAGCGTTTAAGGCAGATATGACTCAATTAAAAATACTGGAACCACGCAAAGTTGAAGAAGAGAAAAAAGAAGAAAAGACAATTGAAGAAAGACATTCTGCACCAAAATGGTTTTTCGCCATTTATGAACATTTAGTTCTATCTGTGGTACAAAAATGAACACTTTCTTCGCAATATTTTTTTATCAGCAAGAGTTCTTCTTTAAAAGACCAATCAACATGGAAGGATGATCCTGGTTATAAAAGTGTAATTGAAAAAATTAAGAAAGCAGTTGTCTGAATAACTTTCCGAAAGAGGTGTCAAATCTTCTGTAAGAACTTTATTACAATCCTGAATAAGTTGAACAGACAAACAATTGTACTGCAAATCGTTACCGCAAACCGTAACAAATACCCAAATTCTACTAAATCATCTCATAGAAAAAATTATGTTAAATATTCGTTCGTTAAAATTATGGTTTAATTATCTAGAAATTATTGTTGTAATTAAAAATTAGTAAATATAACTTCTAAAACAGAGAGTTGTGTGCATCATAAAAAATTTCTTATATTTTTAAAACAATTTTTCTTAATTGTGAGAAATTTGATTTACAAGTTTTAGAAATTTTTCTGTAAATTCTGGATTTGAACAAATAAATATCTATCGGAGTAAAAACGCAAATGGCCGAGACAGGGAAGATGTACCTCTTTTGAACGTAATTAATCGTTGCGTATATTATGTTTCATCTTTAAGGAGTTTGAGGGTCGCCTAGAAATTGTCCGATTGAGCTGAAATCTTGTACAGTCTCATTTTATGTTAATTGGAAGTGCATTAAGAGCTGAGAGCAGCAAAATTTTAACTTTCGGAAAATTACCTATGGTCAAGTGCCAACTTATCTTAGCTCACATATCACATTCTAAAGACTTTGCATCGATCAGGTTGAAAGTGGATGGCTTGGTAAAATGTTCCCCGATAAATTATGGGTCATATTTATTTGTAAAGCAATATTTTGATTTTCATCAAAAAGTTTATATTTTCTCAAGTTGGAACAATTAAATAGCATATTTCTTTATCCTTGAAAAATGTTTTTAATATTTAATACTATAATGTTTTTAATATATTAGTATGTGACTGGGAAGTTCGTGACACAATTTTCTATTTCTTATGTCGGAAATGACACGATAAATATTAATATTCATACATCACAGATTGATTACATAAAATTGTGCCCCCATTGTTCTCTGAAAAATTTGATGTAAAGTGGACTGACTAGCAGGACGTAATAACATTTTCGCGGGCCGCCAGTAGAACAGCGCTAATCTATGTTATGAAGTTTAGTTCTTTTAATGGTGTTAAAATATTCTACAAGACTAAGCCAGTAGTAAGACTACACATAAATGTTGCTGTCAGCAAAGAGAAAACGTCAAGCCAAATCTTGATCATCCCAGTTTTTATTTCCTCAAAGCAATTGGTCAATTTTCTGCCATTACCTAAGAAGGTGAGAGGAAGTGGGCTATAATTCCGTACCTTTGACGCGAACATACATTATTCTCATCAGGAGGAAATACGCCAGGATACCGCAGAATTCCATTATGCGAGCTAAATGGATCCAACACACGCATTCCGGAAGCACCTCACGTTCCTACCGCCGGAGCGCCCTTACACATTCTGCTCTTCGCACAACTCTTGCGCTTTTTATGGAAAAAAATCCCTGCTCAGCATTTTTCCATTCGAACCAATCAATCCTCTTCGCGTACTTCATGTATATTTTGTTCCAGGAGACTGCGTGATTACGAAGTAGTCTAATCTTTGTGAATCGGATACTAAATGTTGTTTTTCTTTTTTACAAATCTTAATTGATGTATACGATTCAATTTCTAAAACTATCAACTGAATTGGTTTGATAATAATATCTTTGTCTACCTAAAATTCATGATACCTCCTTTTTATCGTATCTTAGTGTTTTGCATTTAGTATTAATAATTTTCAATTTGAAATTGTTTGATTACGTACTTGCTCTAGCTGATATTAATCACGTATTACGTGTTATGCGAAATTACTAATATTAATCATGTAATAATACTAACTACTGAAATTATATGGTCGTTAATTATCAGTCGTAGTGAAACGTGCAATTTTCCCAGTTTTTTAATTTTTCTATACATTATTAGATATATGCATTATTTAAAGTTAGTTTTGTTTAACACAGTGACACGATGAATCATGACACCTGTACACATCTATGACACCGATGTTTAAAGTATACAAAGCTTTTTTTCTATAACACTAATCAAAATTTATCTCCTGGAAATGTCTGATTAAGTATGTTTTTTAAATGGTCCAACTTATTTTGATTTTAAATAAACCTATATCTAATAAAGACAGATACAATTAGTTTTCATCTCGTAACCCTTCTTAATTTTCCATGCCAAACATTCAATTAGTACGCATCTCCGTTTCTCCAGCCATTGTCGCAGGAAATTCCTCCATTGCCTAACCAACCCTCGTGAACTCATTCTACGGGAGTTTGCACCCCAGAAGCACCATCTCCCGAAATTTGCTCGAGGCGTTCCGACTCTCAGGCAACCCTTCTCATCGCACTGCACCTTTTGTCACACGCTTTGTTGCCTCTCCTTTCTTCTCGTCCGACCTGAGACATGCTGACCATCTTCCTGTCCTTTAGGAGGCGGCGATGGAGGCGAAAGAGACAGAAATGGCAATGCCGAACGGGGCTAAAGGTACGATCGACGGTTTCAAATGGGCACAGTGCTGACGTGGGTTGTTCTGAATTAAGAACGAAGTCTTTTGCGCTGACAAGATAGAATAGAAATGAATCGAGTAAATAAACGACCGTGGATTGTTTATGATGGAATAGAAAATAAAGATGTATAATATTAAATTAACGAAACGGTGAAGGAGTGTAAAATTATGAATTAGTGAATATTATGATGTACCGATTAACCGATATGAATTTTTTTACGTCCGGTAAGGAGTAAACGGAATTTATAGAATAATAAGTAAACGGAAACGATTTTTAAATTGAAGATAAATAAATAAATTCCGACTTACGACGTTTTCATGAACGATTTGGATACATTTTGTGCGTCTTTAGTGCACTTTAAGTTTTTTGACGTATCTTCCTCACTTTTTAAATATTCATTTTGGATGAGAACTCTTTCGGTCGAGTATTATCATCTGATCTTTTTAAATCTTCAGGCTCGTATTGTTTGGCGTTGGTGGGAAAAGGTCTAGCCTTAAAGAAAAAAAAGGGTGGAAATGTCAGGAACACTTAACTAATGTACCATGGGAGTACGTTCCGAATAAAAAAGATACATAGTTCAAACGTAATTTCGCACAACCGAGTGTGAGATTGATCGCAGAGTGCGTTAATCCCTAATAGACCCTGATGCTCGGTGATGGCTTCAAAAATATTCTGCACAGATGGCACATCTGACGTAAGGCGTTAAATCAGAACGTTAAATCAGAATCAACTAGAAGGTAGTTATTATTAGACAAGAGTATTATTATAGTGGAATATCAACAGAGGTTCATTTGATCGAGTTCTTAAAGAAGTGGTTCGTGAACTTTATTACTAAGCGAGAATAAATATCACGGAAGCGAGAGGCTAAATTGGGTTTAAACATACAACAAGCGATATTTGTGAACCATACAGATTTTCTGTAAAGGATTAAGTATAGATAATATGAAAACCGATGTGAATATGAGTGCTGTTTTCTTCTGTAAAATGTATTCCCAAGTACCTTCATACAATTTTTCAGAGGATAAAACGAATTCCCCTACTTCGATTCATACTTTTGCCCACTATTAGTTAAGAAAGTATTTAACTACTATATTTTTCTCGCAGAAATTGCCGTAGTACCAATTTTGACTGAAAATGTAATGTCATAATAGCACTTATCATCCGTGTTCAACAGTAACCTAATTTCATTTTTTATCTTTTTTTATTTACTTTCCATGTTGTAAAGACTGTCGACATTACTTCCCTCTCATTCTAGGTTTGTTTTCATCAGCCTCCTGTCTTAATACTGAGATTATAATCTCACGCCACCAAAATTGCCTTATTCACCACAAACTTCACTCCACTTCATTCATGGATATCACCGTCTACCTCGAAATCAACATTTACCTTCTTTATTTATCCGTCACATTATTTAGCTTCGGTGCTGAGAAAATTTTTTCTGGGCTCACTATTTTCCGTTGCGCAATACTATTTCGATAGATCTTTTGATTCAGCTCGTATAAATGAAATATTATAGAAACAATGAACTTTTGAATTTCCAGTCTATAATAACATAAATAGGATGAACTTCATACAATCAATTTTAAATGATGTATTACTTTAACTGTATTTACTCAAATTCTGAGAAAAATATTACTTATTTTTAACTAGTAAAAAAATAAGAACATGTTTATGATCATGTTGAGGTATAACTAAGTTTAATTATTCAGTTCAACGAATATGAAATAAAATAAGACCATTATATATTAATAATAAATATCGTTAAATATACGTGCTCTATGTTCGATCGAATTTGAAGATTTTATTATGTTAATTAATCATAATTTCTCACTAACCTGATTTTGTAATCTGATTAATATTAGCAAATGAAGACGATGTGTTGTTTTGTGAATGATAATAAATATCTATGATTGTCGACACATGTGCGAGCTCGATGATAAATACGCAATTTTTGTGGTGAACCTATTTTTCTTTTTTTTTCGGAAAGAATTGTTTTTGTGTACTTCCTCTTCTTTTCCATTCCTTTACATTTGACTTTCATTCCTTTTCTTTCAACGTGAAGGTTCCGTAACTTCTGCACTTATCAAATGTCCAGATCTCCAAAGCGCAGCCACTACTCTTTTGCAAGATTCCCAAACTTTTTTATTCGTTCTGTCACATTCTTGTAGGTCTGTTATCTCCTACACAAACTTTTCAGAACCTTCAAAGTTTAACCTGTCTCGCAATGTCCTCTCAAGCTCCTACATTATCATTCCCTTTTACTCTATTCCTATCACACATTCTAATCATTTCCCTTAATATGAATTCACGATATTTCATTCAAATTTGTACCTTTGTTCCTCATTTAGTTTCACTCCCTTCAACATATTTTGTGTCACCAAATGAATGCCATTCTCAACATTTGTTACCCGAGGGTTAACTCTTCAATGTTTTCCTCTGAGGTGATACTCTCATTCGTGCTTTCATCCGGCGGCGTCGCGGGAAACGTGTTCACCTCTGGTAGAATTGCTCGCACACCTTCACAGCGGTCCTTGTTATCCTGGTCCCCATCGTGCTACCCACTTTTCGTATCGCTTTCTCCATCGGCAACTTCTGGTGTTGACTCCGTCGCCATATTGGCCGCTTTCCGCATCCCATCCGCAACGCGGAGCGCTCTCCGCGCGTTTCGCTGAAATTCACTGAAGCAGCCGATTACGTTGACAATGGAGAATGCGCGGTCCGCTGAAACAGTTTGCGTGGCGTTGATGAGATTGAGGCGCTAGTCGAAGGAAGCTTTGTCGGCAGTTGGCTCTATGGGCGATGGACGGAAGCGGATACCGGATCGTGAACACCTTCAAGGTGATTCCGAGTGCAGTATCGTTGCTTGTCGAGAGACGTTGGATAAATTAAGCTCTTGCAATTGATGCATTGGCTTTGGATAGAATGAATAATGATGATATTGGAACAAACATTATTAAATCTTATTATGGGAAGTAAACAATAAAAGAATACCAGAACTGCATAAAAGATTGTTATTCACACAGTTAACTCATTGCTGTATCTTTGCTAAACAAGTGATTGGTTTAATAGAAACATAAGGTAAAATGAAATGTTACGTATAACATAAAAAAAGAGACGGTTGATATTATATCTAACTAATTTCCCGTACTCTTTCGAATATACTATTTTTAAGACACTTGTAACAGCACATTTGCTGAATGAAGATTTATTTTTTGACAATGATTCAAATTGTTTCTAAATGTTTCTTAATCATTTTGGGAGATATGCCTTGAACTCTAGTGTGATTTTACATCAAATTTATTCCAATATATGTAGATTGTGATAACACATAAATATTACATTTTCTTTAATAATTAAACTGTTTCCCTGCTTTTACTCAAGTCCACTGTTCATGTCTTTTTCTATTTTACAAGTTATATCTCCTAGAACGTACTTTGTTATAAACCCAGAAAGAAGTGCCTATCGGAAAAGAACTTCACATATTCATAAAAATGACACTATTAGATGATGATTTTTATATTTAAGTCCTAACCGTGTTATAATTCAGGGAATCTCTTTTATGAAACTGCACGATTGTTATACGTATTTTATGTATTTTGCGTCGGAGAGGATAAAAGCGATTCAATAGTGCGTTGTAGAATAAACTTTGTAAGACCATTACTATACTGTTGACAACGCTTGGAGACACACACCAAAACTTCAGATTGCTTTTAGCTTAGCTTTTAAAAGCTTACTTAAAACCATAAGGAATCAACAAATTAAAAAAAAAAGAAAAAATAAGATCATTTGGTGATTGATTTCTGGTAAATTAGGTACAGTTCTGACGGTACATTCCTTATATTCCTCGAAAATATCTGATATATAGAGATTCACATTGGGTATATTGAGTGAAACGTCAAATTTTTCATCCGTTTTAACTTCTAGTTTCAATATTTACGAAGCAAATGAGAGACAAAACCGAAAGAGATGCACCTTGCAGGTTTTTTCAATCACAAATGATATTGTTTCAGTTCCTGACTTTTATCTCGGAAATTCGCTTGCGTAAGCTAACTCTTGTCTAAACAATACCATCTGTGGTTTGTTTCGTTCTCATTAACAAGACCTTTATCCGTGGTTTGTTCATCAAGCGATAGGAGAGCTGACGTGGGTATGTTGGCAGCCCTGTTCATCGCGCAGACCATTCCAGGTATCATGTTACCCTTTGTGTTTCTTTTTTTATGACAAATTTAAGAGAATTTCAAGTAAATAAAATATAAGAAATGTTTAAATTATTTAGAAAACTATTTCATAATGGAATATATTTTTGGTAATAAAACAAAACTTGTTAATATTTTTTACAAGTTTTTATGATATCTATCATAAGGAATTTGATTATTACATTATATTACATTACTAGTTATTAAAAATCATCATGTATAACATTGGAAACTATTTACCAAAATAATTTACCTTTAAATATGACTACTACAGGTTTATGGTAGTACGTTGTAGAAGCAGAAGATATGGGTAACTAATGAGTATCTACAAACCTTTCTTCAAGTATAAAAAGCAATTAAAACATGAAAAGTTGGGAAGATATTCATGAATTCCATTGGGAAACAATTTTCCTGTAAATGATTTGTAACCTTACAAAACATTTGTAATATATTTTATAAATTGTTTTTACTTAAATTCTGCTTGTGTTTTCTTTAAATGTGACTCTGTTAAAACCCTATGTACCATTAGGTGGGCACAGTTAAGAGTTAAATATCTCATGATTAAATATATTTGTCTTATGCTATTCAAAGAAGAAATTTACACATTAATTCGTAGAATTATTTATGAGCAAAGCTTCATATCTCTCAGGTTTATTTTTTGTTTTCACACACATATTAACACGCATTTCGACTGTTTTAAAAATCTGCTGATGTTACCGTATTTTCACAATTATGTGAATATTGTTATAAATTTTATTGTCAAAAAAGCAGTTTCAAACTGCGTACGAGCACGTGGAGTACAATAAACTAATTTACTCTCCGGAAGCAAGGAAGGGACCATCCCATCAATTCCGATCAAGAGACCTAAGGCAGAGCATTTTAATAAGATATTTTATTGAAATGTTATAATTCTATTGTAATTTAAAATAATATCTTGAATATATAAATTCAGAGGAAACAGCGTATATAGTATTCATAGATACTTCATTTAAAAATTCGTTCGACGCGGCGGGGGAGTATACTTTGGTCATGAACCTGGTCGTACATTCGCGCCGCTCTGCATCTTGTGAGTACCTCTGGCAGCCAAGTGCAAGTTTGCTCCAACTCTGTAATTAACGCGTGTGGAGTATCGACATGCGGTTCCGTAGTACCTATCCTCCTTCACGGCCCTTCACCTTTCCGTCTGACGCTTGAGGTGCGACGGAAGTTTACTTAAGGCTACCTTCCTTCCCTGTTTACTTCCTGCGATGCGCTTCTGTCCGAAGCTACTTCTCAACTTCCGAACCACCATCCTCGATTGTCCGTCATCTCCCTTTTCGCATCGATACTTTTTCCAATGTCGATAAGTCCCATACTCTCACTGCGGACTACCCACAATGACTTCGCTGAAGATAGGAGTAAGAAAACTAAATAAATGAATGTAAATACATTAACTGTTCAGAAAACAAATTATAGAAAAAGGTAATTAATTATCATGCTCTTTGCGAACCTTCAAATTTAGATTATAAATTAAATAATTTCAGTATCCGAAGTAAAAAAACTTAGCTAAGTTTTCAGATAATATCTCTCATTACATTTTAAATTGAAAAAGAAAAGTATCTTTACCTATTTGCGCAAAACTTTACACATTTTCAGTGATTATTTCGTTGTCGAAGTTTTCATAAAGAAAATAATTCAATGCAAGGTAGTAATTTATAAAGTGAATAACTAAGAAAACAATAAAATATTGAAGTGATTGAAAACCATTATTTCTAAAGGAAATTTTGTTGTGATGTACTTAAACAATATTATTTGGGAACAAATATGTAATTTTTTATGACATTACATTTTTCTATTTTTCATGTTCTGGTATGTTCAAGTTTACGTTACAAAAGCTGTGGAGTTCATCAATAAAAATGTTTGGCGCAATAAATAATTAAAACAATATCCACAAAAAAATAAACAAAATTCAATTAAAATGTATAATATCAAAGTGGTAGTACCCATTGCCGTCGAAGGACGCACGATAAAAATATAAATAAAGACTACTTTTGACGAATATAGAATGAAAATAGATGTCAAGTTTAAAATATTTTGGAGGAAGATAAATGTTCATTTTTATGAATACATTCCGGAATAAAATTTTGCGAAACAAAATAATTGGAACTGTTAAAATACGTCGCATTTGGATAGACGCACAATCGTCGCCTCTTCGCAACTTGCATTTCGCCACCGAGAGTTGAAACAACTTGCTTCTCTACCTCTTCTCTAGCACTTGGAGTACACAGTAATTCAACTGTGTAAGGCACGGAGGAACTTGGTGCTGTATCGTGTCGGTTCAGCATGTTGGCAAATAAACCATTGCTTCTATCACAGAACTTACACTAGTTCGTGTTTACATAGTTTCTTTCTGAGCTGAATACATGGCGTAGTCACGAATCTGGTGAGCATTGTTAATGGCAAATTGGTTGTCCATAATTGTTTAAGTTGTTTAATAAACGTTTATTCTGAATTGTTCAGTTGCAAATCCGTTCTACAGCACAATATTTTTTGTCTGGAGGAAAGCGAAAGAATCAATTCATAATGATGTAAATATTGTGAAACTGAAATGGGGAAAAGAAGCATTTTCTAATATGGATTTGAGATAACAAATTTCTATCAATCATTCGTTTTAGAAATTGATTACAAAACTTCCAGGATTCGTACGTTTTCCTTTTTGTAAATCATACTAAAATGACTGAAATATTTTTAAATCTGGGACTTGTATCTTTATTTAATCCAACTCACATCCCGCAAGGATAATGTTAAGGCCTTTGCCTATACACGGTAGACTTCACAATCTCTTCCCCATCTTTTCTTCGAAATTGATTGGATGACTGTGGGGATTAGACGCTTATCAACAATAAACATAGTGAAGCAAATTATGAATAAAAATATCCATCGTAGTATTTTGAAAACTGATATTTTTCTTCTGATTTGTGGGTATTCCTGAATGTGTATTCCTTAATTTAGAATATGGAAAATATTAAGTTTTTAAGAGAATAATATGATTTTAAAAACATTCAACTAAATAATTAATGGAAAAATAATATTGTTAGAAAGAAACTACCAAATCTTTTTTTACAGCCAGATGAAAAATGTTTAATTGGCTGATATCACGAAAAGTGTGCCCCTTCATTCTTGTTGAAAGTACTCTTTTTATTTATGATTCCTTAACACACATACGATGTAAATGTAGGAATGTTAGTGCGATAACATTTTATGTCAGAGGGATATTATCTTATAGTTAATGTGTTGTTCTGATTTGATTTCAGTTAACGTAAAGATTAATTTCAAGAAAATCGGATTCAAATATGTTTTCGCTTCTAATTCTGTCATTATTTTCCTTCTGTGAATGAATTTTTATGCGAAATTAAATTAATCTTCAACTAAAATACTATGAAACATTTTCCGTGTGATTTGCATGGATGAGATCCATCATGTATATCCACGCGTTTTTCGCTGCATGTATTGGGAAGCAATTTTATTCTCCACTAAGCATGAACTGAAATTCGATTGACACTTGTCACGGATGTTGAATCTGTAGAACGAGCAAAATGTCAAACAGCCTTTTTCAATTTTGCAAAGAAAGACGGTAATTTCATAGCGTCGTGTTAATCTTTTTTTCTATGTGAAAATATCAGCAGAAGTGAGTAGCGAGTTAATTTGCAGAGAACGTTCAATTCTTGTTATTACCCCATCATATCAGAGCGGTATCCGTGAGTAAATAAAAATGTAAGTTAATTAACTCTTGACATTGAGTAAATACTCCACGCATCGAGGATGACAAGAACAAAATATGCAAATTAGAACATGATTTTGTCAACGAACGGTGACACGAGAGTGGAGCTGTTACTCAATGCCTTGCTGCCCCACTAAAACATGACAATAGACTCACCACAGAGATTATACTCACGATGTATCGATTCTCTCGGGAATCGTGACTTTGATGAATTAAGAGCTTTTTCTCCGTCATCTGAGATCACAACACAGTGCAACAAGTTTATAAACAAGGAAGCATACCCATCTCGCGTCGGCACTTCCTGTCGAGGAGATGGTGGTTTTCGAATTCGCATGATTTCTCTACCCGGGTAGTACGTTTGCCGAATCTCAAATTTAATTCTATTCATGGACTCCGTGCATCCGAATGTATATTCCTATCACGTTGTGACAGGGGCGCGCGAGTCTGCACTTAAACAAGTAGAGATAATTCGAAGTAGTGTGAGTGAGGCAGCGTTGCTATTGGTGGTTGTGGAGTTCCAAGCGGACGATGGGTTTGAGACTCGTGGAGACGTTACTCGGACTGAAAGGAATGAAATGATGAAAGAGAAACTAGCCGTGGAGGCGAAAGACAAAGATAGAAGGGGATAGGCGACAAGAAGTTTCAGAATGCTGACATTGATAAGTATTTTGGAGAATGATTCTGCTAGAAATACGTAATAGAAACGCGTGTTACATATTTTAATGTATAGTTAATATTATTCAAGATAGCACCAAAATCTTAATTCATAAAGATTTCTGAGAAAATTGTGACTGAGAAAATTTTTGTGTCATCGATATATGGATAACAGTAAAAATCATTATGAGATAAATGTCCTTTCTAAACATCCGTGTTGTAAGAGAGTAAGAATTTAAATTTTAGTTCTTATATTGCGCTTTAATTTTCAATGCACAATTGGCATTATTATTGAACTCGAACAGACTCATAAGATAATCTTGCATGATATCTGATAAATATTCGACCATGGCATATCTGTACCTAAATATTACCGGACCGAATGCTTCATCTCTAGTGCTTAAAGAGAATCAAAGACAAAATGTGTTCCTTTACAACACTCCAGTGGGGTCGCAAGGACCGCGAAGAGTGGAAGGTGTGTGCGATTGTTCCATTTTCCATCCAACTTTGTTGTCGTCATCCCCCATTTCCTACTCCAGATCCTGCTTCCTTCGAGGTTCTCTTTGCTAGTTGCGAGCGCAACCACCAGGGTGTGCTTGTGGTTCCGACGCTTGGAGTAGAGATAGTGGGAGCGGTGTAAGGTGAAGGAAAGAGTCGGGAGAACGAGGAATGGTGCGAAGAAACACGCTTCCATCGTGCTCCTTCCAGTGTTCCTATAGCACTTCCTATAGCCATCTGTGATATTCTCACTGCACTTCTTCTCAGTAAGAGAGACAAGGTTTATCTTGATCAGGAAAAGGTTATAAGACTAATATAAATCTGACATGAAGTTCCGTCAAAGAAGTTACACATTTTTATACGATTCGAGATTTTAGAAATCGTCGTACTAATATTATAATGTTAATTAATTTTGTTTTTTTTCAAATTAACTAAGTTAGATTAAATTACATAATTGTCTAATTTATGTATAATTATCTAAGTCTTCATTTCATTATTTATTGAAAATATTTCCAATTTTCGAAAGGGATAAATAATAATCTTGCCTGACCAAAACTCTTTTTTTCGTATTTCCATAGATGAACCCAAAGCATCACACTCCTACGTTAATAAATCCAGGACTGTCGAATAAATTTCATCCTTTATACAATACCATAAAGAATGTACGAATTGTACACGTGGATTCGGACCAGAAGAGGAAATCCGTGCTTAGTGGATACGCCCTACCAATTCGAAAATATTCAACCATTGTTTGCTGCGTATTCATTCATTGTCACTCAGTGAATGAAGAGTACTTTAAATAGCTGCTCCGTAACGTTGCATATATTGAGTGGCGAACTGGTTTTTGTGGAACAAAGATTGCTGGGCAATCTTAAGGCAATTTTCACTTCGCTGATTTTTTGATACATGTTTTAGTAGCTTTCTATGTTTAGTATATGACGGAGTATGAATTAAAAGCTTTTGCTTGAGTTTAGATACTCTGTCAAATTCAAAACGGAGCCGTGGGTAGGGCAAAGTGTATAGCGCGTTTATTTGCACGCTCATTGCAAGAAGTCTGTCATGAAATGAGAAGGGAAATATTTCAAGGCATATTGCGTTTTTTCTGATAATTTTTTGTCATTTCGTTGTTTTTCGTTTCAACTTTAGCAGGGTATATAGGCAAAGTGAATACTATCTGTCATTTTTTTAATGTATAGCTGCAATATATTTTAGTATTAATGAAAAATGTAAGTTCATATATTGAAATATTTGATGTATTTTTCTTAACTATCCCTCCCATAACTTTCCTGCAATAAACATATATAACTTCAGGTATGTAGTTTACCAGATTTCCATCCTTCGTTTTTTGGGAAAAGTTGCGTCATCAAAGGTGTTCTTTTACCACTAGTCAGTTGTATCCCTCTGCTACCACCTTTCTTCTACAATTGCCATGCATCCTCCATCGTCTTGCTTCTTTATTTGTGTAATATTTGTGTATCGAAAGCTTGACTGCTGACATAAAGACTGCAGCAACGCTTGTTTGGATATAACTTTGTAAAATTGCATTCATGCCATATCTTCGGGATAACATGCATTTTACGTTTCTAGCAGAAGAAGTCAAGGGATAAAATACCTGGAGTACGTTACTGCTGTAAGCATTATTATAAAAACTACTTTTATACTATTAATATTTTTTTCAATTCCTCCGTTAAGCTTACTTCATTTGAAATTAAGTCTTTTAATATCACAGATTAATCACGGAGTTGGAAACACATCTGCTGCTTGTCTGAAGGACAGAATGGGGAATTTACCATCTCAAGTTCTGGATTCAAATTCAAGTAAGAGGAGGAGTTATACAGTATTTCGATAGCAAAAGTTAAATCTGTCCATAAACTTTCTTCATTCACCCAACATGACGAGGCAATCCGTAATGATTAGAGTATCTGACAGAACAAATCCCCTCGCATTTTGTTTCCACAATTCAATACACTATTTTTGAGAATTTTTTTTCTCTTGACCTGCCGCTGTGACTAAGTAATTGTCAATTAAAAATTACAAAATATTTTCGATGAAAAATTATTTTGTTTTAGTGTTGGTATTGATGACAGTGTTAGTCATTACACCTAATCAACGGTGTAACTAGAGATATGTCTACATCAAAATTCTCGTTTTACTAAAAGAACGTACCTTTGATCTACAGAAAATAATGGTACTGAATATTCTTTGGAGTTTTATTTCGACTGACAATTGTATTTTGTATATATTGTTCCCATTTCAAACATTGCGAAGTTTTTGATAGAATATTTGATTGATATTATGAGAAAAGGTTTCCACTACCATAATGTAAATTTAGAAGTAAGGTACAACAACCTGAAAATGAAGGTACAAACTGTGTTGTACTTCACAAATCTAGGCTTTTCATTACATTCTGTGATTGCGTTGACAGTATAGGCGACACTACTCAACTCAATCGATATTCTGATTCGACGCGACGGTAATTCGGTAAGCTTCATTACTTTTCCAGTCTCTCACCCCATGCTCTTCATTTTTAATGGAGCCCACGGGTTTGCGACAAACGTCAATCAACCCCTCACTCACTTACTCTCGCTCTCTGGTCACGATCGTCGCTGGACGACAAGAGCTTTGTTACGCAACAATGAGCCAACACATGAAGGTTTTCAAATGAGTTGTTGGCGTATCTGGACGAGATGCACGCTGAAATTTGAAAAAAAAGTGGATTGCTTGGAGCGTGGTGCGTGTGAGTGGCTTAAATTTCTGTATTAAAGCTGAAATGGGTGGAAGGGAAAATTGCTGTTGGTTAATAAAATGTGAAGGCTGACCACATCGATTGGGCCGACGACTGCTTTATGCAAAACTGAGTTAACACGTGGGGTTATTATCTGAAACGATGCGAAACATCTGAAGAAATATTGGCAGGTTTTTGCACATCCGAAAGAGAAACACATTTTTTTATGTAAATATATTTCTCTCTTATATATAATAACAAATCACACAAATAAAACAAAAAATATGGGATTTTTGGAATGTTATGAACAATACAATCCATTCATGACAGAAAAATTGCCAAAACCCTCCTTAAATGTACCTGACATTGTCGCTCCTAACGAGTACGCTGCTTCGGATTCTTTACGTTTATTGGCTTTGCAATTTTATACCTGAAGACTTGTTTATTTAGTGATTACTCTCCACGAAATACATTTTTCCAAACAGAATTTCATCACAACATTCATAACAATCAACAATTAAACCTTGTTTCTATACTTTGTCGTAAGAATAAATAAATCACAAATATTCATAAGTAAATAAATTTCATTGTTAAAATGCAGTTTCAAGGTGATTATGACTACGTGGGGAATAATAATTTAAGTTTCTTTCCGGAAACAAGCACGGGACCATCTCATCAATTCCGATCAAATGTCCAAGGGCCAAATGATAAGATAAATTTAAGATAAATTTATTGTCAAAAAACAGTGCAAACTGCGTATGACCACGTGGAGGAAAAAAAACTAATTTACTCTCCGGAAGCAAGCAAGATAAAAGGCCAGTGGTGGTTTTAAGAGTTTTATCACGGCAGGGATGAAGATTGATAAAGGTGTAGTGTTTTAAAATTGAATCGATCGTTTTAGAAAGTGCATAGTCAGAAAATCTAAATTTCTGACAATATAAACCCTATTTCATTGTTTTAAATAAGGTTTTATATTTTTTAAATCCATCCATACTAATATATAAATGCGAAATGCGCAATCGTGTGTCATTTGTTACTTAATCACGACTAAACCACAATACCAATCGTCATGAAATTTAGCAAGGAGATAGTTAAGATGTCCAGGATGAATATAGGTTAACTTTTATTTTTTAAATGAACGAAAATAAACATAAAACTAGTGGTGCAAAATCATTGCACATACTTTCTCATATACGTTTCTCAGTCTCGACTAGAGAGCGGCATTAAAGCATTATTCTATTAGGAGAGGGATGATTTGCACATGTTACTGTACATTTTGATCGCCTTCATTTTACTGAATTATTAAAGAAATTAAAGAAATATTTTACTAGCATTTATATAAAAGAATCTATAATATACAAATTCTGTTTTCTCGTTTTGGGGGGAGATAAGATCAGCGAGATTTATATTCCATTATAAAAGATATATTTATTAATAAATATAAAAATAAATAAGATATTATTAACGCGAGAACAAACCAAACAGACCATAAATATTCTTATAAAATTTAATTAGGAATTAAAGGGTTAAATTTTTGCAATTTGAAATTACAAAATTATATTAATAAACACTTATCTATTAATTATTTCAGTTAAATAGGTGATACTTTTTGTTTTATTTACTTCCAGTTATTTCATAAAGCTCCGTATCTATCTCGTTAAAGAATTCTGTAAACGTTAAAATATATTTTTAACTATATTATTTTTAACGATTGAAACGGCTATAAAGCATTGAATTTAAAAAATCATTAAAAATTAACAAAAAGATTTATCACATATTACCTTCAAAACAATAGAAAAAAAACACGTAGCCAAGGTAATTCTTCAAACGGATGTAATGCATACTAATTGTTCTTTACGTACATAAAATTTAAGCAAAATCGTTGGACCAGTTTTTGAAAAATATTAAAAAATGTACTTTGACCTTCAGGTGAATTGCCCTTCGTGTTCAAGTAAAAAGAACGCACGTGCATATGTCAGAACTAATTTCTACCCTGTATACTAGAAATGAAAAAAAATACCATTCAGGAGTGCTGCGCACAGAAGGACGGACCGGACGGACAGCCAAAAAACACTTTTTCAGGGGTCTCCAAAACGGATATTTCCGCAAAAATATCTTTTTTGAATTTTTTCACGATTACAATACTTTATATATACTAAGTATATGAGAAATTAAAATGAAGTTAATAAATGTCGAAGAAATCGAGGGAAAGAATCGACCATATTCACTTACGCTGCCTGAACGGTTAGAGATAAATGACAACTATGAGTGGCAATATTAATTGTCTTGAAGAGTTCTACAAAAAATTCCACGACAGCATATGTCTTTCTACTAAGGGTTACCTACATTACCGAATAAACATTATTAGAAATAGGAGTGTTAAAATATTTATATTTTAGAGTATAATTCAAGGACGAAAAAACAATTCTCATAAAATTTAATGTTTTTGTTTTGTTTTGTGCATTTAACGAAGATTAAAAACATCTTCAAGTCGTAAAATTTGAACAAATAGTTTAGATTTTAAAAGCGTTTTAATGAAATGGTGCAGCCGCGTCGCCGCGTCGTTGGTCTAACATGTAAAAAAATTCCGGGCAACGCTAGTATCATATATCCTTGTAGTAAAAAAAAATGTTTTACATTGTTTTGGAAAGAATTGAGGCAAAATAATTATGCCTCTTCATACAACAAGTTACTTTTTATTCTTAGAAATATTGGTCTATGTGTTTCTCAAGAATGTACAATACGGTATACAAGATTCTTCAAACTACAACACTGCAGGTTAAATGTTATTCATCTCGCTGTTTCATTCATATTTTGTGGGGCGGGTAGACATCGAATGGAAGCTAAAATGTGGTCCTTAATGAATTCTAAGATGTATCCCAGCCACTCAGCCAGTGAGGACCGTGGGTTGCTTACGAACAGGCGGAACCACTAAGAGGGTGTACTAAGATCATTAACGTACAGCCGTATTCAACCTCTAAAATTCGTGCGATTAGTAGTATCTATTTACCGGTCAAAATCTACAGTATTTTTTGTATGTACGTCTCGATAACAAGTTGTGTCTTTCTTCTGGCGTATGTCTCGATTTTTCCCTCTCCACCACAATAGTTGTGAAGGTTTTAACCAAGGGTTAATGTTTTTTTCGCTTCATTCGATCAAGAAAAGAAATGATTTAAGTGATCGACTTCAAATTTGGTGTTAAAGTACATGTAAAGAATACTCATCTATAGCATCTGCGATTTCCATCCAAACAACCACCCAGGAAGGGGAAAGCATGGGGTGTGCGGTCGGTAGTGACGAAGATTCTTAAAGGAATGTACAACAATAATATATAAATAATAAATTTATTGTCAAAAGAGCAGAACAAACTGCGTATGACCAAGTGGAGGACAATAAACTAATTAACTGTCCGGAAGCAAGCAAGGGACCATCCCATCAATTCCGATCAAGGACTCTAAAGCAGAGGCGGATTCAATTATTTATTGATATAAAATGAAAAGTCATTGACAAAAATCATACTATTGAAATGTAGACAACATACATTTTTGAAGCAAATTGAATTGTTTGAAAGGGTGGCTAACACGGGATTACTTTCAGAAGGGTGCAACACGTAAGTGTAACATGTAAGATCAACGTACGCCCTTCTAAGAAATTATGTAATATTTTAAAAACGTCCTTAAATGGGAGGATACATGGGATAGGAGATGGTTTTCGAGGACATGTAATTTCTTCATCTTAACTTTTACTAATTCTGTTCACGAGAGACTAGTGCACCCTGGCAACTGAAATTAGGACCAGAAAGATAATAATTTTCGTTTGATTTTTGTGAAATTAAATCCCACGATAGTTTAGTTACTTCCAACGAATGGGGTGAATCACGGAAAATTATTTTTCGACATTAATTGAAAAATGTATAAATAATATGAATAATTAACATTATTCAAGAATGTTTGAATACAGAAGTATCTATAATTATGCGTAACATATAATGGTTATGCGATTCACTTTTTTAAATTATTTATACGTTACAATTAATATTATTTAGGATTACAAAACTTTTGCATTTCAAAATTATTCAATTCAATAATATTTATCAGAAGATTGATAGCATCACAATGAGATAATATTCCATCTTCATCTGCCTTGAAGTTATATTGCTGAATATACACGGAAACCTGATAATGAAAACCAGTAATATACTGGTGAGTTTCATTACATATATTCTTGTTTCATATTTAGTGAGTATTTTACTCATTGGTTTTTCTAATTATAGAAATATGTGATGAAATAACATGCTTTTAATCTGAAAATTGATTTACGGCATGAATACTACAGTTAGAGGTAAATATAATTTATTAAACATTTATCGTTTCACTTACTCAGCATTATGAGTGACACAATATTAATTAAATTCGATAATGAAGCGAGTATTTAAATATCGATTAAATGACATTGTTTGAAGGGAAAATAAAATATTTTTATTAGTAATTCTAGCGAGTTTTCTCGTTTGTTCCAACATTGAATGTAGTGCTTTTCTGTTGATGTAAAGGAACATGAAAATAGGAATAGATAATAATATAAAAATTTATAATGAAAATAAAAATTTTCTCTAGTAATTCAAGTTTTTTTGATAACATGTTTCACATAAGTATAAGATCTTGGCTCGTGATCCGAATTCATTATCGATTTTACTATTATTTCTTCGTTAGGAAACATGAAACTAGTAAAACAATCAAAAATCATTCTTATTAGTCACAAATCACTTGAATGATTACAATCAATGTGTTATTGTTTCAGAAAGGATATAATCAGTAATAACCTCCGTAATGCAGAAAATTTGAATGTATTACAAAACATTAATGTTCAAATGATAATTGTATATTAAATAAATATTTAAGGATAAAAAACAACATTACGTGAATAGTATCTTTCTCAAGAAATTAGTTAATTACCACAAGAAACCTTATAAGACCTTTCTAGGTTTTGTCATTACCACTTCGTTTTTTATTTTTTGATGATTTGATCGCTTTTCATTTATTACTGATCAAATAACTGCTCGTAAATCTCTTGACAATATGTATCATCATATTAATTAAATTAGTTTGAAATATTAGGTAGAGTAAGGGAATGAAATGACATATGACAAGAGTCACGCGCATGCATTTTACTAATTGAATGTTTTGGAAGAAAGAAAAGAGTGGGTTTATTTACTCTCGAAGCCGAGAAAGTCAAATAAGCACAGTACATGTTTGTTACATTGGTTTTGGTTTAATGTTACTGTTTGTGTGTATCAATATACAATATATATATATATATATATATATATATATATATATATATATATATATATATATATATATATATATATATNAACTGGACCAAAATAGCATGAAAGATAATGAATGATAAGACAACTATCATAATACCCCTCTGAAAGCAATATCTTATTCTTTTTCTAAGGAACGTGAAAAATAAATTTCTTGTTATTGAAGATTAAATTACTTACAAAAAGTTTGTATATTGATAACCAATTTCATAACTTACAAGTACTAGCAATTGTAGAGTCGAATAGCACTTTTAGAGTGTCTGCCCCGAGGCGGAGTCGTGAAGGAGACAGTAAGGCGCGAGGCAACACACAGGACATCTGCCTCGCTTCGCAGCGTGCACGTCTCCGCCACCATCACTGCCACCAACGCCGGTCGATACAAAGTAGATAAGCCTGGCGCAGCAGCGGCTGGCGTTGCACGGCGGAAGCGGCAACCAATGGCGGCGGCGGAGGCCACGTAACCTGCCCAACTGAACGAGTCGTGGCGCACTCTAGCGGTTTCAGCGAAAGCAATATGCGATAGGTTGGCGGTTGAGTTATCGTGTAATATATTCAATCGCGCTTGCAAGATAATATTGTACATCCTTTTAAGTTTACTTCGATGTGTTTTACACTGATGATTGAGTACACAGTGAGAAAGTGAATTCCGATGCAAAGGGGGTATTTTATTTGAAGAGAATGAGGCAGGAAGATGATCGAAATGCGCATAAAAAGAACAAGGTGAGTGACACGGGAGGGAAATATTGATGTTTTCAAAAATTTATAGAAAAAATATGGGAAATAAAGAGTTACAGATAGTATAAATAGTAGTGGTGGCAAAATGGGCATCAGTGTTAGGTGGCAAAGTTGTTCAGAGAGGAGTGGAAGTAAAAGAGGAAATCAACCACGGATAAGACATCACGGATACGAAGAACAGAATACAATATACAGGAGAAAACAAAGAAGAAAGACAAAATGACCTTTTATTAGACAATTTCTTATTATTTCACATTTTTTACAACGTTTCGACTCTTATTTGAGTCTTTTCCTGGCACAATTGACATTCACTTAAACAAGAGTCCAAACGTTGTAAAAAATGTGAAATAATAAGAAATTGTCTAATTAAATTTGAATTAATAAAACACAATATCAGACAAAATAAGTAATAGGGAAGACAAAAGGTACAAAGAAGATTAGAAGAAAGAAGAAAAATGAATAATAAGAGGAACAGGTCGTGAAATGTCACAAGATACAGATATCACGTTGAAAGAAAATGTAGCACGTATGTTTTTCTTACTCCTGAGAATGATCAATTTACGTAGAAAAATAATTTTATTTTAAATGATCATGTCTGCCCTTCAGTTGGAACTAAACAACACGTATTAACACACATTGTTTGTATATTTAACTGTTTGGTCTTAATTGAACTATTGAGCATTAAATGTAAATTAATAACATGGCACAATAAACTATTTATATTCCAGCCAGAATCCTTGAAGTATACACTCTGTTTTCTCACTTTATCCGAAAGTGAATCTTACCTATTCATTTTTTGCAGAGCAATCCTCTACAACTTGCTACCTTATCATCAAGAGGTAATACAAGGAAAAATGTCTTGTGTGAAGCGTGCGAGGTTAATTTAATTCAAACGTGAGGTAAAACACGACCTTCTCCTTCTTAAACTGCTTGGTACATTTAACAGATCAGTTTACATTTCATTTAAGAACATTTAATGGTTAATTTCAACTGAAAATAAGTCTATAATAAGAAACGTCTCGTGGTTCATAAAGAGAGCAGATCAGTCTTTATGCCCTCTTTCCACGAATTGACAACCCTGAACGCTTATTATCAACATAGCATCCCTCGTTATCATGCATTTCATACTTCCATACCTCGTAACACAAATCATCATGTCATAAAGGAAAATATAATTTGTAGATCTTCATTGGTGATGACATAGATATAAGTTCTCCTCGCTCTTCGTTCATGTATATTTTGTTTCCTTCTTCTAGGTTGACACGCTGTTCTAATTTCAGAAACCTCTTCAGTCCTGTATAACCAAACGTTATTCTTAATATTATTTGTGCATGTGTATTATTCATTTTGTCACTAGTTGAGATATGTCCATGTATTGGCTATCCGTAAGTTAGCCTCTGACAATCAATACAACGTATTGTCTCAAATCGCTGTAATTTCAATGGCTCATAATTGTTCTAATTACTTCGCACCCTTGATACTATGTTAAATCATGAAGGTATAACCACAGTACCATCATTAATATTGGTAATTTATTTGTTACCAATATTGAGGGAGAGTCAGACTTTGTCAGTAAACATAACAAATTTTTGATCTTTGCATTTCATATTTGTCATGTTTCATATAATCCTTTATGTTATCGTGAATCTATTCAGTGTACTCATGTCATTTACTGATATCTTCTATCTATCATGTAATTCCAAGTGAGAATTCCTGCAATTAATTTAAAAATTAAGTGCATTAGAGTGCTTAAGATTAAGTGCATTATTTAATGCTTAAAATTAAGTGCATTAGAGTGCGTAAGCATTAGAGTGC
Source organism: Laupala kohalensis (assembly GCA_002313205.1). Classification (NCBI taxonomy): domain Eukaryota; kingdom Metazoa; phylum Arthropoda; class Insecta; order Orthoptera; family Trigonidiidae; genus Laupala; species Laupala kohalensis. The sequence goes on from NNCF01126001.1 coordinate 242,525, forward strand.
TTAAGAATCTATGATTGATACAAATATTTCGGTTTAAAATCAATCATTTCATTTTCCTTTGTAAACTTTTGATCTGCTGTAATGGGATTAACCAGGATATATTTTGGAAACTGTTTATCATGAACTAATGGTGATTAGAAGCATGCAGTGGTAGTGAAACGAGTGACTCTTTTGTTCAATATCTTCATAACTGTTAGTTTTGACATTTTCGTGTGAACTCCAATGCCAAATTCTCACTCCGCGAATTATGTTGCGATTTGGATACAAAATCTATGTACTCGACGCTCTTTGTGCCAATTGAGTGGCATCACTCGATTGTTGAGATTATATGAACTATTTCCTGAAACCTCATAGGTTCTTTCAAAATTCACGCCTTTGATTTAAAAAAATTGGGAAGAAAATGTTGAACATGGTATTAATTAATAAACGAGTCTCTTTAATAATCACGCAATCCACACGACCTGTGTTCTATGTTTCCCCGCCAGAACAACTTAAAATAACGCAGCAACACGTATCAAGTCAATCGAACAAGATGGACGATCGATATCCGCAGATCGATACGCGGTGGACCAGTGACTTCACGAGCTGGTGCGCGGGCCCTCACCGCTGCAAGCATGCTTCCGACGAGCGACTGCTCTCACTCTCCCTAACTCGCTCGAACCAACAGCATTCTCATTTCATCGCTTCATTTCTCATCATGCCCTAGTAGTTGCACTCAAAATTCCGGTGCCGTTTCTGTATGTACTTTTCTAATTTTAAATTTAGATATATTTTCAGGCAACGTAATATTTTGACATAATTAAAACAAAATTTAAAAATGAAACTCTTATCATGGATAAAAAAAAATTGCGAAAAAGCTTCTTATTAGATTGTGATTATTTTATGAGGTACATTATATTATTTATTTTATTGAATCTCTTTGCTTCCGTAATAGAATATTCGGGACTTAGCACCAGCAAACTCGATTATGTGTTTCACCCAGACACCCGTTGGAGCCCTCCTCCAGAAGTCCGTTGGGGTTTCCAAACAGCCAACAAAAATATTTATTATATATGTCATACAGTATAATTTGGGGACAACAGTCTTGTTTTCAGGTTGTTATATTCTAGACTGCTTCTTTTGGTAAGCCGTCTCCTCGTGGTGTCCCCTGGTTCACGATAAAGGTTTACCAAGCTAGGGTAGCAGTACTTCCACTTACTTGTGCTGCACTTCTGTTATCTTTCCTATTAGGTCTCTCTTGACCTCTTACGTCTTTCGACCCCGACACTATTAGGTTTCGAGGGCTAAGGAGTCATTCACTTTCCTCTTCTCTTTCCTCATATTCTTGTGTTCCCCATTTATTACTATTCTACCTCACGACACTTTTGCTTTCTTCTTAATTTTTCTTCTGTATGCGTGAATGCAGCAAGATGCCAGTCCCATCATCATGCACCCGAAAAGCAATGAACAAAACAAATCATAGTGAAAATACCCCAGGTGGTATGCCAGGCTCTAGTCTGGACAATCCACCCTCTTCGGAGGCTAGTCTCATGGTTTCTGGGGGAGACCGTCTATTGCTTTCAAAAGACCCCTTATAAACGTGGCTTAATGAGATCGTCACCAAATACAATTTTAGAGAAATGTTAAACATTTACTTTAGAAGATGGAAAACCGGAACAGAAAGGTACCATGATGAAAAATGAACAACAGCTTTATGAAAAGTGGCGGAAGTCGGTACAAGAAAAACAGGAATTTAAAAATATAATACAGACTTTCCAGCAACAAATTACGGAGATGGAATTGAATATTACAACTATGGAAGATGAAAGAAATTCTAATGAAAATAAAAAGGAAGAAATAATGAAAACTGACTATTACACTGATGAAGAACTTCTAGCGGAAGAAACAGAATGGATACGTGTTAAAAATAAAAGCAAAAAAAAAAAGAAAAGAAAAATGAACTTTACTCCAAGTCCAGTCGAAAAAAGTACACCAACAAACTCTAATCAACATAACCCCAAGAGAGGACCTGCTTCATCAGCAATTATGATAGATGGCATCAAAAATTACAATAGTTTCTACAAACAGATAAAGGAACGCATCCCAACAGAGAAATTTACGATTAAGCTTATCAATAAAGATAACTATAAAATAAATGTAGCAGATGGAGACGTCTACTGAGAAATGACAAATGTAATGAAAGGCTGTAACTGGCATTCTTACGAAAACAAACAAACAAGACCTATCAGAGTCATGGTTAAAAAGTTACATCACTCTTGTGAGCCTGAAGCTATTGTGGAAGACTTGAAAGAAAAAAAGTTCAGAATAATTGAAGCAGTCAACAAGCTAAAGTGGAGAACTAAGGAACCCTTGGATATGTTTATGTTAACATTTGAAGCTAGTGAAAATATTAACATGATATATAATATCACTAGTATATTAAATTGCAAAGTGGAAGTTCAAGCATTCAAAAATTCCAAGATGCTTCCACAGTGTAAAAGATGCCAGGCATACGAGCACACTCAGAAATATTGTAATAAGCAACCAAAATGTGTTAAATGCGTCGGAAAACATTTAACTAAAGATTGTAAAAAGACTGCTAATGCTAAACCAAAATGTTTACACTGCGGAGAAGAACACCCAGATAATTATAGATGATGTAGTGTAGCTAAGGAGCTGCAACAATTAAGAAATAAAAAACAAAATATGAAATCAGAAAAGAGGATAATTCCTCAAAGAAAGGATGAAGAGGAAACCTACGCTCAGGCATTGACACAACATAATGACCAGAAAAGTGAAGTTTAAATGAAGAAATCAAGAAGACTTTGGAACTTATTCTTGATAAATTAGAGAAACAAGGAAGGATGGTCAATACTCTTGAAGATAGATTAATGAAACTTGAATATAGCAATAAAGGAGCTATAAATCAGAAGAAAAATCAGAAGAAATGAATAAAAATCTGAAAATTATGGCATGGAATGCCAATGATTGCAGCAGCATCGCCACGAGTTGCAAACACTTCTTGCAAACATTGATGTATGCATAATATCAGAAACGCATTTTACAAATCAATCCTTCATTAAATTTAGAGGATACAAAGTATACCACTCTATACATCCAGATAATAATGCTAAAGGTGGTAGTGCAGTGATAATTAAAGAAAATTTACCCCACTATGAGCAAGTGAACTTTCACACTGAAGAAATACAGGCAACAGCTATTTGTATACAAACTAAAAACTGTTTCATTATCGTTGTAGGAGTCTATTGTCCACCCAGACATTCTATTAAAAAGAAAAAGTACTTGGAGTTCCTTAAACAATTAGGAAAACGTTTTATAGTGGGAGGGGGTTTCAGTGCTAAAAATATCCATTGGGGATCTCGTCTCACTACGACGAAAGGTAGAGAATTACTTACAGCAATTGAAGAATATGGCTGTCAAGTTCTTTCAACTGGCAAGTCTACATATTGGCCTACTGACTTTGAAAAAATACCTGACTTGATAGATTTCTACATGATCAAGAATATATCAAGTTATTATATTCAAATTGATGACAGCCAGGACTTAAGCTCAGATCACTCTCCCATATTTTTTACTCTTAATGACAAGGTTATTCAGAAAGAAAGTAACCCAACCTTAGTCAATGGACGAACGGATTGGGTAAGTTTTAAGCAATGCCTAGAAGAGAAGATTAATCTGAAAGTTTACCTGAAAAGCAATCATGAACTGGATTGTGAAGTAGAAAAGTTTATAAACGATATTCAACATTCAGCTTGGGAAAATACACCTGAAATTACAAGAAGAACTACAGGAATTTAAGAAATTATAGCTGAAAAAAGAAGAGCTAGACGGGTATGGCAAACAACAAGAACTCCTCAAAATAAGAATAAATTCAACAAACTCACTCAGCAGTTGAGGAAAGATATCGAAGATTTCAAAAATGGATCAGTTACCACTTATAAGCAAAGTTTAACGAATGATAGTATCACTGACTATTCACTGTGGAAGGCTACAAAAAAGATAAAGAGACCAATGACTCATATCCCACCAATAAGGCAACCTGATGGGAAGTGGGCTAGGACTGATGCACAAAAGGCTCAGTTGTTTGCTAAACTCCTAGAAGCTACATTTCAGCAAAATGATTTCCAACTCGGTGAAAACTTGAATGAAGAATATACATAAGAGAGCAATGGTATCAAACTTATAACTCCCACAGAGCTAAAGAAATAAATAAAAGACAATTGTAATCCAAAGAAAGCACCTGGTTTTGATTTAATAACTGGAGAAGTCTTGAAACATTTCCCTAGAAAAGCTCTTATTAAGTTCACAAACATAATCAATGCTGCTTTTAGGCTGAGATATATCCCACGTTTGTGGAAAGTATCGGAAATTATTATGATTCCTAAACCAGGTAAACCATTGCACGAAGCCTCATCATACAGACCGATTTCTCTACTACCAGTTATGTCCAAGCTCTTTGAGAGATTACTATATGAAAGACTAAAACCAATTGTTGATGAAAAACAATTGATACCTAATCATCACTTGGTAATTGTGGAGCTTTAGCAACATTATCAAAGCATGATAAATTGAAAGGCGTTTCTATGTTGCTCATTGTTTTATTGGTATAAAGCTTTTTCGGCTGCATAGCAGCCATCGTCAGTAACATACACTGAGTATTGAGGAATATCGCATTGAGGCATTCGCCAAAAATATTCCTCAATACTCATTGCATGTTACTGACGATGGCTGCTATGCAGCCGAAAAAGCTTTATACCAATAAAACAATGAGCAACATAGAAACGCCTTTCAATTTATCATGCTTTGATANTAATCATCAGTTTGGCTTTCGTAATAAGCACTCCACAATTGACCAAATGCACAGAATAAGTTGAGTGATAGAAAAAGCCTTAGAGGAGAGAAAGGTTTGCTCTGCCGTATTTCTTGATGTAGCACAAGCCTTTGATACGGTATGGCATAAGGACCTAATGCACATGTTAAAAACTATCTTTTCCAAACAATATTCTGAAATATTGGAATCATATATAACCGATATGTATTTTAGAGTGAAGCAGGGAAATGATTACTTAGAGCACAAAGAGATTAAACAGGTGTTCCCCAAGGGAGTGTGTTGGGACCGTTCTTATACTTGTTGTGTGCTGATGGTACTATAGCTACATTTGCTGATGATACCGCACTTTTGACAGTAGGTAATAATAATACAGACGTAACATACAAATTACAAAATGCCATCACTCAAGTGTATAACTGGACAAAAAATGGCAGATATAACTCAATGAACAAAAATCAGTTCATATTAACTTCACCAACAAAAGAATTGATCACACACCTGTGTTCATTAATAATCGAATGGTACCCTATTCGAATACTGCAAAGTACCTTGGTATTGGACGCTAAGCTACGATGGAAGGTCCACGTTTAAAAAAAGAGAAGAGCTGGACATCAGGTATAGAAAAATGTATTGGCTTATGGGCAGAAAGTCATCCCTTTGAGTCCATAATAAACTACTACTATACAAACAAATATTGAAACCCATATGGACGTATGGTATACAGCTTTGGGGCTGCACTAGGAAATGCAACGTGGAAATTATCCAAAGATTCCAAAATAAAGTGCTAAGAAACATTGTTGACGCTCCATGGTATATTAGAAATAAAGGTATACATCGGGATCTCGCTGTACCACTCGTGACCGAAGAAATCCGTAACTTTGCTGCAAAACATGAAGAAAAACTTCTAGACACTTCAGAGTTGGTTCGTAGACTCAACAGGAGGAAACCTCATGATCTTCTGTGACTGCTATGACCTCTGGTGCTGTCTGGAAGAATAGTAATATCTTGAAAGATAATTATAGTCGCTAATGAGGGACTTTAATACTTAGTGTGTTCGTTGTATATCTCAGATGTGAATTGCTGATTAGTCTAAAAAAGACTAGATTGCAGTACTATTAAGTACATTTATGTGCTTAAATTAAAAAAAAAACAGTATAATTTATTTCATGTCTTTTGCCAAGGATCAGACCATGAGGCCTACTATAGATGCAGCTGCCACAAATGTTTACATTAGGCGTGGAACACTTATTATAATATACCGTTACGAAAATATCCCTAAATCTATCTACATCAAAATTAATGTTTGTTTGTCCTTTATGCGCTCCGATACCATTCATCTGATTGTGATGAAACGTTGGCAAGTGTTTGTGCATACGCCCTTAAAAGGACTCTGACATGGTACAAGAAAATGAATCCATCCTTAAAGCGGTGAAATAGGGGGTTGGAGTGTTTTATGTATGTTTCCCACCATAACTTTGGAAAAATTTAGATACATAGATGGCTGACTATCTGACAACGAGCACAGTGGGGGTCAGACAAGCCTGTCAACCCGTAGAGAGGGACTTGTAAGACGGTGACATGTGAAAATAATGGAAACATCCGACATTAGAGTCGTAACCATAATTTTTTGTGCTGTTAAGATGGATAAGTACGAGCTCGATGTATAAGTACGTACACAATAAGTTCACATTTGCGGTACCTCTAACATCCCTGGGGTAGGGGTGAGAACGGGGAACAGGTAATAATAAAAAGCAATCGATATTGGTATTGAACACATATCTTAAGACGCAGGGTAGCAGAGTCACACTCTTAATACCGCTCGAGTCCACGCTCACCTCCTGTAAAGGAATATACTTCTTTTGGGAAGGGAATGAGAAGAGAATGATGTGTAAAAAATGTACGAAAACGATGGATATTTGTGTTGATCATATAGTTTTCGAGGCCTCTGAATTAATAGAGGCATTCCCGTAGATACGAAAGTTCACAGTCCGCCCGTATAAACATCAGGTAAGGGGATGCATGAAAAAGTTATCGAACATACTAGTGATGAGTCCACAGTTTTCGGCGTCGCAGAGTCGATAGTGAAATCCCAATATCGTACAAGTCTAAATTCATCCCTCATGGAAGAAAGATACCACTAGCACCCTTGGAGAAAGGGAGGGGAATCGGTTTATGTGTAAAAATATTTTAAAACTCGTTTTGAAATATAAGAAAATAAAAATTTGCATCGGATCCATAGTTTTCGGGTTAGGAGGGATAATTAACACCAATACTATCAAACCATCAAATGAGTAAAATTATCACTAGAAATCAATGGGAATGTGAGAAAGGATAAATGTGCAGACTTATTACAAAATTCAAACGAGCAAAGCCGCGGGAACTCAGCTAGTACTTAAATAAACTTTATTGTCAAAATGCAGTTGCAAATTTCGTATGACAACATGGGGGACAATAGACTACGTTACTCTCCGGAAACAAGCAAGAGACCATCCCATCAATTCCCATCAAGGGCCCAAGGGGAGTAGTGGATTTAATATTTATAAAATAAATTATTTAATAATTATGTACAGTTATCCATTTATTATTATTATTATTCCAAAATGAATCGTTTCCAGATATTACGTGCAGTAAAAATTCGAGATAAATAAAAACAAAATTATAAATGACATTACCACCTAACGAAAATCAACCACTAACTGGAGGAAAACTGAAGAAAATACCGGGACAGGATGGCGCTACAGAGATAATGTATACAGGTGGGCCAAGTGTAATGTCGTTTTCTCTACGTGGTGAAAAACAAGCTGAAGCTAACGGTACTTAAACAGGCAGTGCACAGTGTTAGGGGCAATGCGTGGACGATTTTTGGCGTGGAACTTTTGAATGTACCGTTGAAAGGGTCAAATGGCTTGCGGAATGTGAAAGTATGGAAAGTAAAGGTCGCTGACTGCTCCGAGCGTGGGGTCGGAGACCAGGGCAGCGGGGGCGGCGCAAGAAAACGCGTCTTCGTCTGACTCGATAAAAGATGGGAGAAAACAGTGGTGCGCCTCCATTCTGACGGCTGAGGGAGGTGATGTAAGTGGAGGCGGAGGCACGCCATGTGTCTCGGAAGTGTGTCTTCCGGGTACACTTTGAGACTGTAGTTGGGGAGTGTGAAAGTTTACTCTTAATTTAGTCTATACAAATGTTTTATGTTGTGTTATTTTGGTTTATTTCGAGTAAAGATAATTTATTCTTAAACTCAAGAATTTTCCTCAAAATAGTTTAGGGTTGTGGCAGTGAATTACAACCGTGTAGAAACGTTATACCAAGGTTGCGTAGAGTTAGAAACAAACTATTAATAACGAAAAGGAGCAAAGATAAACAAGCAAGAAAAAAGTATGTAATCAGTATCTAGAGTAATATAACAATGACGCGATAAAAGGAGAAGGCTCAAAGAGAGGCTTTATCTCCTCTCAGTAAAGTGCAGTTATTCCATATCTACTTCCCGGACACTGATTTCGTGTTACCATTTCATCCTGTGTAACTGATGCGGTTTCCATTCCATTTCCGATATGCGGTCGTTTCCTCGTTTACCACTTTAGTAAATAAGAATCACACGAACAAGGCTTTCTACTGTAACTCAAAATCCACATAAGAATTAATCTTGTAAGCAATTTGAATTTCAAAATTGCGGAAGGTCGTATTTCTTACGATAATTACTCACGATTAATCAATTAACTACTAGCTATATTTCCACCAGAATTAATTCTTGCAGGATTTCTATTAGATAATTTGCTCATAACAAATTTGTCTTTAGCGTTTTCAAGGTTTAAAATATGAACTAATAATCAGTTGCATGGATAACAGATTCACAACCTATAATTAACATTCATTTTCATGAACGAAGAATATTGATTCCTGTGTGGTAGGAACCACCGTCAATTACCGATACAAAATTCAGTATAGCAGTCTGTGGTAAAATTCGTGCTGTCAACATTTTCAAAACAAACTGGAGAATTAATAATGTGTACAATACCAATGGTGTAGCAACTATCGTGTACGATAGCACAAGTAATCGTAAAAACAAATAATTTGCAGAACGAATCGCCACGTATTGTCTCGGGAAATATGGAATACAGAAATGTTGGTTGCAAATTTGAGTTAATATTCTAGTAACATAACTCGAGGTACATTTCGGATAGCAGAGCTATAATTCAGTATAAAATTTCTTATGTGTTGGCTATAGTGCATTTTACCTGAATAATTCACTGATACCTTAATAGATCCTGAAAGAGTAACAACTATTTCCATACTTTTCCTGACATCATCACGTATTAGGAAAATATAGTAACTACCAATGAAGGTGTCTCAATTCATAAGAAGTGCAGTGACGCAGGGGAGAAGTAGGCTCCGCATGAAGCCTGCCAAGACTAACGTAGCGCGGTGGCTGCTTGGAATGACTGTTTGTGCTAGCCAAGTTGTGTAGAAGTTGTGAAATTTTCTATTAGAGTATATATGGGAAAATAGATGAATATATGGAAATATATAGTGCATTTGGGAATTTAAATTTCGCTTTAAGAAGGCATGCGTATCCTGTTTTTTTATGACTAGAGCTCTTATGTACATAACTGTTGCAAGTGGCAAAACCATAAAATGACGATTCAAATTTTACAAAAGTCCATTTTTCTTACATTATTGAATATCTAATGAAATATGTATAATATTGCCTTATTTTATCTCTTTGAGTGATCACTTTATTTATATGATTGTGAAAATAACTAGAAGTTGATAGATCACTGAAATCAAAGGTGTACGCAAGGAGGTGCTCGGGGTGCTCAAGCCCTCCTCAAAAAAGAAGTGAAATATTAAAATTAGTGAAAATAGTAGGTCTAATCATAAATTTCAAATATTTTCTGGTATAGCTTCTTCGTTACATACTATATGATTTAAAATTGTAGGCTAATACATGGACTGCTGAGCATGAGACATCCCCCCCTCCTTACCTTAGATTATTCAAAGGATGAAGCCCCTCCAAGAATTTTTCTGCATATGTCACTGTCTGAAATCGTTCAACAATACTCCACAATATGTAGTTTCTTTACATAGATTTTAAAATTAACCAAGAAAGTAGAGGCATTTCAGTTATGCCTCTTCAATGGGTTCATTTAGATTTTAATGAAATTAAAGTATTCGTAGAACGTACATTGGTGTAGGAAAAAAGTAAAAGTATTACAATTTAGTTATAAAATAGTAATATCAAAAAATGATTATATATACCTTTTTTTATAATTCTGTATGCATAACTTATAACACAAGCGTAAAAGAAGTTGATATACTACCAATGTGATATTTGTAAAAAATAATAAAAAACTGAGTATACTTGCATGTAGTATTTAGGAGATTATCTTTTACTATCATCATCCACATCAATGACAAAAGTGCTCTGAGCTTAGCCTAACTGTGGTTGCGCAATATTTATCAGACTAGATTACAAGTCAGCTTAAGTTATACATGGACTCTTTCCTTCTTAAAGAGATTCATTGCTTTTATTCACATCTACGTGACATGACAACGCGTCCAAATATGCCTCGTGACAACTTAATTTAAAACAATATACCAAGTTTTATCATTATTTATTTATACTTTTCAAGAACCCTCTCGACTGAAGATTTCATTTTGTACACATTAAGTCTTATAAATGAGGAAGGTTTCAACACCCTCAGCTTCCTATACTGAGGTGATTATGCAAGCTTTTCTTCACGCAAGCAACGTATGATATTAAGACTGGTTGCCAGAAAATACCTACCATCGCTGTATCTCCAAATACATTATCGCATTAAAGACAGAATATTTTAACTGCTACTTAAATTTCACTGAAATATCTTCCTTACCAAAACAATAATATCTGCAGTTGCTACGTTTATAATAATTAGTTGCTTTAGGAGAGATGAATATATTAATTGAATGAAATATGAGCGAGGTCTTCATCATTGCCCGTTCTAAAGTATTACGTATTTCGTTTCTCTTACGAGGATGAAACTGTTGTGTATTACATTTATAAGGTATTCTTTTCCTATCTCATATACGACAAATTGAAAATTTTATTAACAGTCATTTTATTTCTGTTGTCATTCAAATTTATTACCTAATATATTGTATGACGTGAAATAATTTCAAAAATATTGAATATCTGAAGATAAATTAATATTGATAGGTACATGAACGTACCCTGTGGTTCGTTAGTGGTCTGCGTTTCGTTACTTACGACTTTTAAAGTGACCAGCGTTAAATAACATTTTCAGTTTGTCAGTTGGCGTTGGCAGTTCGTAAGTTTAGAAAATTAGTAACCGGAGACGGTATTCATGAAATGTCGATCATAAAATAAAAATAGAATTTAACAATACTGATGTATCAACCAGTTTGATGCTGTGTAAATGACGTTAGCAATAAGAGAACTCTGAGAACAAAAGGATGTATTGTATGGCTTTCAAACTCTATGGACAGCTGCTAATGACGTAGTACTTTGTATTCCTTTATTAGACTGGGCATTGATTTGCTTGCTAATGTTACGAGGAATTCTATAGGGATAACATTTAAAACATTGCTTTTTATACTTAACTCATGTTGCACGAACAATAACCTTCGGGGGATAGTTTTGTTTCGTTCAATAAATAAAAAACTGATTTGACGCATGTAGCTACAAAAATTTAGCATATTAATTATAATAATTCAATAGTGAGTTATTTTAACAAATTTCGTGAAAAAAGTGATCCTTAAGTCACCATAACTAATAAACTGTCTTGGTTTATTTGAGAAAAATTAAGTTTATGATAATTTTCTGTCATTTTGTGAAGTTTTCTTACATTATTAAATATCCAATGATACATGTTTAATATTGTTTTTTTTTCTCTTTGTGTGTCCATTTTATTTCCATGTAGTGAGATAATTGTGAAAGTAACTAGAGGTTGATAGACGTCTGAAATCGATCAACAATACTCCGCAATACATAGTTTCTTTGCATATATAATAAATCTTAGTGAGGAAATCGAGGTATTCCAGCTATGCCTCTTCAACGGGTTTCTTTACATTTTAATGAAATTAAAATATTCGTAGAACATAAACTGGTCTAGAAAAAAAGTAAAAGTATGATAATTTACTTATGAAATTGAAAAAAAGTGAAACGTATATTTTGTTATAATTCTGTATGCAAACCTGTAACACAAGGAGAGTAAAGAAGCTTATATGCTGTCAATGTGATATTTTAAAAAAACCCAATAAAAATGAGTACATTTCCAAGTGGTTTTCAGCAGTAGTATATCTTTTACTATCGAGTAGATATAGTAGTAATACATCTACTTCTGACGTAGAGTGTATATCTAAAGTAATCGTTAATGCAATTTTTGAGCAATATTTTTTTACAGCTATACATTCTGGCCAAGAAGAAATTCTTCATCTTAAAAGAAAACTCAGATGCGATTACCCACAAAAATTATATTTTAAATCATGATGATAACGTAGCACGTGGACGATAATTCGCGGGACTTTTAATATTCAACGTTGTAATTATAAACGACGCGCGAGGAGGGCGCCAGCAGGAGCTTCTAGCACGCTGGGGATTCCCCCTAATGAATAAAAAAGTAACGTGATTAACTGGAGGCTTTGGGGCGCCGACGACGGGGTTGGCGGGGGAGGTGGGGGGACGATGATGGGGCAATGAGTTCAGAGGAGAGAGAAAGAACGAATGCAAAAGGAATCGATGAGAAGTCATGACACACAAACTAATAGTTTACTCTTTTTTTTTGTGGGGCTTTAGGGCTCGTCAACATCGAGGTCATTAGAGCCCTTTAATAGTTTACTTAAAATCTGAATTGTAAATGTGACTAATGAAAGAAGGTTACGTAGAAAAGGTAGGAAGTTTAGAAATAATATTATTTATATTGTTTCACGTCGGTAATTTCCTGAATATTAATTATATTAACAAGCAATCTGAGATTTTGGTAGACAATTTGATAATACATTTATATTCAAAATGTTCATTTTATTATCATCGAGGCAGCTTTATTTTATTACAGCTTTCTTCAATTTTTTTGGAGTGTAAATGAAACAGTTCTTAACTTGAACAACATACTAGAATACGAAGTAGAATGTGTCTAAGAAATTCATAATTTTCCAAGAGGAATAATCTAATCATTATATTTAGTTTTATGGGATGTTAAAGTATTCTATTCCTTTTGTAATAAGTGTATTAGTGCCTTAATTCGAGACCAATGGTAAGACCAAAGTTTTTTCTTCCTCTTAATATAAAAAATTGTGCACTTTGAAATCACCCAAAAAATAATATACAATTTTATAATTTGTGAGAGCCATGCAAATGAAAATATTTGAAATGTTTGAAAATGGCTGTTAAAATTCTCCTCGATTACTTTGATTCAAAATCTCACACTTGGATATTTACATACAGTACGTTACTTTGGGGAATGAATCGGCGAGCTGTGCAATGAATTCGATTCCAGTACACGAAGAAACCTGAAGGAAAAATATTCATCTGGTAAATAGTACCAAGATTTATTATAAACTGAAATAGGAAAAACTAAAAGATACGCATACATTAAAATTAATAGCTTATATTTCTATCAGAGTTTTATTTTATATGATGCTTCAATACCCGGTGGTCGGACTTATAAAGATGTGCTAAAATATAAACTTCATTTTGAATGAAACGAATATTCATTATGACTCACCAACATACTAGTAATTATCAGAGAGATCGAGATAAAAAACGAAAAAATAGAAGATGGGCATTATGCTATGTTGAAGCTAAAGAAAGCAAGAAGGAAAAAAAACCCAGGAAAATACTTTAAATAACTTTGCGATATCTCTGAAGAAATCCGCAAACGCAAACAAGGCAAAAAGTCCTAACGACTACATTAACCAGTGCAAATACAAATGCTTATTCCTAATTACACAAAGAGCGTATGCATCGTTGGCTCATACACAAAGAGCGAATACAGACCGAGGCGTAGTGGAGAAGCTAAAAGGTTAGCGAGATCAGTGGGCGCTGGCATGAGTCCAGGATTCGACAGCACTCCTGTCAACCCTGACTGGAAGGCCGTGTTCATCTGCAGCGCGTACAATAACCACAGCGCCCAGAGTGCGCGGGAGAGCGCGGTGCGAGGTCCAGTGGTGCCGGTTCCCAAGAGAGGCGCTGCCGCCATCATAAGCGCTCTCCACATGCCGCCGCCTCGAAAGCGCTCCGCCAGTAGCCATTGCGCTGCCATCTGTCACATGGACACGATTAGTTAATCGATTAATGAATAGAATATGGTTATGACACTCTTAAAGTCATTTCTTTCTCACAAACGTACAAGCTAATTAGGTGAAAGAAGAAGAGGAAATAGACTTGTTATTAGATCATATGTAGTCGTGAAACAAGAAAACGGATTAAGTTGCGTATTATGTTTTCTCCGTGGTAATGAAGGAGCGAGAGATATAACTCTTCTTAAAAATTCTTTATCACCTTAGTATACCATTATTTCTCTGCTGTTAATATTATTTAACATTAATATTTTTCCTCATATTAAAAAGATCAATCAACATATTTTTATTTTTATTTTTACTTTATTATTGATCATAACTTTAAATTTTATCCCCAATTCGATGAAATGATTTCATTTTTAAACAGAGTGATTCCGAATCCGTGGTACAAACTTTAAGGGTTGGTTCAGGACACAGTAACAATCATTTATTGTATAGGAATGCATCCACCAATAGTGATACATGTCTGACAGCGTCGGTGAAGCGATTGGCGAATACATTCAAAGATGCCAGGTATTTGACGCACATGTGCAGCTGCCAACCCCATTTCTCTTTCCTTTCATATATTTCCTGTGTTTGCAGCTTACCGCAGCTTGCGCTCATACATTCCTACACAAATATTTGTTACAGTGTCCTCCTGCTCTGCCCGCGGCTTTGTTGTTCACTGTACTGTAGGTACGTGGAAAACGGGTTTAATTGTTAACAGTGTGGGAACCGCCGTGGTCACTTATCCCCTGAATGGAGATGTGACCCAAGTTCACAGGTGCAGAGCGGGTGAATGTTGTGTGCGGGCTTGAGGAGTCGAGGCGTGTGGTGCAGTGGATAACATATCTGGTCCTGGGTTCGAATCCCGGTCCGTCGCAATTTTCACCTAATCGTTGACGATGCAAACTCTCCTCTACGAGTTGGTACTCTGAAGCTGCGATTTATAAACATTAAAAAGTTTTGTCTCTACGTACAATGCTTCTTAAATATTAAATATTTTGGACATTTTCTCTTAAATTACGGTAAAGCCAACTGTTTTAGTGTCTCTAAAAATTTGGTAATTAACTAAATAGAGGTAATAGTATCCAATTATTAAACTTCAGTTACGATTAAAAATAATAACGCAGAATTATCTTTCGCAATGAATTTTAGAAATATTGAATTTTAACTATACCTTTCAACAGGGAACACGATAATTCACATCTTTTTTATTCTGTGCCTTTTCATAATTTATTGTGAGGGAAGCGCTCCCTTTATCCAATTCAATGTTTATGAAATGAATAAAGCAAAGGCGGATTTGCATTCAGAAGAGCTGTTTCTTTAGAATGCTTTTGTTATATTTTTTTGATTTTTCGAATGCTCACGGAAAATCCGGTGCATGGCAAAGTTTCTGGAGATAATCCTTCGTGTGCTTAACAGGGCTGTTAATTTTTCATTCTGCATTCGGAGAGAGACGGGGCTGTCACCCACATTTTAACTCGTGTGACTCAGGCTCATAAACCTCGCTCTGCGAATGTTTTCTCTGTGCCCGAGTGTACAGTATTATGCATGTTCACTTTTATGTATCACTGAGTACTTTCACAGTTTAAATTATGTACACCGTAATACGAGGATAGCACGTATGTATAATTTAGTATTGAGCGATGTTATGGACGATACTAATATTGGAGAGACGGTTTTTCTGCGGATTTCGAGAGTATTTACTCGTATTCCCGTTTCACGTTTAAAAAGTTGGACACATTTTTAGCAAATTTGTGTCTTGATAATAAAACGAGGGAAATTATTTTAAGAATAAAACAATATATAAATAAAATATATTAAAGAAGGTGTGTTTTTGAACTGTTTTTATAAGTAAGATATATTTTATAAAAATATTGATATAATGTAAAAGTTAACACGTATTTGTTCAACGTTCGAATGTAATATGTCAAATAACACAGTTAAATTACGGTAGAGTAGGTATAAAAATGTAAATTATTTCTTCAACGACATAATAATTACACAATACTAACATGCTTTTATAGTTTCTAGCATGCGGTTTCAACTGTAGGAACTGTAGTGAACTGTAGTGAACTGTAGTGAACTTCGAACTAAGCTTACCCCCAAAAGTTAAGAAAACCATTTCAAATATGCATCATTCAGTTTATGCTGTAGAGAATTGTTGGTTTCAAAACGAGACGAGGAGACACATCCACCATAATTCTTTCAAAATTAGATGAATCAAGTTAAAATTAAGACACATCCAAAATAAAAAATATTTTATGAAGTTATAAAGGTAATAAAATAGTAAGAACTTGGATACTCATGGGAAATTCTAAACTATTTCATATTAAGCTTGCAAAGCAAAAATTTTTATGAGTATTTTTATTGACACATTAATTTTTTTCTTGAATTACCTGCAAAATGTTGTCCAAAATATCGTGTTTTCATAAAAGACGGTTGAAATATAAATAGTAATATTGAAATGTAAAAGGCTCCCATAATCTAATGAATAGTGAGAGAGCATTTGGATATGTCATTCCCGTAAATAGTTCAGTTAAGTGTAAGAAAACTTCCTTTCCAAAAATTTATTTCTTTATTTGGTGTGAAAATGACTAGATGCATTGAAACAGTTATTGGAAAAAGTAACATATTCTATTGAGTGTGTTACTACATCTTTTCTAACGCATGATTAATTAATTAATTACACAAAACCAACGCACATAGTTCAGCTTGTGCTATATCACGTATATTGAGTTCTTAATGTGTAAGTGGTCTTCGCGTTGATGGTAACAATGGAGAATGTGTGTTCCAGTTTTACTTTGTGACATTGTTGTATTGTATAGCTAATATTTAATTATACAGGGGATGAACCAAGATTGTTATCGCCTGAAGAAATTTTGAATAAGGAAATGCATCTTCTCAGTCCTTTTTTCAGTTATTGCCTGAATTTTGCAGTAAGAAAAAATTACTGTTATATATAGCATGTATGAACAATTTTAATAGTGAAAGTGTTAGTTTATTCAATATAGAATATATTGTATTTAGATTTTATAAATAATCACTCACTAAAAATTATAAGTATGGTTTATAATGCTTCCTTTGAGGTAATGCTATTTATGGAATAATGGCATGCAGTGGTGCTTTGAGTAATTATAAAAATCACTCGAGAAATTACTGTCAATAATTCAATTTTGTATTTTAAAAAGACAAAGTAGGTTCTTGCTTTTGATAACATTTTCATATGATAGTACCTTTCCATATACTGTATTATAGTAATTTGAAAGAATGTTTTATTAATTCAGTTCGGAAAACTAACAAATGAAATCTTTTACTGAAGGTAAATAGAACTTCTGTTTTGGAAACATAAATATTTTAGAAATAAGTGCAATCGTTGGAGTTGTGTTTTAAGTGATCTTAAAAGTCTTGCAAACAAAAGTAAACATTGCAAAAGAAAATGTAAGAAAAAATGTATTACATAAACAAGACTTTTTAAATTATATAAATTAATTTTTAAATGATAAAAGGAACTGAGGATTAGAGAGTAACATTTGTGACAGCTCACCTTTGTCACAACAGTTGTGAAGCTATCCTCCTGGACACGTCCTCACAACGCAAGGTGTCAGAATCGACTGAAAGTTGTTTGCTTAGCATGATACAGTCCGTTGAGAATGAAGACAATTCTTACTACGGTTACCCCCCCCCCTACAATTACGACCTGAATAACTCGAAGTGTAACCGAGGTGCATTAGCGAGATTTGCACTGGGCGGCAAATAAATACCCCCAGAATGACCACACTGGTCCAATTTGATGGATTTTAAATTATTAAATAGCACAAATATTAAATTATTAAATATGACAAATATTAAATTATTAAATATCACAAATATTAAATTATTAAATAGCTCAAATATTAAATTATTAAATAGCAGAAATAATTCCGGGACCTGAGAGTCGTTCGACCAGCGGCACGGTTAGGAAAACAGTTCTACCGAAATAAAACCCTACTGAATTAATCATTTCTATCAGCACTAGTATTCACAGCAATTTAACAAACATAAAATCCAAAGAAATTAAATAAATTCTTAAATGAACCTACTTGAAATTTTTCCAAGTAAAATATACCTAATATATAACAGCTGACACGGTATACAAACATACAATAGAACAGATAAAACAAAGAAAAAATGGTTGATTGTACTACAGAAACGTAATTCGTTCAACAAAACATTTAGTTATGCAATAATCCAGTAAATAATACTGATTAAAATATTAAATGGATTCTGAGCATTGACTAACCTGAACATTATTTACACACCACACACACAGACAAAATTCGTAACATTGGCACATGAACTTTACAAAATTAACAGCGATAATTACCCAAAATCACTGACCGCATAATTCAGACTCTTTTCAGACGAGAAAAAGTTTTCCACGGCTCATAGTTCGACGATATGAAGCCGCCCACTTGACACGTATATCCTATGTAGTTCTCCAGCGCTCCTTCTCTGTCGTAGCGTTGTCATAGGTCAAGTTCAAAATCAGCTGATTCTTTTGAGTAGCACCGCCTGCTACAATTGAGTTTTTAAACCGAATGCTAGCCCGAGATTACTGATTCAATCGTACAAATCTTTGACGAAAATAAAAGTTCCTTTTAAAACGTACTGATCTCCGTGAAGCGTTTGCACACTTGCTCTACATCTAATTAAACAACATTTTTCTACTGCGCTGCTACGACTTTTTGTCACTGCGAGTGTTCGTTTAAAAGAGAATGTTCTTCTCCACTCGCGCTGCGTTGTGCGAGCGGTGAGGAGGGAGGAGGTGCCTGTCTCTGATTGGGGAATTCTTGACACGCTTCACGCACACAACAGAGACTCCCGACATACTCGGCACTCAGCCTCATAACAAAACCCGTCCATCGCCGCGCGTTATTTAAATACACTGAGAGAAATTAAAATCAGCCCTTCACTTTATTGGGTGAACTAATTGTTCATCTCTCTCTATTATTTATATATGTGTGTGTTCGGAAATGCGCCATTTGGAAGATAAACGACTTTGAAATAACGACAAAGGATACGCTGTACATCAACCATCTCGTACCTGTGTGATCTAGAACATATGCTCGAAGTGGCGACTACGAGTTTCGTTGCACAAAGTGTACCTGCAAACAATTTTCATATTTACACGGTCCAAAAGTCCTGGAGTGTCCTGAATGACCACCGCTGCTGCCATTACAAGGAGATCGTCCTGTGGCTCCACAGGGGTCTCATAAACAATACTCTTCACGTATCCCCACAGGAAAAAGTTCAGACGTATTAAATCGGTCTATGCACCTGTCCCCGAATATTTGGTGAAGGTACTTAAGGACGTAGCGTGAAAAGTGGGCTGGTGTAGGAACCATGCACAGTAATCGGCACGTGGCGTAAAATTAGCTGGACCCAATGTCTGCACCCTCTGGAGGTGGTATGAGTGAAGTTGCTGTTCATGGAGAACTTGCCAGACGCTGCTCTGGGATACATTCATGGCACCTGTGATGTTGCGGGTACTCGTAGACGGGTTCTGGTCGACCAGTTGGAAGACTTTCTCTTCCACGTCAACAGTGCGGTGAGTCCAGTCACGACCACAATCGGCTCTATTAGCCTTGAAGATGCCGGTTTCCCGAAGCAGTTGTTCCAATCTTGTAAAAATGGCATGTGATGGACGGGCACGACCCGGAAACCGTTCGTGATACAGGTGTTGTGCTAATCGACCATTTTGTCCACTTTCACCATAGAGGAGCAACATGTAGGTGTACTCGGAAAACGTGTTCTTCACCATTTTGCAATTCACCGTTTTTCTCGATTGCTCAGTGGCAACTGATGTACATGCGCAACAATTCATTGGATTCTTCTCTGATGACATGTGACATGATGTCACACAAGACATCACGTGACACAAATCACCGTCGTTTTTCAATGTGTATTGCCCTTCAACGTTCAAAGCCGTTTATCTTCCAAACAGCGCATTTCCGGGCGTGGGTTCATTACCAATTATTGCTGTTTTGAGTAATTGTGTAATAGGAATTCGGAATCTTACTATATATATATATATATATATATATATATATATATNATATATAGTAAGAATCTAATAATTCTTAATCAATATCAAGATAAAACGAGTTTTAGAACGAATAAAATATTTCAAAAGAGAAAGGAGTTCGGAACTGAACGTTTGCGACCACCGCGGGGATGAGCGACCGTTGAAAAGAGACACTGGTTTTATGGTTTTTGGGTTTGAGTAGCCATCAAACAGGGTGGTCGAGGAAGACGCACGTGTTTTCGGTTGAAAGTGGGATGGGGGAGAGAAAATTTCCCAAGACGCAAGCGTCGTCATCGTTCAATCAAAGCCAACTGAAAAATTGTTGACGAATGCTAGTAACAGAGCTGTGGGATTTAAAGGACCTGGCCAAAAGAACACACGTTTGGGGGAGGGGGAGTGAGGAAGCCTCCCTTTAAAGGTTTAAAGAAAAAACAAGGTTCGGTGGTAGACCGCGGAAACGTGGGTGTGAAAACATTTGGCCCACTTGTCGAAAAAGGGGCTTGGTAATTGTTTATGAGGCGGCGGCAGCAGTCACTAGTACCGACTAGAGTCTGGGGGCGTCGCATTTGTGTGAGAAAAAGATGTGCCGAATACGATAAAAAGCAATTGTCAAATGGTTCGAGAACTTTCGGGAATTTGTTGTTGTGATCTAGAAGACGACGTTAGATTTAAAATTGGGAAAATTTTACGAAAGGAAACCAGTGGATTGGCTACAACATGGATTGATCGTTGCAAGTTCAGCAAATCATAACAAGAGCGCGAGAAGGGAGGAATCATGATGACGTGCTGGAAGCAGTCACATGGTTTTTGAAAATTAGATCATGTGGGTGAACGTCAGGAGTACGAAATGGGAGCGTTGGTGATAAAAACAAGAACCGAGAGGCTCCAGTGATTCATTAACTCATTCGGAGAGATTGTTTTGATGGTGTAGATTGAGATTCACATTGATATTCAGATTCATTCAGAGAGTATTTTCGGAGATTCGGGCATTCAGTGCGAAATATTACGTCATGCCTACTTTACAACTATTACAAGTGATTGAGACTTACAATGAGAAATTCAGCTTCGTCTTTGAAGTTTTTATAATTCAACGCATCCTTAAGTTTTTTTTGACTATATATATACACATACATACACTACTGTGTCTATGTTCAGAATGTGAATTATATGTGTTAATTGTTTTGTTATTATTGGAGTAATAGTATTTCGGGTAGAATTTTAAAGAATTTTGATTGCAATTGCCGAAGGATTCATTTATTTATTTAATAATTGCCATGACCGTTTATGGGTATCGCAACCACTCTCTAGTCCACAATGTCTTCTTATCTAACTTGTCCAGAAGCAGTTCACATGGTCCGTTCAGGAAATAAATGACGAACCATATCCATCATTTCACTGGCACATATGACTGACGAGCAAACTTGTAATTTACAGGCAAGTTTCCAAGGTTACTTGTACCGTGTGAACAGTTTTGCTGGCAGGTTGTCTGCTTTGGGCTACCTGCCTAGAAGCTTGCCCCGTGTAAACGGAGCATTACAGAAGAATGTTTGCCATAACAATGTATCAAAATAATGAAATAGTGTTTTCAATTTTAAATTTCTCACTAGTTTGGTGTTCCCTCATGTTAGTGGTTTATCGACAATTTTAGTTCAAGTTAATTTACTTTCTGTAAAAATGCAGAATGTCGCACGTGGGAATTGAAGCGCAGAAGTAAATAAAGTAATATAAATGAACGGGATTAAAATTTACTGGTCGCCTTTTTACAGAGAAGAACATTTATAATGAGAAAATCGTTGAAGTACAAGTGTGAAATTTTTGAAAAAATAATTGAAATATTTTTAACAAAATGTCTATTTAAGTACATAATAACTTACAATTTTAACCCGAACAAAGTAGATTAAACTGTGATAATTTTCATTGGGCTTGCTGATATTTGACTCATTTTAGTCACAAAATTATTTGCATTATTTGGCATGTGATTTGAATAAGAATATAATAAAATATAAATAAATTTGAATAAATTTTAGTGAGTTTCCAATTAATGTAAAATTGAGAACCTCAAAAGAAATTTCAGTATAATTTGCTGACAAGTAGATAAACTATTTTAAGGATTTTAAATTATTAGAAATGTTTATGCTGCCTTCACTAGTGAATGTGTTACTTATCGTAAAACATAAGAAATTAATAAAAACAGTGGTGGTAATACACAATGCATCGTATTGAGAGAAGTATTTACCTGCATGACGGTACTGAATGTCATCAACGCCCAGAATATCCCAGTGAAGACTCGGAGCACTGCTCTCCAACGAGGGTATGGCTGTGGCATTGGTACAAACCATGCGAAGTCAAGGCGCATATGTGGAAAGAGGGCGTCCGTGAGTGGGTTTCGGTCGAGATGTGGAGGCACAGCACCTATTGCCATATCGCAAGGTGGTGTGGGACCTTCACCGGCCACTACACCTGCTAACGCCGACCAGTTGGACGGCGGTGCGGCAATCCATGCCACTCGGAAGCCGGTTGCAGACGCAAGTCCACGTAGAATACGCACCTGCACAACACCCAGGATGACTGTTCCCAAAGTTCGTTTCTGAATTAATATGGCGTTGGTTTCATGGCGTGAAACACGTCGACTCATTTTAATAAAATCATAGTTTTAAGAGTATAAATCAAGGACATTAAGATAGCTAAAATTAAATTCTCAAATGAAACTTCACATTTTAAATCGAACTAAATAATTACAATTTTATAATGAAACCTTCTTTGGGATGCTATTGAGAATTTAGTGTTACATCTATTTTTTTTTTTTGATTTATACCTCGAAAAGAATTTACTGTATATATGGCAGTGACAATGAAAAGATTACTTTAAAATCTCATAATTCTTTATATTGCTCTCAAGCTCTCGATTGTATTTCTTTATTATTGAAAAACATTAATAAATTTAAGTAAATAATGTGGTAAAATTTCTTCAGGAAGTTGTGATAAATATCAAACTTAGGAAGAAGAAATATCAAGTAATGCCGCGCATAAACGGCCAAAATACTAAACCTGTATAGTGACAATTTCTTTCTTTCTCTCGGTTTAGATCTGAAGACTTTCTGTTAGACTCTAGAAAAGAATGGTCGAAAGTGTCTTTTCAAGGCACCTGCTTTGTAACATACGTGGATCTTGTATATTCTAGATATTTATATTCTAGATTTCATTTGTCACAATTAATTTTAAACTTTAAATTTCCTTTAGGTGAAGATATGTATACAAGTGCGATGTATACAAAAAGTCGTAAGTTTTTAATAATTAATATATGAATATAATAATTAATATGAATAATATTTGATAATCTGACGACGACTTAAATCTTCACAGAATATTTATATTATTAGTCCATAAAAGGATGTAAGTTATATAATTCATTTAATTAGATTATAGAATGAACATTAATTGTAATAGAACTTAAGGATAATTCTGGGAACTAAAATTTGACAATTGAATCCCGATACTACAAACACATTTAATAATCACGAATTAAAAATATGTAGTTTTGGACTGTGTTCATGAAGCTTACCTCAAGGCCATCGATTTCGTTCGGAGTTCCTTGTGTTGGCCACATAATAAAAGGAGGCCAATTGAATGTAGCTACTCGAATAGTACATCCCTCAAGGAGGCGAGGAGGCTCTGGAAAAAGTCGATCCAATTCCCATCCTTCATTACCAGTTCCAGAAATGACACTGCTATTATTTCCCTCGGGGACTGGAGAAGAATTTTGATCCCTATCCTTTAAATTGTGATAACATTGTGCTCGTACTAGATGACGTACACCAATGTCGCAGTCTAAATCGTGAGATGATCCCGTCATTGGCTGCCACGAGAAGGCATCTCCAGATGGCAGCATTACCGAAGAGCGTCCAGCACGAAGTCTTTTCCATATTCGTTCCAGGAATTCGGTGGCTTTAGATTCTTGTTCATCTGCAGATCTCTTGACTCTGAAACCACTAAATGTTCTTTTGCAAGACACGTTTTCCACTTTTGTCGGAGGGAGCGACTTCTTATTTCTTTTTGGTATGGGATTTTCTTTTTCTCTCCTTACAGGTTTATAATCATCGCTGCGTGTTTTTAAGTTCCTCTGAACGTCTGCCATTATTCTCGTGATCGACCGTGTCAGTTTTGGAAGTTCCTTTCGTTTCGCAAAAGTGTCCACATAGTATTTTACTAACTCATTCCAGTTTTTGGATACCTCATACATCGGTTTGGGTTCTTGAGCAACGAATTGTCTAACATAAAACACTTCAATACAGCCACTCATCTTTTCATTTGTTCCTTTGACATTTGTTCTGAGTGTTTTATTATGTGCATCGTAGTGAGAGGTAATCATTATAATCCACGTCTCTTGTATCAGCTTACTTCTAATTGATTTAAAACTTTTATTCTTTACAATTGTTAATGTGCTCAAAGAGTGCGAAGCTGTCATCCTCTTCTCCACAGTGGTTTCAGTTTCTCCTGTAGAGATCTTTTGTGGCCGGAAGATCAACAAAACTCGGGGTTTTGAGTTACCTTCAACTTGTGATATCATGCTCGGGACGTGACCTTTGTATTTTGTTTCTCGAAGAAAGTTGGTTAGAAACTTTGAAAAGTGTCTTGTCTCATCTTTAGATATCTTCTTTTCTCTTCTCCCAGCCAAAAGTCTTAATATTAGCAAACAATTTGTTATTATCAATCCTGAACTTTGATGTGAACAACGCAATAATCCATAATTGGATGAAATTTCACCGTAATACCACAACTGCTTATTAAAAACTTTTGTGAGTAACAATTTTGGTAAAATATCCTTCGTATCCTTCATATGATACAATTCAGAAGTAAGAGGTTCTCTCACAAATTCCTCTCTTGAAGTTTTGATCTTTTGTGAAGTATTACTGAATGTGACTTGAAGAAGCACTTCATCTTCCGATTCTGCGAATTGTATTTCTGATTTTTGAAGTATATCTTCTCGTTTCTTAGAGTCGTAGAATGCGCTTGGCAAATCCACCCCATTGCATTCGAAGCTCGTCTCTCGCCTGGAGTCAGCGCCCAACAGAGATCTGAAACGCGGAGCTTTAAGCGCATACCGTTTCGATTCCGGCACCCCGAGCGAGTCAATCGAGCGTTCTTTTGATGAAAGAAAGGACAGCGGTGGCGGCGCAGTGGGAGCCTTGGCTGTGTCACTCTTGTATTGTTCCCACTTGCGTCGTCTTCTTCGCAATGAGACAATGCCTGGAGCCATCCTTTTACCCTTTTTATGCGTGTAAGAATTTTTATCAGCTACACTCTCATCGTTTGATGATTTTATTGAATAGTGTATGTGCTCACTTTTAACATCCGTTCTCATGAGAGAATACGTTTCGCTGTTCCCTGGTTTCATTCCATTTTCATACAGTTGAGTTGGGACCTCAAACATTGAAGCATATTCTCTATGAACCTTTTCTTGTTTTACCTGAAGTGAATTTTTCGATGTATGTCGTTCATTTATAGAATGTTCACCATTCAAATCGTTTAAAGCTTTATTGCTTTGAATATTTCCAATTTTAACTCTTTCTAGATTAGTAGATTCAAAACTAAAATTAACACCTACATTGGTGCTTTTGACTTCATTCAGTTTAGCCACTCTGCTTGTGTCTGTTTCTCTCCTTGACATAAAATATTTTTCCCTTCCAATCTTCAGAATCTTTTTAATGTGTATTCCGAGAAGACTATTCTTTATAACTTGTTTCATTTTAAGTATTCTTTTATTTTTTACTCTGTTTTCTTTTATAATCTTATATTTTACTAGGTCATATTTCGTATTAGTAGCAACACCGAAGTGTTTCTTGTCTAATTCCTCTTGTTTGTCAATACTCTGCAATGATTCTCTTGTTAGTTCCCTTTGGGTTCGTACATTCATTACATTGTTATCTGTTATCCATTGTTTTGACTCTCCTCCATTTCCTTTTTGTCCTTCCTTCGTCGGTGAGTCTTTGGCATCACGTCGACTTCGAGCCCCATCTGGCGCCTTCTGCTCCCAGTCGGAAGCCATGTTCTCACTGTTCCACTCGGAAATGTCGCTTTTTTGTCCTCTGCTGCCCCCTTGTTCTTCTTGGGAGCCTGTAACATCCAAGTGGAATTCGTAAACACGCGTTCACATCTATGTATGTAAAACACAGTTGTGAGTTGGCGAGTTTCTTTTTTACAGGCTGTAATGTCACTGCTCTACAAAAGTATTCGTCGAAAAAAAGAAAAGAGAGCAGATAAGACGTCATGGACTCGTGCCAAACTCTATCCATAACCACTGACTTTTTGATATTGTGTTGTTGCTGTTCTCCTATCGAATTTGAGGATTTGGAATCTGAGGACAGTAATACACGAGAACGTATCTACAATCCTTATAGAATCAGTTTTATCTAGTTCAATATAACCGTATCTGCTGAAAAAATTCCGTTTACGACAATTTTTCTATTAATATATATGTAAATTTTGAGAACTTCGTACAAAGCAATATTAAGATTGATTTCTCATGGAGTTTGATATAATATGAATAGAAAAAGAGAAATGCCTAAATTTAGCCCCCATATTAGAATTTTATTTATAATCTTACAAATATTTACCACTGAATTGATACGTTTATCAGATCATGTTAAGGACGATTAATATATTTAATTATTATATTATTTGGCATAATTGAAGGCAAATATATTTATGTAACCTATCAATTCTGTAAGTTCTCAGGTTTTCTGGTATAATTCAACATCTAAATACTATAAGATTTCCTACCCTTTATTACTTTGTAGAATTAGTTCACAAGATTAATTATAGTATTATTATTTCGTTATATTCTTTATGTTATTTGGATGGCAAGGAAAAGCAATGTTTAAGGTATTCATATATATTTTCATTAAGTACATTATTTAATATTCGTCTGTAAAGGACGAACTTGACTTAGGTAGGAATTTATATTATTCTGTTCAATATTGTCTTTCACCTTATTCTGTTTCACAATTTCTACAAGAGTTCTTGCTTCACTGTTAATTCACTGTTATCAGGGGATGCCATCAGATTTAAAGTTGTTCTTTAAACTTAGGATAATAATATTTTATCTTAATCCTCAACTTTATACTCAAGGAATTCTATTGTAATATTTCTTACTAAGAAGAGATAAATATACTTTCATTTTCAAATATAGCACATATTTTGTAAAATATACCTACCATCGTTTCATTTCATATGTCAAAATCTTGAAAGAATTTCAAAGAATTATTCAATTTATTTATAATAATGATTTATTCGAGTTTCTAACAGACAATAACTTGTTCAAGAATTCACAAAAATATTTGTAATTTACCCAATACACTTCTAGACGTATTTATTTTTTTACCTTACATTCCGAAATGAAACTATGATTGATATCTCTTTATGTTTGCAATCTGTATTTATATTTTTTTAAACTATACCACAAAAGTATTTCTCGTCCAGTCATCGAACATTAAATTCTTACTGTATGAAAATAATGTTAATTCCTCACTAAATAAAACATCATTTAACACAACTAAAAGAGGTAACAAGATTCTTAGGGTACACTGTACAGTCAAGGTACACAGTACATGGGTAGAAAGATACACAATACAAGTACATCTCATAACGTTGAGCGCACAATCACCTCTGATGAAAAGTTAAGATAATTCCCGAGAATAAATGTTTGTGGATGGAACATAAGAACTAAGAAGTTAAACATGAACTCAAAGTAGACAATTTTGATCTATTTCCTTACGGTGTCACATGAATAATATAAATATATAATCAATTACACAAATTAATTGTTTTTTTCTCTTCTTTCTGTATACAAGGAGAGAATTATATTTTATTATAAAAGAAGAGAAGTTTCTTTCCGAATTTTCTCTGAAAACATTTTTTCTATGCAGGAAAATGTATCAATTACACCCTCACAGCTAACTGCTGAGTGATGATATTGTGCTGCAAAAGGACATCTCAGAAAAATGACATCATTATGAATGGGGACAGAGACGAATGTAGTTAACGCAGTAATGTTATAGGAGTTATTAATTATGTCATTCATATTTTTACTCAATTATGATAAAAAAAGTTTCGTCAACCAGGTTAGAATAAGTATGGAACCATCACAGTATATTAATGAGCGAACATACCTTAATTTCTTGTTTTGCCTTCATTTATAATACTTTCGTTATTTTATACCATCCAAATGTTTTATTGCACAAAAATACCACCTAAATAATGGTGTATTTAAAGTTCGATACTTTGCTTTTCAATTGTACTCTTCACTTCGCTGTACAAGAAAAATTAATACCCAGGAAAGTTAAATCTAGGGGTATTGAGCCAAATATATTATTTGCACTTAGTAATAGGTGATTGTTAAGAGAAGTTATTTTTAGCAGTTACTTTTGATACCATTTAAGAAAACACCGTCTTACCTAAGGACATCAGTGAAGTAAACATCACTAGTAACTTTGAATGAGGACTCCAGGAAGTTGTCTTCTCCAAAATCGACAATGTTAAGTCCAAGGATTGTGCGTCTGTTAAAACAATCGCACAGCTTGCCTTCTCTGATGTTCTCTCCTGTAGACATACGTGGCATAATTTACTCTATTAACTGTGTTGATACTTAAGTTATATTTAGTAGTAAATACTTTTGTAAATATCTTTTGTAAATATTGTCTCTTGTAAATATCTTTTCCATGTATAGTCTTTGTTTCCTGACCGTTGGTTTTCTGTGGTTCCCAACAGTGCTCAATGAATTAGTCAGTTGCACCTATTTAATATTTAAGAAATTATTACAGTTTGCCAAAGGTTTATGTAGTAATTATACATTTTCTATCAATGTATAACTAAATTTTTCTATAAGCAGGAAATAAAAATTTCAATATCCTTGTGAAAAATGTAGACGCAATTGCACAATTCATTGAGAGTAAATTCCAAGCCATGTAATGCACAGTCCACGGCATTAAAGGGTTTATGGAAGCAAAGGGGTTAAAGTATAATATAAAATGTAATATAAATATAAAATGTAAATATTATAAATATAATGTCCAATTGAATTGAATATATTTAGTACCAAAAAAGAAAATATTTATTAAATTTTTTGTTGTAGATAGAATGATCTCAAGTTTCAAAAACTATTTGAATTACACTTTCTAATCAATTCGTAGAATTTAAATGTTAGTTACTTTATTTTCAACTTAATTTACAAAGCTACATGATGTATTTTGCTATTAGTGTTCACATAATTTTCACAGTTAGTTTACTTCTTGCATAATACGAAGACCGTAGAAGATCGTACAAGAAAATACGAAGAAATAGACCGTGCTTCCTGATCTTGCTTACTGATTCTCGGTTTATGTTAATCAGTTTGAATAACAAAATGAATTATTTTTAATTTCAATTCTGCTCTACAGTTTAAGAATTTTTCTATTGGATAATTGTTTGTGATCCATATTAGTTTATTCATAATTCAATATAGAGGAAAGTGACCAAATCGGAACTCCTCCCCTAAAGCGAACTCCCGAACTCCTGGCCCTTATTTCATTTATTTATATTTATTTATCTTATGTCAGGTACACATGGCTTGCAGTAGAATAATGGAGTCTAAAATATATTTAAAAACTCTAATAAGATTAAAGACAACCAAATTATTCTTTAAGTTTAATTTCGCAATCCATTCGATTGCTGTCGGTGTCAGATGTAAAAAGTCTGACGGATTCCCCGGATAAGATGTCCGCATGCAGTTCTTCACCAGGTGGCGCACAGTTTGGGTGGTACCACACCCACAATAAGGCGACGTCACCACACCCCTCTTAAAGATGGAGGCTGCGCATCCTCATTGTCCAGTGGGTATGGGGTTAACCGTCTTCCATATATGGCAAGGTATATCAGATAAGGGCTTTTGGATGGTATTAAGAAATGCCTGGCCCTTGATTCTCCTTAAATCCAGCGGGATAAAAGTGTTTACTTTGTGCCACATGTTTTACTTTCTAGGAGATGGAAAGATTTAAAGTTTACGTTTATCGCCAAACAATTTCATTTAGATGTTTGGTTAAAAGTTAACTGTGTTAACAAATTGTAGACTATGGTTACGCGAACTCCTTTTCCCTGTTCAAAGTCTGTCCGTATTTGTACGCACTGTTATTCTCTTGGATTTATCTCGCACATTCCAAGAGGATAATTAGGAAAGTTGGTTATAGAAAGTAGAGTCCGTTTAAAATCGCTAAATCTATTGGTGCAGTTCGGAAAAACACAGTGCTTTGGAAGAAGGCCAGTAAATTGTTTGATGTTTCTAAAATAAAATTTATAAGGTTCTCCAACATGAAGTACGCTGCACCCGATGAAGCTCCAAAAGTAAAAAAGGACACTTACTACAGTTTTGGGTAAATATCTTGAAGAGCTGGTTCACTATTTGCTTGCTATGGAAACACTGGCGATATCAATAGCTAAGATAAAAAATATTTTATTTTCGACCGAGTAGTACGGAAGGAGGGGATATGCTGATACAATTTTCGAATAGCACAAGAGTCAAAAAAAAATATTGGTACTCTTGAGACCAATCGGAGTTTTTTCAACACATTTATCGACAGAATAATATTTATAAATAATTTGAAAGGATAATAGTGAAATTCGCCTATCCTTATTTCGCAGTAAACATTTTCTAACAACTATGAATTTTTCTTCTGTATGGGTTAAAATTATGCTATCAGTAAGTAGTAACGACTGGAGCGATAGAGGTTATCATTTGTTTTTGTTTTTATTACAAGATATTAACTGGGGAATTTTGAGCTGCAATATGAAATATATTTCAAGTAGGTATACGAGATTGTGCAAATATGAAGTTCTTGGAATTTTCTGCAGAGAATTTTTAAGAATACCTTTTATTATTTGATTATTCAATTAACATCTATAAGTTGTTTTCAGCATATCAAATTTAATAATCTCAAAACAATGTCGGAAGAAATAACTTCATTCTGCAGCGGGTATGTTAATGGTATGCTATATATTTCATACACATATTATATTTCTATATTTTTGTAATGAAACATTAATGAGCGTGTATGAAAGAACTGAGTCTTTCTTCGTTGACCCTTACTTTTAAAGATCAAATTGTGATACATTTAATTCATCCCATACTGAACCTACACGGGAAAAATAAGTTGGATAGTTCAGCCTAAAGTTAGCTGTGATAGCTCACGTGTTGACTTCTAGCCAACAGCTTACGCTGTAGCTGCCCCAAAACGTTTTTGTCTGAACGCGACCAGTTTTCTATCACTGCGGAAGCTAATGCTGTTTTATCTGGGAGTAAGAAAGTCACATCAACAGCTGTAGCTTATGGGTTTTGCGCGCAACAGCTCAGCCCCGCTAAAAAATCTGACATACCTACAAGAACTGTTGTTTATTCCTCGCCTCCGATCTCGTTTGTAGTTACCGCTAAACGACACTCGGCTATATATTCGGTTCGTTGACTCATGACAGGTCGCGCAGCCTGAGCAATTGTTTTAGGGAGTCAAATCGGCCATGGCTTTCGCAACTATGAATAGTTGTTACCTTAAACAAAATGATTGATTACAACGACTATACGACGTCATCCCGGCATTGTGTAGCCCTAAACTTGAAGTCTAGTCGACGAAACTGTACAGTGAATTCTCGACGTCGAGCAACCGTTCACTAATGATATCTTGAATTTCTGAAAGTTAAAGTTGGCGAATACCTAATTATTATTTTAAATAAAGATATTTTCAAACGTATTAATCTAATAAAAGTAAATTTCAAGTATATTCAAAATAATGAAATGTTTGGATTGATAAAAACCATTTTCTTGGTATTTAAAGATATAATTTTCAAGATTTAGAGATTTATTTTTCGTATTTACTATCCATGGTACCAATACTATGGTGCAAACTCTTACAGCGTAACACAAGACGAAATAACATTATACTGCATTAGCTCAATGGTAACGTTCGCGCATTCGGAGGGAAAGGACCGTGGATCGAATACTGGCTCTGTAGGATGCCTGAAGACGGACGTCAAAAAAAAAAAAAAGTTTGCTGAACGCCTGTGATCATACTATGTAAGGCCATGGAATTGTAAGAAAAATGAATATCGCCACGGAAGTCGTACAGAGAAGAAAGCATGCAGATGAGTCGGCGTCGACTCACGACGGACGTGCTTAGTATTACATGCTTAGTGGTTAACAACATCCTCTACTATAAGTTAATTTTTCTTATCTTGTAGTTTAGCTACTTAAGCTGTGAGAGCTAATGTACATGAACAGAAAGACAAAAATTCTCGTCATAGACGGATGTTAGCTCTGCAAGCTCATGAGTTTTCTGTCCAGCTGGCAGCCAATAAATTAGCTCAGGTATTATTTTTTCGTGTATGCAGATTTAATTATGAAACACTAGTCATAGAAGGTGTCATTTGACACCTAACATTGATCTAACTTACTTGGCACGAATTATTGATTTTGGTTTGCATCTGACGCATGACAATAATAATATTCAAAGAACGCCGAGCACCAGTTCTCCCCAATTATGGATTCACTCGTGTGGAATTGAAGCCAAAAGTGAGAGTTTTCTTTTTTTCCCCAAAAATTAACAGCGATCGACAAGGTTGTCAATTGCATTATCAACAAATCAAATGAAAAATTTGACAGTTCGTCAAAATTACTTTTTATTTGACTCTCTGGTAAAAGTAAATCAGAAGTGTAAAAGATGTAAAAGTGTTAAAGATGAAAATACTAACATATGACTACACAATTTCTCTTTAAATTGTGTAGTCATATCCTACGTTAAATCAATTTCTACTATGTGAATTAGTGTATATTAATATATGAACGGTTCAATGTATAATAGTTAAACATGAACTGTGAAAAGTAGCAGTGAATTGCTCTAGTGTTAAAGGAATAATTTGAGGAAAGTATTATATATATATTATATATATATATTATATATATATATATATATATATATATATATATA
>NNCF01126001.1:275748-299700 GCA_002313205.1 Laupala kohalensis
AGAGAGAGAGAGAGAGAGAGAGAGAGAGAGAGGGTGGGGAAATGGTTGTATCCAGTCTTTAACTATGCTACATTCATTGTTCATGATTGCAGCCACAGAACACAATGGTGGCGTTAAAGAACACAACAGAGATGTCAACTTCTCTCTTGTAACAATGATGCTCACATTGTTCGTGAGTACTATGCATGACGCGAAGCGTTGGAAGTTTGCACTACCACCGCTAGCGCCGCAGCGACCACCATTTGCAGTTCTGATTCAATAACATTTCTGTAAGCGCTGCATCCACGCCACCTCAATCGACGAGGATTGCGTGTTAATTTGATTCGCGGCGTCTCATTTATTAACTAGCGACAGAGGAGCTATCCCTCCCCACTTCACACCATCCACGTTCAATTGTTAAGTCAGTTTCCAATACTAAATCCTCTTTGTCATCATCTTCGAAATTCTGTGAAATCAATCAACCTCGATCATCTGCAATGGCGCCGATTAAGGGGGGTTCGTTTATAAGGAAATATTAAAATTTCATTTTAACGGTCTAAAAATGGGAATTATAAAAAATTGCATCATCCTTGGTGTAGTAATCACCAATTGTCTCTCCTTTGATTTATTATGTTATTTAAATCAAACTTATATGGAAATATGCAGAAAATGTCACGTGAATGAATTTGTTTTTTGCCTCCCCCACTTTTTTCCTAATCGCCGCAGGACACAACGGTCCGCAGGTACTTTATCTGCAAGTATTTCCCCTTTTCACTTAAAACCTCTTCTTCTAGCTTCGCATAAGTTCAGAAATAGGGAAGGGTGTTTCCGTCCCCAAAGCCCATCATTAAAAAAAATATGGTTGCAGTGTTCGAATTCTGATTCTCATTGTAATATTTATTTATATATCGTAACAATAAATCACTTTGTGTATGTTTCTTCAGAATTTTCCCTTTAAAAGGGGTTGTCATTGAATCGTAATATTTGGTTAGGAACCGTATTTGGAAAGTCGGGGAAAAAACAAATATGTCCAGAAAACAAAAGTTTTCAGGAATTGAAAAATTAAGTTTTTCGTTCCACATTTTCTGTTTTAATGGTCATTTCTGAGTGTTTTTGCGTTGTTAGGTTCATAAATCCCTTGGTTAAAGATTTCTACAGTAAAAATTAAAATCAATAATTTTATGAGCAGCATAACTCAATTTTCCAGTAGAAGGTTGGGGACTTGGTTGGTTTTTCTCCTTAAAACAAATTGAAAAAATAATAATTATATTATATATGCGGTTACAAGAATGAGCTGGTTTAATTCTTGTTAATCATTTTGAGACAAAATTCAAAGTGTTAACTTGGGGCATTCATACAACTTACATAACAATAAAAATTTAATGATTCAGTCTCTTCTGTTCTGAGATCGCATTCAAGACTATGCCGATCGTGATCACTACTAATCCATTCTAATCCAACATTCGACTCTCTCCTAAGATTTCACGGAACAATCATGGCTGTTGCTTTGTCTTGTGTACAACTGCATTTACAATGCAATAAATATTAACCTTGTTTTGTTGGATTTCTTTTTACGTTTGTTTACATTAGCTAGTGTTATTTAGTATTTTTGTGTGGGTTCGTCGAGAACACGCACGGAACTCAATCTGCGTAATAAAGAGTCAATGTTGAAGACGATAACCACCCCTACAAATGTACAAGTAAGGATATGGCAAGGACTGGACTAAGTTGGTTTTCTCCCGCCCTCCGTGGACTGAAACGGTTCTTCCCCGTATACCCCTATCTTTTGCCTTCGTTATCACGAGATCGAGTTGACCCTTCACTGTTTGGGAAACCAAGCGTGTAGTACTCTTCCAAAGTAACAGATCGCGTGAAAATCTCGATTTCCAAAAAAAACTGGACAAAGTTGATTTCCCCGAGAGGTCTCAATATAATAACAGCAAAAAGAAAGAGAAAACAATGCTCTAATAGATAATTTTAAATTTTATCGTGTTTTTTCTTCTTGTTGACTGTCGGATTTCATGGAAGTGTTTCAGCCATGTTTTGAGAGAATGATTTAGACTACTAGTCTGTCAAATTCGCATAGTAAGGCAATATCTTAGCTACATCCCGATAAAGTTACCACATATAATAAAGTTATTTTCATTTATTTTCACTCTCTCACCACACGGATGGAATACAGTGTCTGTGGCTTAGCCATATTCTTATTATTATGTAAGATTAGTATTAACATATTTATGTGGAGTAATTTGGCTCCCATGAGATTACAACATATTATGAACTACAGAATAAAGGTAATGAATATCCTCCATCTTATTTTCGACCTCGGATTCATAATGGGATGTGAGTTTTACCTCTAGAAAAACAAACTAGTTACTTGCCAATGTTTCGATACCTTTTGTAATTTCTTCAGAGCTTGATATAAGTGATTTTAAAATCATTCTT
This sequence comes from Laupala kohalensis, assembly GCA_002313205.1. NCBI lineage: Eukaryota > Metazoa > Arthropoda > Insecta > Orthoptera > Trigonidiidae > Laupala > Laupala kohalensis. Next base: position 278,173 of record NNCF01126001.1, read on the forward strand.
TCTTCTCGTTTCAAACATGTAAAACAGACTTCCAACATTCCTACGTATTAACAAAAATCAAAAACTTTTACACAATGTCTTACCACTACATGCAATCAGATAATATTAATATTTAATCATCGGTGAATAACTAGTGTCTTTTCTTTTCTGACCTAAACGCAAAAAACATATACCACAATGGCAATGAAGATATGTGTAGATCACACCGAAAGACAGGTTTTTGTTATTCATAATGCCTTAAGCACTTAGGTTTTCTAAGGTCATTTTTACAAGAATTGAAAGCGAAATAAGCAGGTGTCAACATATATTCACGATGAGTGTACCCTTTTAGCTTGGGAAAATCATATAGTGCATTTAAAATGTAATATACATACTATTTTTGAAGAAATACTTCTCAAAACTCGTGGGAAATGTAAAAAAATAGTAGCGTATTCACTCACAATGAATAATAACGATTTTTGTAAGTGAAAATTAATGAAAATTTTAATACTCGTATTTACTCATGAGCTAATGAAATACCGAAACCTAAATTTTAACCTTACTTTGATTGTTATGAAATAATCCCTCAAAAATTTAATAGATTAAAAAGAATGAGACTGAACAGTTAAATTTGAACATAATTAAAACTTTATAATGTGTCTTTTAGGAAAAAATTTCCAATCGCACTGCTCCGCGATGACTTTTATGTTGAATATAAATAAAAGTCAACCACTCACTCAAGAGAAAAGAATTACATTGAAATGAAATCATATACTTCTTTTTCTTTTATATGGAATATACGAGTATAATCTATCAATGTGGAAATTATTGATAGATTAAATGAACAGAACACGATAATACTTCATCAAAAACTTCCATATAATAAACAATGTTTATTAATTGTTTTTGAGCAGGTGACATTTCATTAGAATCCATCTTCTGTGTGAAGTTAATTTTGTATTAAAAATATTATATTGTGAAATACCTCCTAGAAAAGTCTATTGCCCGCTTTGTAGAAATAAAGCTTAAATCGACTATTTGAAGATTTCATTCACATTCATGGAATGGAACGTGGCAAATTTACCTGTGAGAATGGATTTAAAGCTGCACCTTTGCGCCGGGTCTCTTGTTTTCGCTTGTTTTAAGGGTCGTCTCAATTTTCCCCTGTGTCTATAATTTTGCACCATAAAATGGAATATTTCATTATTCAATTATTTCTTTTTTTCAAATGGAAGAAGCTCTTAGAACAGATTTTTTTTACTCTCAAATCGGAAAGAATATATATTAATGAGTTTGTTCTATACATTCAAATGGTCTTTGATAAACTGTTTAATCAAGATTTTCCCATAAAAATAAAACGTGAAATACCTTTTTATTCGAATATTTTTCTGTTATAAAAGCAAGGGAAGTGGATTTACGCATAATACCATAATAATTTGAAGTGGAAAAACAGCGAATCTTTCATATTGATCATGTTTTTACATATCTGGCAAGTACAAATGAGTAAATTAAAAATATGAAGTTCACTTATTCATAAATTGCTTCATATTTGTAAAATTAATTAACATTAGTCATTATTTTTAACCTGATGCTGCCTAAAACGTAAACGATCAACTTCACTTTGACTTGTTTGTTTTTTGGAATAGCAGTATACCAAGTAGACTGAAAAAGACTGTAATAAATTGTTGGAATGTTATAGTTTTTTGACAAATTCTATTTAATTGAGGCGTTGAAAGATGTAATGTATTTATGGTTATAATTTTTTACATCATACACTTGTCTACTGAATTATATGTTCGGGTTCATTATTAGCCCAAACGTTTTTAGATATGTGGCTCCCTCTTTTTACCTATCATTTATGACGGCGCTTCTTATCTGAACCATTTACTATGTAGTACAGTAAAATTTTAATGAGATTTCTAAAGAGATAACTTTTTATACGATAGTATAAAATATGAAATATTAGAAGTAACAAAATGATTAAAAAAGTACGGTTTGTAAAAAGAAAGAAATAGTTTTGTTAGAGAAAATGGACTGGGCGTTTCTCCCGGTTTCCATAAACTCTTTGATCACAATTGATGGTTCGTACTTACCGATTTTGGTCTCCATGAGACTATACTTAGTTTTTAAGCGCGTTTCTGGCAATACATATTTATTTAGATTTTGAGTTATTTCGCATTTATACACCCATCAGCTAAACTCCACATTCACTCAAAATGTAGAAGCACTAGTACCCCATGGATCAGGTGAAAATAATCAATTCGTATCTTTTAATAATTTTTACGAAGTCTGAAGAATAAACGAGACAACAAATGAAAACAGGTGAAACATCCGTCTATTAATAGTTAATTTAAGATTTGTAATAATGAACATAAACATAGATTTTACAAAACGTAGCGAGACCTACGCAAATTATCCACGCACACGAATGAAATATATTGAGAGAGTTTACTTATACCAAATTCCTGTATGATGTAAAATTAATTATTCAATTTAAAACTTTAATGACATAAGAAAATACGATAACATAAATGACTACACCCACAAGTAAATTATATCACAAGAACCCAATAATTGTCTAATTTAAAAAAATCTACGACATAATAATACATTCTAAGGGTCACATACTCTACAAATTCGGCTGATATAAAATTTTATATTGTGACGGGTATTGGAGGCAAAAATAAAGACTGTATTCACACTCACGTAATAAGAGTCTATATCTTTTGTTCCAAGGTGCTTTTGTTTTAACATTTTAAAATTGCATTTTTAAGTCGCATAGTGTATTCTAGAAAAGTTCAGTGTTGACAGAAACACTGCATTGGAAAAATTGGAACAAATCTTTCTTGTTTTTACTTGTGGTTGTAAGACGCTAATGGTCTCTAATTGAAAGACATAGACGTGAGGAACTACATGTAAAGCAATTTATGAACTTTATTGCTACACGCACTTCATAGAAATATATAATTAAAAGACAGGGAAAATTCTTAAGAAATCTTGTATCTTTAACTTACGTAATTTTAAGACGTGGAGAAGGTCAGAAGTTCAAATTGACTTAATTGAAGTCCGCGATTGAGTAAATTGTCCCAAAAGAATTGTAGAAATTTATCTTTTCCTTCAATCTTCGCGCTCCATTCGTAAAGACTTTACTCTGTATGCTATTATGTGTAACGAATGGAAATGCGAGAGCACGCGAATGTTCCATTAGGAATCACGCTCCCCGTCAGCTTTAAGATTTTCTGTTTTTCTAACACAATGACTTCATTGTCAAATACATCAAACGTATCATTCTATCACTTATTTAATGTAGTTACCGAATGAACAGGGTGTTGCCCGGGGATCATACACCTTTCGTGTTCTTATTTTGTAATAGTACCGTTTTGAATCATTCCTTTTTATTTGACCTCAGTTAGAGTACTGTCCACTTTCGCAGTGAAAACCACGCGCTTCCATTCCGAGTCTTATTCATCTCACTCCAAAGCTTAGGGTTTGGAAAGGTGAGATGACTGAAATTAAGAAACATTGAATGTGACACATCGCCAAAGACGTAACCCTTCACAGTAATTCTACTGTTGAACACCAAAATATAACTACCATAATATCTGAGATTGTTAATATATCGTATTTAGTGCAGGCGCTGGAAGTAGTTGAGTATGCAAAATGTAAGTACCGGCAACGATGTTCATATTCTTATGTCTTAAATAATAATTTAAAAAACATCTTGCCGGCAGCTAAGTTGGTCCCTTTCCTCCCTTTCCTCCCTTGGTACCCCCCACCCATCCGCCCAGCGACATTGTAAGCATTGCGCGCCTTGCCGCTTTGTTTGTTTCTGCGTCATTTGACACGAATACATTGCATTGAAAGTGATATTTTGTCGTGTATACGAAAATCAATTCAATTTTCATTGTTTCTGTGTTAACTTAAAGAACATTTTATTAAAAACTATCCTTATAAATGGTACATTTAAAAGGAAAAAGACCGAACGAGTTATCATGTTGATTTTTCATCGCATTTATGGATTACATGAATTTTCATTCAATCAAATGCAGCACTTAATATATCTTCAGGAGGTAACAAAGGGAAGTAACATTATAAAGGAATTACTCATATTTCACAAACAAATATGATCAACATAAAACTATAATTGAAAATTTACTACAATTTCAAAATTCTAAGATTTTATGAGCACTGAGAATGAATATTCAAATAATGACTTTTGAATTCAATAAAAACTTGTATTCAATTGTACTGAGAAATGTGTTCCGTCAAACAAACTTCAGACACATTCAATGCTGTAGACTGCGTCTAAGCACTAGAAAATAGTCTCAGAACCAATCTTCTGCATTGATTGGTATCACTACTATGAAGATGCAATGCAAACATGGTTACTTCTGTGTCTATTTAATATAGCGTACACTCGTCTGTCTTCATATATTGGAATATACAACTAATATTTATAGTCAGAATGAATGGTTACAATAGGGGATAGAGGATAAGAAAGACGAAAAGAATATTGCAAATATCATTTGTTTCAATGTTTGTCATCCATATAAGAGTAATGCAGATTGTGTGTGTCGCAATATTTACACCGGCGCACTCGCTAAAGAATCAACTTGCGATGGTTACTTAAAGAACGTGGGGAGATTGTTATCAACTTCATACAAAAATTATTAACGATTTTTCATGAATACTAGAAATTATCGGATTCTACAAAAAACAAAACGGAATTTTACAACTTTGAACATTCTCCCAACACAAATTTGCATGTACTTCCAACAAGAAAATGCAAGATACAACAATTTTCCAACAGACATTCATGTCGACTACTCCTTGTGGTTTTGACACACAAATATTTGCATCATATGAAATATTATACTACTGCAAGTATTTTCTTGACATAGGCGGATTTTACAGGAAATCACAAAAATCAAAACTCACCTTTCAAATTCAAAACATTCATAACTGTGATACGAACTCTCAGAAAGACATTATAAATTAAAAAACTCCAAAAACAGTATTGTTGATGGTATGGTTCATCAAATTCAGTTTAAAAGTTCAATACTTTCGGTGATTATACCAATGTATTTTTCAAAAATATCATGCTAATTTTGACGCAGTCTGATAATATTATGAAGAGAATTTATTTAATACACGATTGATATGATAATATTTCAATACATTTTTTGCATAATTTTCAAATTATTAAAAATATCATAATTCCAAGTCATACAAGTTAACTTCCTACTGATTAAAAAAAAGAGTTTTTTATTCGTCCCTGAGGCTCATAACCATATTTTAAACAAATATTCAAAAACAAGGAATGTATTCAAAAACAAGAAATGTATTCAAAAACAAGAAATGTATTCAAAAACAAGAAATGTGTTAAATGTACTGAGGAAAACCTACTTATACTGGAATTATTTCCTTTTTTTCTTGTTCTGCAAACCTTATAAGGAATAAATTGTTGACAAAACTTCTATTTTTTAAATAATAGTCTCCCTTATTTAAAGGAAACTCACGTATAACACAGAAAAATAAGAATATATACAAATAAAAGTAAATTCTATGGATTACCTGTTGCATGGAAATCGGAAAAAGTAATCGATGAATTTATTTGAAATTTCAAAGGACACTTCTTAAAGGTTATTGCAATAAAAAAGAAAAGTACAGTTATTATTGATGAATTGCAAGTACAATAAATAAATAACTTAAAATTAGACTGCTAATCGGTAGATGTGAATCTTCACTTTGTTTGAGCGTTAACTACGCAGCATATTAATATGTCCGCAAGAGTTCAATTGCGTTACGAGAGGCGGCCCAATCCACCGAACGTAAAATCTACAATTTGCAATTACGTACATAATAACTCACAATACTGAAAACTATGTGTATTTTTTAGTTTTATTTCTAGGTATTTAGATTTTGAAATAAATGAAAGTGAAAATTAAATATCACGAAAGTAGAGATGCAATGCTTACTTAATGTTAAAGGAACCTAATATTTATATGGAAACTAATATATGGATTTAAAATATTATATAAGAACCCCGTGCAACGCCGAAAAAATGAGCTAAAATCTCTTGGAACAGTTGACAAGTGTTCTTAGGGTAAAATATTTTAATTCACATTACCCATTTTTTTCGTAATTCCAAAGGAAATAATTATTTTTTAATTTTTGTTTCATTTGTGAATTGTTTTATAATTTGTATATGTCTAGTAATGATTGTTTTAAGTTCGTTTTCAAATCCAGGGCAACGCCGTATACTTCTGTTTGTAGTTTTATAATTTGTAATTTTTGGAGAGAGGATGGTAATGTGGGGTGTGGATGGTAGTAGATGGTAATGCTACAGGTGGGGGGGGGGCAATGTGAATGTTACTGTAGATAATGTGTACCACCATTGTATTTCTTAATATTTATTTCTACTAGGAAATCTTAATCTAAGCAACAACACTTAATCATTTCTATATTAATTTAATAGACTTTATACTGAAGAGAAGTTTTACTCTTTTTTTCTTCTTAGGACTTTAGGGCTCGCCAACATCAAGGTTATTAGAGCCCTGAAGTTTTACTTCTCTACTTTATTTCAATGTTAAACTGTATTATTTTCCGCACTTTTCTTTCCATTTTCTCAAAGTTTACTTTTCTTCACTAGATCCTACAAATACTTCACAATACCACTTTTATAAAAATATTATCATAATTTACAGCGTTAATAATTGACCCATGATAAAGCAACACTATGACCTAGCAACATACTGAATGAAATATTTTATGTTTTACCTGTATTTCAACATTAATAACATCCCTGAAAGAAGAAAAAGAACGAGCTGGTACTCTTTACAAACGTTCCCCATTTTTCATGTCCACCTTTGTAGGTTATGTTTTCACGAGTTCACACAAACTGAGAAAAGTGAATGTAAAAAGTGCGTTCGCTCTCGAATTCTATCAGCAAATTTTATTCCTTCTCTTTACAGACATTTTTCGCAAAGCCATTGAAGTTTGCAGAATTTTGAAAAGACCTCGCCGATCCAATCGCTCAGCCGCCTGCTGATCTTCACAAGGCGAAAATTGTGCGGCGAAACTTCGAAAGGCTTCCAGCGAAAGCCTGGGCAGCAGGAGCAGTGCTTGGAGCCATTGATTCAGACGAAGCAAACAAAGTTAGGAATGTTGGTTGCTGACACAATTTGGTGAATTGTTTATTTACTATTGAATCTGTCATTGCAGTCGTTGACGATCCCTAAAACCCCACAAAAAATGTCATTGCAGAAACTTCATAGTTACCAAATTAATATTAAGGTAATTTCAGAGCTGAAAAAAGAGAACTGACCACAGACGACTGTAATTCTTTCATAGCTTCGATAAAAATTGCTGTGATAACTTGACTATAATGGTAAAGATCATTTCAGGAATAAAAATTAAAAAATTGTTTTATTACTATGACATACGTTGTATCTGCACAAAATAATGCGAGTTTTGAAGTAACTCAATGTAAAATTTTCATGTCTCTCACTGACTGAAGACTTTTTTTGAAAATATCTATAAATTGCAAAACAAAATTTGGAGATATGAAATAAAATAATAGAAAACAAAACAAAAGAAAAATCATGAACAAAAAATTCAATTACGAGCAAGAAACGTGAAATACTAGTCATGGGGGAAAATCAAGGACTGGTCTCAGCGAAGGTCTAACTATTTAAAATACAAGTCCCTGGAACATATTGCATTGAAAAACGTTATATTATTGAAACTAGCATTAATTTACACTGAAAAATAAACAATTAAAATATGAAAAATAAATAATATTACAATAAAATTTTATAAATTGTCCGGACTTTCATTCCACGAGATTAGTCAGAGTATTTTTTTGTATTTGTGATTCTAAGATACAACAGATGATTCGACAATCACATGGACGGTGTGATACGACGAACTAACTGTCAAAAAAGTATTCTGTATGCGTTCATACGATGGATAACAATTTCTGTACTACTTCAGTCGATTTATAATATTTCAATGCGTTTAACTTAAAACACATAAAAATTACAAGCAAGTTAGTTTATAACAAGTTACTTATCTTTATTACGTATAGTAGACCATAGGCATATTATTGGAATCCGATTCTTTTTAATTTTATATCTCTCTGATTGCTGAAAATAGTAATTGAATTTACTCTGTAGGAGCCTCTACACAGGGTTTCCTGAGGGACCCTAAATTTTCTTGGATTTTTAATTATGTTAGTATAAATATAAGAATTGATTTGTTTAGGCAGTTAAGATAATAAACTTATTATTATATACAGATAGGTAAAATGTACTCAATTTTGATTTCTTCATCAGACCTGACAGGAAGGACATTTTATTTTTAATTAAAAAATGCTTATTATATTGTGAAAGTATATTTTAAGTTTATATAAAATGTAAATGTAAAAATTCAAGAAAATAAACTAATTCTCTCTCTATCATGGTACCTTCTTTCATCGTGGTTCGTTCAATATCTTAATGCAGTTCAATTCAATAGTTTAGTGCAGCCAGTAGAGAGTAGGTCAAAGTCTTAAATAGTCGCGAATTGTGAGATAGCCTTCAATCCTATAAATAAATGATCAGTTTTCATAAACTTGAGTGTTTCGTACCCTATCTGCTTTGCTTCTATTAATATCTATTTCAATTCTTGTTTATACGGTTATCTTTCATTGTGAACATGAAACCCAAGTGGTAATATGAACATGAGACACAGAATTTAATTGAACGCCTACTAATGTAGTGTAGAGTACTAAGAAAATGTTTGAAAGCACTTACTCCATTTCGCAACAACCAATAATGGCATGAAAATTCGAGGTTGTGGAATAAATAAAGATAAATAAATTTATTGTCCAAAAAGCAGTACAAACTGCATATGACTACGTGGAGGACAATAAAGTAATTTACTCTCCGGAAGCAAGGGACCATTCCATCAATTCCGACCAAGGACCCTAAGTTAGCTACTTGTTATAACACTAATAGAATATCAACAAGTTTGTTATTTAACACAAAAAAATTATTTCACATGTACGAATTATTATCGGACTATAGATTAATTTTGATTATTGTGTTTATAAATCATAAGAACTGAAATAACACTAAATTGACAATTTATTGTTTTAATAGACGCTCCCCTAGACAACCTTAAGAAAACCTAGAGAACCTATATAAAAATCCGCTTCTACTCAAAGGAAAACCGGAGAAGAACCTGGGCCAGGATGGGAAAATTCCGGGCCAGGATGGGTTAACGACTGTCATTATTATATATGACGCGATAAAATTAAAGGGCTTTTTATCGACGTGTGGATAAAGATACTCAGTACCTGTAAAAGGTCGGACCATATTATGTAAGAATTGGTGAGGATAATAACAGTTTTCTTTTCGTAGAGATGAAACACAATTTTTGACAGATGGAAGTTGGTGATATTGATGAACTAGGGAACGGATGATGGTTATGTGAATCTTCTTTAACCCAGCCTTTTCCCACTTCATGTGGGGTCGGTGAATGGGGATGGATATATGACGCTTCGTTTGGTTTTGGCTGGGGAATACTAGGATTCCGGATGCCCTTCCTGCCGGACCTCCCCTGAAGCGGTGATTATGAATGACATGGGGTGATTATGAGTGAATGTTGTGGTGGAATGATAGGCAAGGGAAACGGGAGAACCCCGAGGAAACCTGCCGCGAACACCGCTCCGTCTACCACCTCGGATTCTACTTGGTTTTAGACGGCCGTCCCCAGAGGTAGAAGGCGAGTGCGTTAGGCACTACGTTACGGGTCGGGATGATGGCTATGTGAATATGTTGAAGAAAGTAACGAGCTGAACACGCAATACTTCTGCCGTCAAAAGCAGATCCTCTGACGTTATAACGGAACTTCATAAAAGATTCAGTTTGTTCGAATTTGAGGAGAAATATGGAAGGACTGGCATTTGCATCGATGGAATAAGTCCCATTCCAAGAAATTGCCCTTCTAGTTGATGAAGAGCCAAAATTGCTCTGATTGAAATTATATATATATATANGTGTGTGTGTTGTCATGTTCATGTAAATTACAATGAAAATTAAATTCGATGCAGTTTAAGGTAAAATGGCGATCTGATATTTGTCACCGATACATTTCAAAATAAAAAAGCTTTCGTTTTGAAATTCGTCACTATTTTTTATGCGAATTACTTTAAAAATCTACACTTGAGAAAGAAGTCAAAATTATTACTCAGCAGAGGTAGACCAACATCTTTCTTCTTATTAATCTAACTTCTGAAACAAAAGGCAGTAAAGGGTGTTGAAACTGTCCTTTGGAAATCTCGAAACTACTTTACCCTCAACTCAACTCATTGTTCATCGAAAGAGAGAACCGACATTATCGAGATCCAAATGAGGATACGCTGAAAAGTGTACAAAGAAACTGTTTTGATCTTCATGTTAGTTTCATGCATAGTTCATATTATTATTCGTTATATATGGGCATGTTTTTGTGACGAGTGAATGACTTCAAAAAATTCACTACTGTTTTATGTGGGCAGAAATGTTGATAGGAAAGAATTATCGTGAGAATATACCTCAATAATCTTAGCACCCCCACTTTATAAAAACATAACAAAAATTAGCAGATAATTTAATACTAATTAACTACAATTTGCACCAAAAAAGATTTTTTGGTACAAGCGTGGTACAGCCATAATTTCAATTTAAACAGTAGGGGTGCTAGCACTCGCACATTGACGTAATAGTAACATTTTCAGATTTTTCAAATGTTTGAATTTGGTACAATTTAGTATAGGCGAAACAAAAATTTTTAATTGGGAACAAATTTATTTTTATTAAAAAATTACAAACGAGTAAATTATTTTACAAACGTTTCCCATAACGAACAAAATGTTTAAAAAAAACTCTTAATTATAAATTACTAGAGTTCTAATGACCTTGGTGTTGGCGGACCCTGAAGCCCCATTCAAATAACCTGCATTTTTCTATCGTGGAATCTTCCAATAATTACATTAACTTTATATTAATAAACAAATTTATTGTTTGATTAATATATATTTTAATTGAATTAATATATTATTTAAGAATAAAATTATTGATACTTTTAATAGTTTTGTTTGTGTTTCGATTTGAATAACTTATTGTAATATTATATTTTTCAATTCCCAACCCTCCTTCCAAAAGAACACTCGAATAGCGTAGAGACCAATATACCCTGAGATAGCACACAAACTGAGAAGCTATGAGTGATGACCAAAATATAAATATTTATCATTTATAAGAAAGTGACCTTGTGTTTTGCTCATTAAAACATTCGTTGGACTGCCAACGTTTCAACATTTAGTAAGACTTCCTCAAGATCAAAATTACATATAGTGGTATGTAACTAAACTTACAAGATAAAGTAGTCATAGGGAAAACACAACATGTACATAAAAATTAACGTTGGAAGTGTATAATAAATCCAAAACCAGAGAAGTATTTTGGTAACTCGATATATTTAATTTTGAGATTTGTTGCATCTTCCGTAGGTGTGATTTCTTCTTCTTGTATTAAAAAGAAACAAAGAATAAAAAGACTAAACAAAAATATTATGGAAAAAGATCTTGTCGTCTGTAGGTATTTTTGTGGTCTCAAAAATACAGCTCTTTAGTGGAACAAGAAATCAATAATACCGAAAATATTTGATTTTTAGGTCAATGTGAACGCGTGTAAGCAAGATCTGATTTTAACCCTTTTTTAAGTGTCAAATATAGTTTTTAAAATAACGATATTACCATTATTCTAGTATACTTTCTCAGCACGCGTAGGAAAAGAGTGAAATGGATTGCTGGTAATAAATTTGCTATTGCGATCACTGTCCAAAATTATGTTTGCTATTGAATTCAATGAATTCTACGGAATGTCGATAGTAACGAATGAAAGTGGAAATAATAATGAAATTGATATCTGTGAGATATTTACTAAAATGCTATATTAATCGCGATTTGTTGTCTGGTAATCTTAGATAATGTGCATGAATACAACTCAGTTGTATTTGTAAGATAAAAGCGATATGTTCCTTGGGTTATATTTTCTGAGAATTAAAAATAAACTTTTTAGTAATGTTACTGTCTGAAAAAAATGTTTTACATGTTGCACGATTACAGCCAAGCGTTGTATCGTGCATCAATATATTTCTTACAGAAGTAAGAAATGTATTGATGTTTATTTATTGGTTCAAAATTATTAAAGATATCATTAGAATTAACATTTGGAGTTATTCATTCATTTTATAATAAATTGCTTTCTATAATGCTTGATTTCCGATGGACATCTAAAAATAGTATTAAAGAGCTGAATATCATTTGAAATTACAATAAACAACACACATTATTTGGTGGCAATGAGCTTTGAGTTATTTGCACCACTGAATAAAATGAGGTTATAAGAATATTCATAAGTAATTCCTGAATGCGTATCACACGGAATTCATTCGGCATCTTCCGATGATATTCAAATTCTGTGATTAAACAATATCGATTTTACAGAGAGAAGAAATTTTTTTACGAAGAAGTTAAATTTGTTTTATATGCCTTAGATCGGTGTTGTGAGACAACGAAATTTGAGATGTCATTTAAATATAGAGGATAATAAAGTTTATTGTGGTTAAGAATATAAAGAATATTTTTATGAGAGTCCAAGATGTAAATAATAATACAAATTTACAAAATATATCTTTAATAGCGGCGTAATAAAACATTTTCTCTTGTTACTATTTAATAGAGATATATTCACCAGTACCTGTCTTCTATTGGTCCGCCGAACCTGGCAGCAGATTCAAGTGTGCCTATGATTGGTCGAACGAAAATGCGATGCTTTTTTCCCGTCGCACACGCGAGGCGTTGCAAACCTAAGGCGCGGTCTCCACATTATGTCCATGTCCATGTCCATGTCCATGTCCCCAGCTCCTCCCCCCAACGCAAATAAAAAAAAAGTATGATACAGTAATTTTGTACAAGCAAACTTGAATTTTGTACATATCGCGGTCATTAGTTATTAGCTATTGAAAGGGGGGGGCTGGGGAAATAAGCTCCCTCCAATACAAATTCAGAAATTTGTATCGTATTCTTGAAATTTTGTACAACAATTGAAAATGTTGTTAACCTATTGTTTATAACAAATTATATAGAATACGTCGCCAACCCCCTCTCCCCCAACACGGATTCGAAAATTAAACAGTGCTAGCTAAGTCTTTGAATTTCATACAATTTTTTACAACAATCGAAAATGATGTTAACCTATTGTTAATAAAAATATTGAGGTAAATATCACCAGCCCCCTCGCCCCATACACGGTTTCAAAAATTGTACGGTTTTATTATATAGTAATATTAGCTGTAGTAAACTCTGAAGCCCGATAGCTCCAACTGCATAATAAAAAAAATTGACACGTATTACAAAAGAGATCAAAAGAAATGCAAAGAACTAAGATTTAGTACAGGTCACAAGGAAGCAGATAAGACACACAGCAATATTTTTCATTCCACCTTACAATCAGCATTGTTGAAGACATTGGAAAATAAACGTAAATCCAAAGATTTTAAGATGCAAAACTTATGGCGATAGTTCCTTGAATAATATACATTGTATAATTTTGTATTGCAGATTTTGAATTACTATAGAATTCTTATAACTTAATTTAGTTTTTCATGTCGTTCTTAATGAATAATAATATAGTTTGTGAAAATATCCAAATACCGTGTTAGAACACCAGTTTCGCAGATGTCTAGCTGAAAATAAGATTTAACTAGAAGAATTCTCTCTTAAACTACAAAACGGAATTTTAATTTTACTTTTAAAAAGTAAAGTTTCCTGACCTTTTTGTGTTTTCGTGCATAAAGTCTACGATAAGTAATGAACACGTGCAATACGCCACTTAGCTTATAATACTTCGTTTTCGAGGACATTGGTGATCGAAGGAAAACACGTAATAAGTAATATTATTTTCACAATATCATTATTTACGTTTTATTTTTCCAATATTTATTTGCATAATACACAGTGATCGATACCTTGTGTAAGATCATATTTTCTTTCAAAATACATTTCAGGAATTATAGCAACAACGTCACGCAGAGGTATTATCAACGTAACGATTAAAAATTGTAATTAACCCGTTCACGAACATAACAACTCAGAATTTGGTAAACGAAACGACATACGTATAATAATGTCAAATTTATGATATTTATTCTAACCATTTAACTTTCGGATCTGATTTTTTTTTTAATAATAGATTTTTTAAAATTTGGGACATTTTTCTTCCAGTAACAACAATATAAAAAATTGTCTTCTTTAAAGACAAAAATAAATAGCAGAGGTAAATCAATAATTAAAAAAAAGAAAAGTAATTAAACATTTAAATAATGTTAAGAAACAGCACATTTTTCATTCATTCTTAATTAATTCACTATAATATGTTAAGGGTCAAAAAGGTAAGTTCTTCAAACCCAGAAAACCTCCAGATTTTCTCCAACTAATTTGACAAAATTACGAAATTATTTACTTAATAAGAACGAAATCAATCATTCAATTGCGTCCCAGATGAATCAGAAAACTTTTGAATAGGCGCGCTTCTCACTTCACTCCTGTTCTTTCATTCTGATTGGTTTAAATGTCTACTCCCGACAGCAACTCAACGCACAGTCTTCGTGAAAAGGAGGTCCCGGTGGCCATGCTCAAGACTGCGCGGCATGTCTGTAAATGTGAGGACTCTGCCATAAGATGCTGTGTGTTAATCCCCCATTTCTTCACGACGTGCAACCCGTAGTGAACGAAGCAGGACGACGGTGGAAGTGACCAACGGGCGGGGAAAATACGTAACGCTGATTGTGGATATCGTCCCATTTAAATGTACATGCTGCGTTACCTACGATCCGACGTACCGTCCTTTGGCAACGCGAAGTGGAGACCGAGCAATAACAGCTCCCAACTACGAAGCGCGCGGAATTTAAAATATTTTTGTGAGCCCTTTTATGTTACCAGGGTGGTAGCTAATTCAATATTTAAAAAAATCTGAAAATGATAGTATTACGTCAATGTGGGGACGCTACCTTTAAGTCAAGGTAGCTCTGTCTGGTTAAAAATATTTATTAACATGTTTCAATATAAAAGGGCATTTTACGAAAAACAGTAATATAATCAAAGTTTCTTATTTTGGTATGTGAGATAAGCGACTAAGAATGGAAACGGTTTCATTCGCCGAAGAAAGTGCTACACATTCTAAAGGATGATATTTACTTTTATGAATTTATCGAAGAACAAATAATCATATATTTGTATTCCTATTCTCAGAAAAGACACTATAGACATTATCCTTTAAAACTGTTATCTTTATAGGACAGAATACATACAAAGTGTATGCAGTGCAATACAATAGATTTGAGGAAATTTAATAGTGCTAGAGAAGTATTTGATATGTTTTGGGCTTCGTAGATGTACACAAGAGAGGTATGTAGGGCTCACCACCCTCTGGTGGTGACGAACATTTCCCCACTAAGCAAGAAGTCAATTCGACCTTCCTTTCAATATTCAAGTTTGTTGAAAACTCGGAAAAATTAAAACACCCCATTGTTGACGTTGTTGGCAAAAGGATGTGAATGTAGAGGACATGAAATAATAAATAAATACATGACCTCACCTGGATTTGAATCCCAACCGACCAGACAGCAGTTTAGCGCTCTATCAATGGAGGATTTAGGGTGTGAAGTGAAAATTGATATATGAATAAAATAGTGATTACTTGATCCATGGATGTAATAAAAATTTGTACTACATCCGTAGTTGTCAGAGAGGTTTGAAGAGACCATGGATTATATTACAATTGAATTATGCAATTCAAGCTGACAATACAATGAAAATATCAATGCATATTTTAGGAGAAAGGTATGGATGAAGACCTACTAATACTAGAATACTACGCTTGATATTAAATGCGCGGATTTCCGTTGATTTTGACTGAAAATGACAATGAACTTATCCTTTTGCAACTGGGTTGTATTTATTCAAGAAAATACAAAAACGGTTTTTCAATAAACAGTAATTAAATTTAACATGTTCTAGTATTTTGTTTTTGAAATAGTACTCTAAAAGTAAAAATTATATTTCATAATATAAAAAAGTTAGAATATGTTATATTGTTGAAGTGTATTAATTTTTAATGAAAACATAATTAAATTAGACAATCGAACTTTTAATTACATCTGATCCTCTAATTAAGCCGTGTTTGACACGAGACACAAATTTCAAGAAGCTTTTCAAAAGGAGGTACTTGTGATCAGAATAGTTAAAGAGGTCAAAGAATAGACTAAGATAATGGTATAAGTGAAAAAAATTGAAGAAAATAACATTGATATAAATTTTTTGACACTAAACGCCATACTCAACCAATCATTGTAATAATAGTGAGCGAATAAATCTTCAACGGATACACATCAAATAAGGTGAATGAGATCCTAACACATTAGTGATTATTCGAAGTGCAAAGAATAAGCAAAAAACCCTAGTTCGCATTATCGAGGATTTTTTTTTTATTTGACGACTTTTGTATCTTACTTAAATCACTTTACGTGCATTCTGCGTGAACGTTTATGTGTTAAATGGAAGTCACAAAATTTTATTATCGTTAATTTAACTCAAAAGTTAAATGTATGAGTAATCCTTGAATATAGGAATCATTTAATAAAGAATTTTGCATCCTGTGACAACTGAAAAATCTAAAGGTGTTCTCGACTTGGGTGGCCCTTTTGGGACTCCATTAGTGAGGTGGATGTATGTGCCAAATCCTACCTGGCTGGGCCGTGTTGTCCCCGCTGTCGTCAGCGGCCAGTCGCCCGCCTCGTGCAATGCGCGCCACATCTCCCATGAGTGTACCGTAGCGGCGTCGGCGACGGCTGGAGTCGCACGTCTGGGGAGCGGAGCAGGGGGAGTGGGGGCAGTCACATCATCCACAGCCAGAAGAAGCCGCCCAGGGGTGAAGTGTTGGCGAGCGATACAAAGAGCACAGCGCATCTGTTAGATGGGCAAAAGGGAGAATTTGTTATTACACATCAAAGTACTCTCCCGAGGAAAACTAGAATAATAATACTCCTTATTCTTAAAGTAGTTAAGATGAGATTTCCTTCATAAAGTGATACAATTAATGCCCGTAGATAATATCCGTCAGAATCTAATGTAAACACGAAACTGTGAAGTAAAGAGACTTGGTAGATCTGAAGTGCGTTCATCGCTCATAGCAGAACGAATACTCACATTGTATTCTTATATTGCGAGTTTTTCATTGCACATTTACTTTTCTCATTGCCTACTTTCTTGTCTCATAATGTAAAATGAATGACGGCAAACGAAATTGACAACTGGTTATGGTATGCTTATTTGTTGTATTCAGAGAACATCACAAAAAAATTGTAGCTTTTCACATTAAAGTCCCAGTTCAAATAGCTGTGACCAGAGTTGCTCAGAATCAGAATGAATCATTCTTTTGAATAAAAGTATAAGAGCATTTTAAAATAACTCATTATTTCACGTAGCAAAAATAACAAATAAAATGTATTTTTTAATGATGAACATTGAGGGACAAGTTGTTCTTTTATTTCAAGAAAATAAATAACTAATACAAATTTATTCTTTTCTTCGATAAACATTGAATAACGATAAAAATTTATTCCTTTATTTAACATACATTGAATGATAAAAAGAAAATTATTCTTTTATTCGACTCTCTTTAATGAGGATTAAAAAGTTATTCTTTTATTCGACTAAAATTGAATGACGAATAAAAAAAATATTCTTTTAATCAATTCACATTGAATGACAAAAAAGTTATTCTTGTACTCAATTCTCATGGAATGACGAATAAAAATATACTCTTTTATTCGACTAAAATTGAATGAAAATAAAAGGTTATTCTTTTATTCAACTCACATAGAATGACGAATAAAAAGTTATTCTTGTGTTCAAATCACATGGAATGACAAAAAATTATTCTTTTATCCGACTAAAATTTAATGACGAATAAAAGGTTATTCTTTCATTACACCCACATCGAATGACTTCTTTTATTCGAATAAAATTAAATGACGAATAAAAATTAAATGACGAATTCTTATTTATGTTATTATGCTTTTATTCTATGCAATATGAATGACGAATAAAAAGTTATTCTTTTATTCTACTAAATTGGAATAACGAATAAAAACTTATTATTTTATTCGATTAAAATTGAATGACGAATAAAATGTTATTCTTTCATTACACCCACATCGAATAACGAATAAAAAGTTATTATTTTATTCGATTAAAATAAAATAGCGAATAAAAAGTTATTATTTTATTCGGATGACATCGAATGATGAATAAAAAGTTATTCTTGTATTCGATTTAATAATTAAAAACTATGCTTTTATTCGACTAAAATTGAATGACGAATAAAAAGTTATTCTTTTATTCGATTAGAACTGAATGGCGAGAAAAAAATTGTTCTTTGATTTAACCCACATTGAATGAAGAAATTCTTTTTCTTTTATTCGATTTTCATGGAATGACGAATAAAAAGTTATCCTTGAATTCGATCCACAAAGAGTAACAAATAAAAATTATTATTTTATTACACTAAAATTGAATGACGATTATAAAGTTATGCTTTTATTCTACGCAATATGAATGACGAATGGAAAGTTATTCCTTTATTTGACATAATGACTTGTAATAACGAATAAAGAGATGCTCTTGCTTCACGTATAATTAATAATAAATTACTATTTTATCGTGCTGCCGTCGAGAATGAATTATTTTTAGTAATACAATAAAAAGTGTTTCCTTTTTCTGGTTTATTTTTGTTATTGGTACAAATATTATCAAATGAATCTGCACTCTTTGTGTTACAAAGAATACATTAATCGTAACAGAATGGTGGTCATTCTGGCAAAGGAGCGTGCAATTATTTTGAACCACTAGTTTATTCATCAAACATGAGTATATTTTCGAATTGAAACTTAGGATATTGATCGACAAATTGCAGAGAGGAGACTATTAAGTAATTTGTAAATTAAGTATTCAGTTAAGAAGGTAATTTAAAAAAAGTTTAATGGTATCTATTATAATAAGAAATTTATGTTTCTACCTTCATTACACATAAATGAGCTTAAAATTAAAAGAAGTCCATTAGCTCTCTAACTGTGTAATGAAGAAAATTTACTACATTTGTTTAAAGAATGCATTTCAAAATTAAAAAGAAAAATATCTTCCCATTTTACATAAAATATTTTTCAATTACAACTGAAATGTCGTTGTCATACCCTGCTCTACTTTGCTTTATTTCACCTTTTACCTCACAAGTGGTTTCTTTGTCTATTTTTTGTTTATTTTAATATAAACTTGAGGACAGGGAATCTCCCATTATTATATTTTTCGTTAAATAATCAGCTGAACATTGTATATATTATGCACTACCATGTTTAATTTGTAACGATTCCAATTATAAAGTTAGGTATACATGTCGGTAAAGAGTAGGGTAGTGTGCAAGGAGAGTCCGTGGGCGGCAGTGATTCTAAACTGTACAGAAGTGAGAGTATCGGTTCTTGATAAATACATCCCCATTATAGGGTAATATACTTTTTTGTTCGGAGGAATATTTTACGGATATAAAGGCAAGCATGAATATATTTGAGAAAATCGTGAAAGAAATGAGAAGGAAAGACGAGTGACTTGCATGGTATGTATCGATTACGAATGTGTGATAGAGTGATGAATAAACGGGGACGGGCACTGGAGAAACAAATATTGGACAATGTTTTGCTGCTAACAAATATAAATGGACAAAAAACTTATATAATCACTTGATAAATCTGTAGTAGGCTTTAAAATAACATAAAATGCGAGATTTGTAGATAGAAGGGTGAAAGATTGGGAATGAAGTAAGTGGAGAACGTGCGGGTATACAGTAACTGTGACGGAGATCGAAATAAGACGGATGAGCGAAGAATAATAAGAGTAATTTGATTAAATTAATATGAGAGGAAAGAAGAAATAGAGAAGAGGTGACGAATATGGTAGAGAGAAAGAAAATGGAGGAATCTATACTTGAAATTCAACTCAATTTTCTTGAGGAATGCAGAGAGTGCGAGGTGGAACAAAAGAGGGGAAGCGGACTGAAATGATGCACGGGGTTCTTAAAGAAAAGAGTAATATGTTGCGAGGGGAATTATCGAAGAGGAGACAGAAGAGGAAGGATGAGGCAGAAGCGTTCAGGAGATACATAGGTACGCAGATAGATTTTAAGACAGATGTGAAGGAGGTGAAGAATAAGGGCTGGGAAAATTTAAAAATGAAAAACATGTTGGAAACTCCGATTCAAATAAGCAGCGAATATGGTGAGAAGGATGGAGATGTGGAGTAGGAATATGTGCAAGGGATGACATCTGTGAATATGGAAGAGATAGGTGATAGAATGCTGAGAACCTTACTTGGAGATAACGTAGATGAGGACAGTGAGCTATGGAAGAGATGATGAAGGAAGAGAAAGCTGGATGATCCTGACTCAATTGAGGAAATTTGTGAAAGAACTAAGAGAAAAAAGGTACCAAGCAAAGATGAGATAACCTAAGCATTGTTAATATTACTATAGAATTTTATGGGAATTGCTGGTAGAAGTAATATAATGTTTGTACAAAAGGGATACCTTCCAGATATATGGAAATATTGAGAGTAATGTAAATAATGAAAGATATAACAAGAGACCAAATGAAACTAGAGTCGTATGGACCAATATTCCTGGTGCCCTCCCAGGGGAAGATATTTGAATAATATATCACAGAAAGGCAAATGGTTTATTTGGAACGGTAAGGAAAGTTGGATAATATACATTATGTATTAAGAAAGAGAAGGGTACAGAAGATGCTGTTCTCGACTGTTAGATGATCTGAAAACACGAAAGAGAATATAATACTTATGGAAATGAGAGGAACATTCGATAATGCATATTTGAACGTAATATTACAAACAATGAGGAATTTACAACAGACAACATTACACCTCAAAAAGATCAGTAGTTTGCACACCATAACTTCTAGGCATATCATTTCTCAAAACACCGACAGAATGCAACTGCGTTCGAGGATATACTGAATTGTAACAAAATGGTAGGTCAACTCATAGGAGAATAGAAAAAAGTGTCCCCCAAAGAGCATAGTTNGGCAACTCATAGGAGAATAGAAAAAAGTGTCCCCCAAAGAGCATAGTTCACCTTTGGCGCACGCATTTTATACGATATTTAATGTTTTACGAAATTTGACGAAATCACTGAAAAATGAAATTTTTTAGTCTATGTGTGAATTTCTTCTCCAGTTCGAACCTCATTTTTCAAGTTTTTCTTGTTGTTCAAATATGTAATAATGAATCGCAGTGTTAAGTCATTTCAAGAGATATAGTAAGGGTATATGTTGAAACGATAGTGTTTTCAAAATTTTAATACGCTTTCATATATATCATATATATATATATATATA
>NNCF01126001.1:303784-325536 GCA_002313205.1 Laupala kohalensis
CGACATAAACAACATGGCGTGTAATGCCTCGGCGTAACAACATGCATCTCTTATGTGTTAATGCATGGGAGAGTTTCATCATATACGTAGTAAGGTACGTGTTTCGCCGTATATGTAGTAAGGTACGTCTACAATTTGATACTAGATTCATCTTATATCTTTTGTGCAATAAAGATTTAAAATCAAAGTGGTTGTTTATAATTCAGTTATAGGTTTTCAAGTCGTGATGAGTTAGCAAGGAAATCAAAGACGAAAAAATCAAAATTTTAATTTTACTTACTATAACCTTGAAAGTTGTACATTTTCTACGACGAAAATTGGTGGGATTAGAGTTCATTAGACTTAATTTCAACTACCAAAATTTCATTAAATTCTAAGATGGAGTATTTGAGAAATATTTTTTTAACGAAAAAATGATATTTTCACATTTTTGTTGAAATTCTAAACGTATGTTGCGTATGTTTATAGAAGGTTACTTTTTCTATAAAATGAAATGTGTACAATCAGTAGATTAAGTGGGATTCAATTTCCAAGTGGGTTTGATCGAAAATTTCCCGACTTTTTAACTCGCGATTCTGTGCCCTTTACTCTGAGGGAAATATCGACAAAATAATTTTTTAAGCAAATCTAGATTAATAAAAAATTAGTAAAAATTATTTTCCTTACTTATACAATATTCTAAGTCCCCGGGAATATTATTAGCAAAATCTGAATGGGTCGGGGAAATTTTAGGCCGATTATGACTGGAAAAACCCATATTATATTTGTTTTATGCGCGTAGGTTTAGTTTGCCAATGGTGTGAATCCAAGGAGTATATGTTTGTAGTTGTGTCATTTTAATATGTTACTTTTTAATGAGAACAGAGGAATATTTGTACCTTCTGTTTTTCTTGGTATCGGTTACCTTCCGCCCACCCCCGACCTCTACGTACGAGTTGAAACCTCTTATCCGGTGACGCTGCATCATTTGGCTGTGTAAGCTCACGTATCAGATGCGTCCACTGCTCATTTGCCGGATGTTCTTGTTAACTTGTTCATGCCGTGTGTCATATTTAATGTTTGTGCATATTATTTATGCGTGAGGATGTTATTTTATATTATTACTTCTCGTTTGTAGAGTTAACTTGGTTACGTGTTTTTTTGTCTTGAATGTAATGTGATAATCATTTTGTTTATTTTTTAATAACATATTTAAATTAGCTTCTTAGCAGTTTCAATTGTTAAAAATAGTATTATTGTAAATAACATATTTTAACACAGAATTCCTTGACGATATAGATAAGGAGCGTCAATATAAAGCTTTAATGTCGCTCTCTAGTGCAGACAGAAAAATATATGAGAAATTATGTGCAATGGTTTTGCACCACTAGTTTTGGATGTCGAAGAAATATTTATTTTTTCTTTGTTTTCATTTTATTGCCAGTCCAATCATATTCCTACCCGTTTCTGCGCAAAATCCACGAAACTAGGATGGGGAGGGAATTTTAACAAAATTATATTACATTCTTATGTATGAAATCCATAAATTCAGCAGTCAACATTTGTCATTTGTGATTAGACAGGGTTCTAGCAATGGTCATGATTCGTTCAACATATGAACATTACGGACATCAGTGGTTTTTTATTTTATTAATAATTTTTTGTTTTAGAGGTGCAAAACCATCTCACATACTTTCTCATATACGTTTCTCTGTCTGCAGCATAGAGTGAGAAAAAATTATGTTGTAAAAAGGTCATTTCTGGCGTGATCCTCTACATTTTGG
Source organism: Laupala kohalensis (assembly GCA_002313205.1). Taxonomy (NCBI): domain Eukaryota; kingdom Metazoa; phylum Arthropoda; class Insecta; order Orthoptera; family Trigonidiidae; genus Laupala; species Laupala kohalensis. Next base: position 305,548 of record NNCF01126001.1, read on the forward strand.
TCGCCTTCCGGTGCTCTATTCATGCTCAAAGTCGCTAGATGAAGTTATTATTCTGTTTCATTTGAAAGTAAAATAAATAGTCAGTATATTATTTCAAAATATTTAGCAACATATCAGTCTTGGAATTCCCCAGGGGACTTACATCTAGTAAGTACGTGTTTGGCAAACACGGGGCCCCGAGCTGAGTCTGGTATTACTTCCACTTACTTGTGCGAGGTTCCTTCCTTATAGAGATATTAGAAGACGGTCAGTTTGGTTTCAGAAAAAGTGGGGGCAGCCGTGGAGCGATTCTGGCACTACGCCTAATGATAGAGGGAAGGATTAAGAAGAACCAAGACACATTTATGACATTTGTTGATTTAGAGAAAGCATTTGATAAAGTGAAATGGACTAAAATGTTTCAAATTCTCAAAAAAGTAGGACTAAATTCTCAAAAAAGTATAGGGAAAGGTGTGTTATCCACAACATTTACAAAAATCAACTGGCGATATTAAAAGTGGAGGGAAATGAAAGGCAAGATGCTATTAAAAAAGAGTAAGACATGGTTGCAGTTTATCACCTGTATTATTTAACCTATATGTCGAAGAAGCAATAAAAGAGGTGAAAGAAAAGTTCAGGGCAAGAGTGAAAATTCAGGGGGAGATGATATCAATGATAAGATTTGCAGATGACATAGCTGTGCTTGCTGAGAAAATGTTGAATGGAATGAACACCTTGCTTAGAGAGGAATTTGGGCTCAGAATCAATAGCAAGAAAACAAAGGTTATGAAAAGGAGCAAAAATGAGGTCAATGATCGTATGAGTATTAGAATGAGAGGTAATACACTAGAAGAAGTCAAGCACTTTTGCTATTTGGGAAGCAAGGTCACACAAGATGGGCGAAACAAAGAATGTATTAAGAGCAGAATACGAAAAGCAAAGAAAAACTTTCACAACAAGAGAGATCTATTAGTATCATAAATTGATGTAAGACTAAGAAAGAAGTCGCTGAAATTATATGTTTGGAGCACAGTACTACATGGATGTGAAACTTGGACAATGGGGAAACCAGAAAACAAAAAGCTAGAAGCGTTTGAAATGTGGTGCTACAGAAGAATGCTGAAAATTAAGTGAACTGACATGGTACGAAATGAGGAGGTATTAACAAGGATAGGTGAGGAAAAGAGTCTGTGGGAAACACTTACACGAAGGAGAGACAGGATGATAGGGCATGTTTTGAGACACCCCAGTATTCTTAGTGTGGTAATAGAGAGATCAGTACATGAAAAAAATGTAGAAGAAGACAAAGACTGCAGTATGCCACACAGATAATAGAAGACGTAGGTTGCAAGAAATATGTAGAAATGAAGAGACTGGCTCAAGATAGGATGAAATGGAAGGCTGTATTAAACCAGTCGAAAGACTGATGACCCTATATTTTATATACAGTCTTAGAAATATCGTAAAAGTGTGATGTAAATGTAATTTCGTTGTAGAAAGAAATTAATGTATTTTCCTATCTGCAATGTGTTTGCCGTTCTTCTATGTATTTCATCCTTTCATTTAAGTTTACCAAAAGTGTATTCTACGTCTGCTTGGGTCATTTACACTGCAAAATATTATTCAAGGTTCTTGAAACAGAAAAATAATGTGTGGCAGACAGAAATTATTTAACTGCGTCTATACAAACTTTCCAGCGAAATACTGCTAATGCGGATATAATGCATACTAATTGTACTTTACGTGCAGATAATTTAAGCAAATTCTTAGTAGCCGTTTTGAGAAACATTCAAAAGAGTACTTTAACCTTCATGTAAAGTACCCTTTGTTTTCAAGTTTAAAAAATTAGAACTCGAACATTGACAACAAGTAAATTCTACCGTAAATACGAAATGCGAATTAAATTGATTTATTCATTTACTCTGAATCGCTGCGTCCAGACGGATAGATGGACGGACGTTATGCCAAAAAACAACAACACTTTTTCAGAATCAGGGATCGTCAAAACGGATATTTCCGTCGAAATCTGGTTTTCAATTTTTAATCGTGAACGTTTTTATATACTACGTATATGAGAAAGTAACATTACTGGCATCAGTGGTCTAGTGGTAGCGTCGTATCTCCCACAATACCTCTGAACTCTTAGAACGCGGGTTATACCTCTGCTCGATAGGATATGTTTCTCTCACACACTCGAGATAGTTAATGATTTGTTACCAAGTATCCCAGTTAAGTGTAAATGAGAAATCAGTAGAGTGTTTGCTACGATGCATCTGAAGGCGTGGTGTGTACCAATCGCACTATGTCGAGCGAAGATGACGACATAAAATGGAACCCAGAGATATACTAATCGACGAAATAAATGACCTGGGTATCGCATCTTGATCTGAAGATTAATATTAAAGTAGTGTTACAATGTATCGAAGATTAGTTACGTTAGGAGTCTTCCGAATTCCGTAAATAGCTTTCTAAGAGGGAATGAATATTGGTTTATGGGGCGTGCTCTTACATTCCCACTGGTTGTCGCAGTGTGGCATATTTTCAGAGAATATGTTTCTATATCTGTCATTGGTGTAATGTATGTTGGAACATGACAAGTGGTAATATAGACTTATCGTGATAATACTTCTTCCATGTTCATGAGCGTTGTATTACAAAACTTTTGATGCAATTAGGAGCCAAACTTAATGAAAACTCATTTTGGATTATTTGAATCTTACGACTCTAACGCTGCGGGGATTTCTTAGCATCGTAATATTACATGACTGTTGTGTTTTAAGCAATTAAGAATAAATTTTGAAATGCGTGACACAATTGCAGCTAATATGGCTGACACGGTGTACGTCATGTATTAAAACACGTTCTAAGTCGCAATTGTCTGTGATTTTACTGATGCAACTAAAGATGATTATCTTAATTCTCAATTACGCGTGGCAAGTGTTTACAAGCTTGAGTACTAGATTGGGTTTAGAATTTTTTCACGATTACAATACTTTCTATATACTATATATATGAGAAAGTAACATTACTGACATCAGTGGTCTAGTGGTAGCGTCGTATCTCCCACAATACCTCTGAACTCTTAGAACGTGGGTTATAACTCTGCTTGATAGGATATGTTTCTCTCACACACTCGAGATAATTAATGATTTGTAACGAAGTATCCCACTACCTGACCATTCCAATTTCTCACCCCCGTCACGGTCAGACAGAAGAGCAGGATTATTGGTAATAAATAAAAAAATTATGAGATTTTCTATTATTTTGGAATTTTTATTCTTGTTACAATTGATAACACAAAAGGCTATACTTTTTGTATAGCAAGAAATAACTGGTTTTGAACACAGCACTGTTACACTGTGAATGTTTTTCAAGCAATATGTGGATATTAATAAAAGTAATAATATAAATTACATTGCGTCATGGGAATATATTTATTTATATTTACTGAGTCTATTTTTATTGTCCCGTTTCTATCTTGTCACATTACGAGACTTTTCACTCATTATATTCGGCTACTTTCTTTTGCATACCTTTGCTGCTACTTAATTTTTTTAATTTGTAATACTTTCTTTCAAAATTTCTTTTATGTATTTATGTGTGTGTAAATAAGAGATCAGCAGAGTGTTTCTTACAAAGAATCTGAAGGCGTGGTGTGTACCAAACGCGCTGTGTCGAGCGAAGCTGAAGATAAAGTGGAACCCAGAGATATAATAACCGACGAAATAACTGGTCAAGGCATCGCATCTTGATCTAATGATTAAGATTAAAGTGTAGTGAAATAATGTATCTAAGTTTGGTTACAGTTGTAATCTTTCGAGTTCCGACTGTGACTTGTAAAGATGAAGTGTGTAATGGTACATGGGGATTGCTCTGGCATTGCCACTGGTTGTTGCATTAAAGCAGAGAGTGTGATTCGACATCTCTCTCGCTGGCAAAATGTGCATTTTTACGTGCTCATGTGCTAAGTGCTCATGTGCATTGTGAGTATTATATGTTACTAAAATACTAATGTTAACTCTAATACGGTGTTCTTTATAAGTACTTTTATCATTAAAAAGTAGAACGTACATTAATAAATTCTGAATTGTTTGTAAATATTTTAAATCGCTTAAACAACTTCAATAAATTCCTGTTTTCATGTGCCACGATAAATGATATGAAGTTAAGATGTGGACCCCAGTCATTCAAATTTTATTACGAATTGTTAATAATTTTTCATTCTGTATTTGTTAGTAAAAATCTGAAGAAAGCGTATTATATTAGAATTAATACGTACATTCATAAAATTTTCATGTCATAAAATATTCAATAATCAATTTCCAGTGATACTTTATTTTAAGATGAATCTTCAATTAACCTTAAGAATATCAACATTTATTGCACAATATAATTATTTATTAATTTTGTATGTGAATACTTAAGATAATAATTAAATTCTTATTATGAACAGTACAACCACAATTCACAGTCGACTTAGTTATTCGTTACAGCAAAAAAAAAGGCTTAACCGTATTTGTCATTTATTTTACCAAGAACAAAAAAGTGTAATTTAAATTATCTTTTTAGTTTTTTGAATGAAAGAATAAATCATAATTTGTTGTTGGGTCAAATAAAATAATTAATTTTTATCCGTCAATCAGTATTACTCGAATAAAAGAATAGAATTTTATTCGTCATTAATTTACGTCAATGAAAGAATATCTTGTTATTCGTCATTCAAATTTAGGCGAATACAATAATAAATTGTTATTCGTCATTTAAAAGTTGTCGAATAAACAAATGACTTTTTATTCGTCATTTGTGTATGTCAAAATATTACCGTTACTCTTCATTTAAATTTAAACGAATAAAAGAATAACTTCTTGTCATTCAAAGTTTTTCGAATAAAAGAATAACTTTTTATTCGTCATTTATGTACGTCTATGTTTTTTCTACGAAGATTTCTTCAATTTATCATATTTTATTCGTAAGAATAAGAATATTGCCAACCCTGGCAGTGACTACTTAAAAGCGAACCATCCTTATAGTATCAATAACTCTAACTATTACTAACCCCTCCACGTGGGCAAGTTGTTGGTAAACCCAACTAACCGGCTCATCTAATAACAGTAGCTTACCACCAAACTCCTGCCTCCTATCGCTCCATGATAAGCTTCAATAGCACGCTTCATTTCCCATTTACATATACTACAATAAAAATCAATACTAATATATAAATGCGTAACACGAAAATATGTCTGTTTGCTACTTGATCACGACTAAACCACTGAATCAATCGTGATGAAATTGGCAAGGAGATAGTTTTGATGTCCAGAATCAACATAGGCTAACGTTAATTTTCTAAATGTGTGAAAAGAGAGAGAGAAATAATTTTGACGATAAATATCGATGATATCAACTCAATTTATTTATGTGTAATTAATGCTTTCTGATAGCATAACTTGTGTAATAACAGATTTATATATGTATTAATGATTTTAAGAGTTTGTCTACGTTTGTAAATATTCAGATCTCTATTTAATTTGAATTAAATAATTAATTATTGTTATTACACGTGTGTTTAATTGCTCGAGAAACCGAGCTGGTGGCAGCGAACTCTACCGTAAGGGTTGTGGTATATATGTGGATCCCGCTCCTTCCCAAAAGAACCCACACTGCATCTGGGCTTGTGGTGTGGTGTAACAGTAATGCATAAGGTTACGGCATATGCCATGCACAAGTAAAGTTGGCAACGCACCACCAACATAAGATCAAGTCTAATAGTTGCCATTTTTACGTGTCGTTTGCTTTCCAGAAACTGTATTTCTGACATTGTGAGTAATTTATAAATATTATTTTATTTTGACCTGTAGAAACACTCCCGAATTCACAAATGTGGTCTACTTTACGGCTTATTGTGTATCGGTGTTGAATGTGGAGCCGGTATAAAAAGGGAAACGTTGGTAAGAAACCAATGGTATAAGCTGTCTTAAAAAGAAAAAAAAGGATAATTGTAATGGATTTCAATTATATTTTCACTTTGGAATACGGCAATAGGTCTACAAACATGAGAGAATAGAATTTTTGGAATGGAGTTTTCTTTTTATAGAGTAAATATGTATCGACCGTTCGTTTAACTAATATTGTGAAACTGGACTTTATGTCATAAGGAGTCTCATTTATTAATGTATTGAATGACAAACTTGTGAACTATGGTAGAAATATTATTAAATTGTTGCTCATTTGTCGTGCATTTATCATTGCATTGGACATCCGTTATTGAACTACTCTGATGAATGGAACGGGACAAGGTAATGGGAAATTTAGAAATATTTACTTGTTTCTTTCCACATCTATTGGTAAATTTACTTTATTCTATGTTCTTATATTATTCATTGTTTTTTTAATTTGTCTTTTATTTCATGGATTCTTCACTACATAAAGCGAACGATTCATATTCTTTCTTAACCTCCCTTTTAGGGTCACATTGCAGTGGGCTAAAAAGTTTTTAATTTGGTCTTAATTTTTAATGTTATATACGTAAGAATAAAAAAAAATGTTCAAGCATGGAAGGAAGATCGAAACTGCCAAAAGTTCTAAATCAGTCTGTCCTTTATTATCTTATCACGCCAATTTATTGCACAATTTCGATATATTTGTCTTAATGTGGAGGAATAGAATTTTGTAAAAGAAGGCATAATAAAACATTCAGTAAATTGATGAAGAGAGGTGGAGAAAAACGATGAATAGTCACTTTTATCCTTGAGAATATCAAACTTTGTCACGAGAAAGAGAGAGAGAGGTCGCACTTATATACGAAAACACAATATAAATTAACCCGTTGCCTCCGGCTCTGTGTAAAGACGTGGTATGGTAATGCAAGTCAATTGAGAGCCTGCTGAAATTCCAGCCTACATGTTACATTCGCTGTAAATATGAGGTCGATGTATGTAATAAACACGAAGTTATGAATTCTTAATGGATGAAAAGTCCATTTTTTGCAACAGTTATCGATAACCATTTATGCAAAAGGTTTAAATAATTTATCATTTTCAACTAATTTCTACATTGTAGTTACGGTGATTTTCGTTCTTTTTCTAGCCAAATATTTATTGATATACCGAAAAAGTAATAGTTATTTGGTTAGAATAATAAGTTAATTGTAATTTATCTTTTATGAAGTAAAACTTATAAAAAAGTGTCTGTCCAGATGAGTTACTACCCTGATTGAACTTTCCGATGTTCTATCCTGTTTCAGAATTTCACTGAAAACTTATCAAATCGATAAAAACCTTGAGATAATTGACAATTCTTCATAGATTTTACAATTCTGTAAAATATTTCATCTTTAATTAGTCGTGGGGCAATTACCAGTTATTTGTCGTAAAATAAAGAGATCAAGCATTCCTTTAGTATATCACAACATTCATTTATTTACGTCACCGTAATATTTTGTCAAATTTTCTATGGAGTTTCAGGAAAGAAGTAGATTCGATTACATCAATTAGACTCATAAATTCATTTGGAGGAATTCATGACGTGATGAAAACAAATGGTTCGCTTCACCATGAACATACCTTATCTTCCAAAACACAAGGTTATTTGCAAATGATAGCTGTGTGTAGCTGCAATCAACTTAATTGTCTTGAGCATACAATCAACTTAATTGTCTTCCTTTTAGAATTTTTAGATGTGATCTACTGAAAATCATTGTCATAAATATAATTATTCACAAATCTACTTAACAAGTAACGTTCCTAAATTGAGATATGTTTAGCCTCCGGAAAAAAGGTTTTCTACTAACCGCTGAAAACTAGTAGAGCAGTAGGTTAATTTAATTCACTCCGATTTCTCTGACAAAGACTGGCAATTGCGCTCTTTGATCCAAAGAAGTTGCATACTAACAGATAACATAACAATTTGTCTCACCAATTCGTAACACAAACATCTCCATCGCATCAGGAAAATCCCTAAATTACTGTCCTCTCTAATCCCTATTCATCCAACCCTCCCCTGCTCGGCTGCAATCACCTCTGTTCCTCATGGAACGCAGTAAAAGACACGATGACTTTTCCGTGCTAAAGAACCATCTCTATTCCGCGTGAGATATCGTGCTCTCAAGATAGATGACGCAGCCACTCGACAATATCATTACCTGTGGGTCCCGAGTCACCATCTCCATCTCCTCTTCGGTCGCCGCCGATGCTTCCGCCTCCGTCACCTTCTCTTTTACATCGTCCGCTGCCACCAGTTCCGCCATCGCCGTCGCCCCTAACAGCAGCAGCAGCAGCAGCAGCAGCAGCAGCAGAAGCAGTCGGCGGAGAGCTGGAGGAGATGCCACCCGAGCCGAAGGCTGCTTCTGTGGTGGCAATAGCCCAGCATCCGTCGCGCTGAGACACAGCCGCTTCATCTTCTCGCCTGAAGTTAGGTAATCCGCGTCGGCTGACGCCCTCCGGACCCCTCCCCACTCTGCCTCGTTGCGCGCCGACCCCGCAAACGATGGGTCGACGTAAACTTTTGTGGGGCAAAATAAAACGTCTGAAATCGAACATAGGTAAAATTTACTTCTTTTCGATCAAAATTCTAACATAATAACTTTATTGTAATACAAGAAAAAAATACTGGAAGAATATACCTCGTCTCCTGAGTATATTTTTTCCTATATTTCTATTCATATAAAACACATTGCTCTATTTTGTAGTGGTATATTAAACAACTGTACTTAAACATTTCAATAAAAATGTTTGTAAAATTGCTTACGAAAAGCAAGTAGGAACAACAATATTATATTTTACTAAACTGAATTTATCATGATTCAATAGAATTTTCTATTTTTTAAACGAGCAAAAATTCATTTGTAGAACATGTTTAAATCACGTTCGTCGCAAAGAAGTTCCAAAGTTGCTCTTCCGGTTAACTTGTAATTGTTCTGGGTATCGTAAGTTTCTGAAAATGGGTGCCGTAAGGATGCCGTAAGGTTATGATACTCTTCTCAATACGCAATACTACTGTGACAATTTCATAACTTTATTACAGCTAAGAGTTGTTGAGTTACAAGTAATGTTGAGTAATAGCATGTGAAGTTTATCTCTAAGGAATGTAATATATCTAAAATATCGTATTTCACGACCATATTACGTTTCTCTATTATTCCTCAAATTATACTTACCAATTTATGTACTAAAAAGGAACATTATATTTTATTTTTGATAAAGAAGTAGTTAGAATATTTCAACAATGAACATGGGGTATTTCAGAAAACAATAAAGTTGAATGTAGAAATATTGTGTTTATAATGAAACACTAATAATATCAATACATTTATAAACTGAAGAAGAGAAAAAAAAATGTATGAACTCAAACAGAAATTTTGGCCATCGAAATCGACTTCTCTGAACACTGACGTCAGCATGAGTGGCGGGGTTTATGCGACACTCCTGCGAGATCGCAAGCAGAGAGAGGAGAGAGGCGGATGAGTATGGTCGCGGCAACGGAGGCGCTCCGCTGTGGAGGAAAAATGAAGCCTCAGATGTGGGACGGAAAGAAAGCTGCGTTTATGATTATATGGAAAATTGGAATTCCTGGGCGCTGATGGTCATGTCTGTTTGTCGCATGTTTTTCTGTTCATTGACGTCGAATTCTGCATTTTTCGTTCTTTCTTCAATAACAAAGTATTCTAGGCGTTGGAAAACCGACTTTGAGATTGAAGTTTATCCCTAATACCCGAGACACTTTCAGAAAAAAACTCGATATAATGTTTCTGTCTATAACACCAGATGATCTGGAAAGGCGTTTTAAGTCAAATTTAGGTAATGAGTCATTGGGACAATACGATCTGACGTCTATACTTTTGCATTAAAATTACTTCATACATTAATTAGTTTAAAAGAAATCTGTTCACAACTCGTGCATATCTTTGAAAGACCGTGGTGAAACATTGGTTCAAACAAATATAGATTGCCCCTCAGTTTACTTGTTCTACATTTGCATTTTCAATGCTTACAGTGCAGGTTACTGAAATATCAGGACTTCTTATATCACCCAGAATAAATTTAAAAAATGTGGACAGGCTTGAAGATAAATATAGCAGACTTGATTGTCTTTCTCCTCGCAATTTTACAGCGACAAGAACTGGGTTACATATTCTTACCCATGATCGTTTAGTTATATACATGCAGCAATGTGAATAAAAACAAAGTCAAAATATCCCAAAGCATACCCTGAAGGAGTCCAACGTGTTCAAAGAAGGTAGAGCTCTACAATTTCTAGGTTTCAGCGCTTGGAGGAGGAGATGTGGCCAGCACCTCGCTCCGATAGATTGACCCCAGGATAGTCCCGGAACTCATTTTACAGCAAGTGGTCTGGGAGTCAATTGGGGTTTGATTAGAAGTCCCACACCCCGCCGGAGATCAAATATCAACCATCCAACCAGTTACCTACCTTCTGAGACACGCTATCTCCAATATTCATAATAACTCATCAAGTTTTCCATGTCAATACATGTGGACTTGCGGTTTGGCACATGTAAAAATTGAAATGAAACTTGCACGATGGTCTTTCTCAAGATTTGTGATTGTCATTGAGTTAGGTTTCATTTTGATTCAAAGTCAGATTTCGGAGTAAGAATTAAAAATATCAGAGTTACGTTTTATTAAAGGTATACATCAAGGTTTGACGTTTCGCTCTTCCAAATTAGAAAGCCTTGTTTGAGATTCAGACAAGTGCATCGCCCAGTTCAGAACTGTTCCCTCTTCTCATCCATTTGAGCTGTCCCCAGTCTTTGTACTTTGCTGTCAACAACCGGTGCGATCCCAATAGCTCGACGCCTCCGATGCAGATTGATTTGTAGAATTGAATCCATTGGGGAAAGAGAAGAGGGAGCGCATGACAGTTCTATGATTAATGAGCACCAGCCCATTACAGTCTGTTTTAACACTAGCAGCCACAGGTTCTTGTCGTTGTCATTGAGTTCCCGCGTTGCAATTTTCGGAGTGTGAATTGAGTGGATGGAAATTACTTAACCGTAGAATATTATAAGGTAGCACAAGAAACACAAAATTATGTTAGTGATAAACACGCGAATAACATTATACGGAAGTATCAGAATATTGACTGAAAATATTCGATAATGGTAAATTCCAGGAAGAAATTCAACCCAAAAATTAAATTTACTGAAACATATTTCATTAACTCAGTCTGTTTCATCCTGGCTTTAAATTTATTGGAACAGTCAAAAGTTTCCAAAAAACATTTTTGTCATTCGTATTTTCGCCATGTTTTATTCCATAGTTTGTTTTATGAATATTCTCGGTAGAGTAAATTACAGTTTGATAACTTATGCTGGCAGAAGTCCAGGTTCGATTCCTAGCTAGTCGCCATTTTAACCATGACAGAGGTTATCACATATCTTCTCCACTTGTAGGTCCAGAGGAGAAAACTATAAATAATGTTTTGTTTTCAGCGAAATGAACGTATTTACCAAAAGAAAGATGTTAGAACAGGCAAACATAAATATTCTTTCAGGAAAAAGTGTCCCAAGAATCTGTTTTGACTCTAGTCCGTTTGAACCAGTACAGTGTTGACAAAATTACGTATATGGCTTAAGTCCCCAAACGAATAGTAAAAGGGAAACGAATGATATTATAAACATAGATATTTTAATTTTAGGTGAATACTGCCGCAAATGGAAATTACCAACTAATCCAAGCAAGACAAAGTCCATGCATTCACCAGAATGATAAGCTAATCTCTGGCAGAAGATATTTTTTAATGGAACCCTACTCAGGTATAACCCTATTCCAAAATCCCTGGGAGTAACTGAAGCTGTGACATACAAGCGACTTGCATCAAGTAAGGTACGCAGAACGAACAAGATTTTATACGATCTACGCGATACCACACATGGAGGAGTGTTAAACACATTGAAAGTAACAATGTAGGTCTTGTAAGGAAATAGTGCAGTAGAGTATTCAGCTCCTCCAAGGATGTATTTCATAAATGTCTGCAAACATGTGCATAGATTCTCAATTAAACAATAGTATGTGAATGTGGAATTGCGAGGTCTATCAAACCCATACCAATACGCAGGCTTTATTCCTTAAGTCATAATTTTTAGATACATTGAAGTTGAGAGACTCAAGTCTCGAATACCACCAGTTACGACAGCAGTTGATATGGAGTGAAGATTATACACGAAGAGTCCGCATCCCAGAACTCCCTGAAGAGAACCTCAACAAAGACTTCGCTGGACGGCTTCGATCTCCCACGATAAATATGGAATATTTCTAATGGGATACTTGCTGTACGTGAAAGAGGTTCTAATATAATGAAGGTGGCAAACTTGCCTGAACTGAATGTAATTATGGTGTAATGTGCCAAAATATGACCCATATGGTCCGGTGTTGAAGAGAAAAAGCATACTCGAGAAACAAATCTAACCTTTTCTCTTAAGTCGTCGATCAATCAATTGGATCAAGAAACTGTATTACATAAATACATATTTCTTAGTGAATTTTATTTTAGCTTAATTTGAGACATGCAAACGCCTGATTATGAGATTTTCCTTTCGGGACTTGAAGCATGTTACTCAGATATTTGACTGTTTTACAACTGCCATCAAGTTCTCTCAGGGGTTCCACTGTGGACATCACTTGCCCCTTTCCAGTACACCGACTTAAACATTTGTCATTTTCCGAAGCATCCTCGTTTTCGCTAACTTACCATCACGAAACTGTGTTTCCGGAAGATGAAACGAATTGCAGTACAACTAGTATGCAATATTATTTAGAAATCGATGGACGGAATTTTGAAAATTAGATTTAAAGTACTATAAATGTAATATTATTTTGCAAAACATTTTTTAATATTCACTGTGCACAAATGATGGAACAGGTAATTTGATCATCAAAGACGTATTTTCAAGAAAAGAGTACGTCTAAATTTTGCACCATTTTTACACTTTCTCCGTGTTGCAAGGAATTTTGTTAGTCTGCATTACACGTGCCTGCATCATACACGAACGATTTACGTACTATTTTTGTTAAAAAAAAAAAAAAAAAAAGAGCAACATAGAAACGACTTTTAATTTATCATATTTTTGTTAAACTAACGTGGTGAAATTCCGTCGTTACAACGGTTTAAAACGCATTAAAACTACGAGTTATGATAAAAATGATCTATATATTATAAGGGAAAGAGTTTTAAATATCAGAAAGATGATTTTTATTATTATTCGATTCAAAAAAATTGTTTTCGTTGAGCACTCTTTAATAAAGTCTCATTATATTAAGCCCGACGAATTAAACTAAGTACGTATGTTTAACTTTCAATAATATTGTAATCCATACCAGAAAATGATAATGAGACTTTTCTTATCATATTAATTACGTGAATCAATTTGAACCTTCAAATTGATTCACGTAATTAATATGATAGTGAATCCTGGAAGTGTTTAAAGAGGAATGGTGATAGTTACGAGACTTACATGGGTCATTCGGGGTTTTATCTCAAATGAAATGAATTAGGCGATAGAGATCTATATTTTAATTCCCATAAATTCTGTATTTCGATGAAATCGATTGAGTCATTTCTGGTGTAAACGCTTTATATTCAAATTTAGTTTGTTGATAGTGTAGAATAATTCAGTTGTAGAAATAAGTTTGATTAATTTTAAATTGTAACTACACAATAGATAACTACGTGCTTAGAAATTATTATACAGAGAGGATCGGTTAAATATATTAAATATTTAAGAAGTATCATATCAGATCGGCAATTTCAAAAAAGGATACTAAAATGCAAACTTGGACTGCAAGTAGTTCGTTGACGATCACGTTAAAATTCAAGGGATCTAACTAATCTCCCAGCTCGCGAACGTGCAGTCACCTCTTATCCTCGTAATATTAGTCACTAGTACATTAGTCCTCCGGGCCGGATCCAGCGGTGACGCCACACAAATGTTCGCGCGGCGTAATCCGGAGATGGACGACCAACATGGCGTTGATAACCGACTCCCGCAGGAGGCGCTTGGAGAGAGCGTGGTCGCGAGCCGCAGCTCTTCCTGCTAAAACTCACTTTCTCTCTCCTTTCACAGTCCTCTCCCTTCTCTGCCCGACGTAGATAGTTTGCAGAGCAGCGCGGGCGCTGACGCGTGGCCGGGGGCTCGCTTTAAACAAAATGGCGTCATTAATCGCCGCTGCAAAATGGCGGACAACAGCATGAGAGGAAGCACTCGCCACTCGCGCCTCCACTGCAAGAGTGGAGGCTAATCACCGACCAACTTGGGGGTCAACATAGCATTGTAATGAACCGAGAGAGGAAGAGTGGGAATGGTTGTCGTGGAAGGGGAAATGAAGCGGGAGGAGAACAGTTGGGTCGTTAGGGTTGAACGCAGTAGCAGAGAACAGACAGTCACAACTTTTAAATCACAGTTCGAGACTCGAAGTAACTGTAGCGATGGGTAAACAAGCTGTGTGTAGGAGATTTGACGAAATGCGGGCAAATATTATCGTGAGACATGTCGTTCGTCATAAACACCGAAACGAGGAGGAAGAAGGGGGAAAACTTGAACGTTACAAACACTGCCTCTGGGGTTTAAATCGCTTCTACCAGTTCCCTCGGCATGCTAGTGTCTGTTTGTTTTCCCCAGGAAATATCGAAATATTGAAAGACGCTGGGAAGCAATGTTGGAAAAGGAATCTCGAGGCGAGGCCGCGGGAATCCGTGGGTCGATATCCACTATGTTTAGCGTTGATGTGTCGTCTGTGCTGCATACTGGGTACTAATGAGGAACTACAGACCGGAAGCAAAGGAAGGAAAAGGGATAGGGGCGGGAGACTGCAACAGAGGTAACTAAGTCGTTTCCGTCCATTGAATACGAGAATTGCATTTAGGTTTTCACTTTTACTATACGCTCTCCTATGCATCCTATGCTTATTAGAGAGTTATAATTGACATTTGAATTGACTTCAGCTCTTTGCAATTCTCTACAAAACTGCTAAGTGAAGCATGATTTGCTTTTTAACACATTCAACTTTATTTTTTAAGTCTGCTTTAAAAACTTATTTTCATTTATTCAAATGCATTGCTACTATGTAATAATATGAATACTTTCTGCGAATGTGCTACGTAAAATATTAGAAGAGATAAAATTGTGTCACAAGATGCATGGAAGAGATTTGTCGTGTTGTAACTAACCACTCATGTGCTTTCAATAGAATTTCTGTGTTACGGTTTACTACCTCAATGAATTATTATAATAAACTATCTCATAGTGTTGGTGGTTGATCTTAATAGTTAAGGAATAATTTGATTACTTTCATTTTCTAGTTACAAGAATCACAAAGTTTGCAAAAAAATAAAATAAAAGTTGGTTATGGCGACATGTTAAAATAAGTCAATTCGACTCGTAGGCTCTAGTAATAATAAAAATTTCGAAACACTGTCAATTATTATGTATTTTATTAATAGTTAATTTGATTCGGCTTAAAAGCAGAAACGAAACCAATGTTTGAGGAAAAGTAAGAATTTGTAATGCTCAGCAGATTTGAAGTAACAGAAAAGATTCCTCTATTCGTTTTATATTCAAGCAAAGTCTTCATTTCATTCATCAACGTCGAAGTCTTTATTCTGGTTGAAGAAGAGAGAGGGAGCTTGAGGAGGAATAAGTGGCTCTGGGGTCGTGAGGGAGTTCGGATGCCTCGAGCCAACGATGTACCCGTGTTGCATTTTCTTCAATGTGTGTGCGTCCCACGCGGAGTATATCCCCATTCTGGCTTCAGATATGGAGATGGAATATGAAACTGGAATGAGAAGAGAGATGGCACGAGGCTAGTATAGAGGTCTTTCCCTGCTGGAAAATTGAGTTTCCTCCTCGGGCGCGCGGGCGTCACAATAGCTAGCTTTTGTTTCTCTGTCTCTCTTCCTCTCAGGAAAAATATCGCGATACGGCTTGCGTCTTTCCTGGTTTTAGTATTTTGTTTTCATTTCTTTCCTTCACTCTTGGGAGAGTTCCTTGTGTTTAGTCATTTCGTAACGATGAAGCACGTGGGTAGTATCTCTGTCGCAAACATTAGTGACGTAAGTAAAGCAAAATGCAACAAATTAGTTCGTACTGCGATTTCTTCTTGAGTAATCTTGACTGTCCAGTCCCTTCTCCCAATACCTCCCAAAACAATTTCGCTGAATTGTATTGTCCATTTTTTTAAAAATATGTTAAATATATAACTTAGTTAATAGATTAATTTATTTTAGGTAGGGAACAAATCTCTCCATTGAAAACAGTGCTGTTCTGGTATTCCAAGACTAAAAATGGTTTGAACATAAATACTGCAATTGAATGTGAAATATTTTTTTAAGATTAAGGAAGTATTTAACCATGTTATTGATATGTAAGGGAACACACGTGAACGAAATATTACTTAAAGTATATATTTCGATTCAGTAAATCAAATTTTCGAGTGCACAATTTGCAACCAAGTTGTCTACAGACTTCATTTTATTCTAAAATGTGTTTGATTGCCGTTTTTGGCGAGATTACCGATTTCCGAAAGTTTTGAAGTTTTCAAAGGAATCCTTTAATTAAGCGAGGAAATACTACTGAGTAAAAGGAGAGTCCACTGGATGCTAATGAAAGCATTTTGCAACTTTTTGCTCTCCAAAAGAAGAAGTATTGCTATGAATGACTTAAGTCTACGTGTCTTCGAAATCAATTTCTGAACTCAAGACATTTTAAGGTGTCTATTTTGTTGTAGAAAAAATTGCGCTAACTTCCTGTGCTTGTTTTACACAAACTGTGCTTGTTTTACATTAAAATCAATTATGACTTCGTTTCAAAATCGAGAATTTTATGCTATTACGCCAATTTTTGTGAATAAATCAAACAAGAATATAGAATATTTTGAAGAGAAGAACGATGCGGGAAATGCCATGCTATCTCCTTTCCCTGAACGTCGGGACACAAAATTCATAAATTGGTTTAAACATCCAATGCAGATAACCACACAACAAACGTAATTAACAATCCGCAAATAAATAATTTAATAATTTATTGCGCAAAAGAGGAAAGGTAATGTAAGAAATGTGTGAATTTAGAGGAGACAGACGACAAAGGATAAAGTTTTGCAGTAGTGCTTTTGCACGTACAAGGAAGAGTAATTGATAAAACAGTTGAAGAGACAGACAGGATAAAACAATAGGCGTTTAAATTATCTCTTCTTCCTCCAAACAGAACCGACGTGAGATCGGTGCCTTGCGTTATATAGAATGTCCCCGAACTTCACGTATAAAATTGGGAAGATGATAGAGCTCATTAATAGGAACAAAACCTCATTGATGTACACGTGCACGGAAATGCCTCGCGAAGGAAATAAAATAACACAAAGACACAGTAAGAACATTAGACCAAAATGTGTGTAAAGCTCTATATCGGGGAATTAAGAAAGTGATGTAGGGGTTCAAATTTCATAACAAGAAATTACAACAGAAGTTTAAATTCTATTCTTAACATTGATACAGGCCTCACAGCAACGCCACATAGATTGACAAGTATGTTCTACATGTAGTCTCGCGAATCCCCGTGACGTCAAATAAAGTAATTAATCGCTGTTAATGTGCCGAAATTTGAATATATATTGTAATTTGCTATTGAAATTTGAACCTATGTCACTTTCTCATTCCCCTTAAAAGCGCTTTACGCGCTTTTTTGTTCTGTATTCTTATTATGTCTTCGTTTCAATATATCCCTTTTTGGAGATATTCCCGTATCTGTATATCTTGATGCATTTATATTCATATTAATGTGCTCTATCATACCTCACCCCAGGGGGCTTACGTCTGGTAAGTGCGTGTTTGGCGAACACGGGGCCCCGAGCTGGGTCTGGCATTGCTTCCACTTGCTTGTGCCGGGCTCCTTTCTTTCTCTTTCCTGACCTTCCTTGGTCGCCTCTTGTTCTTTTCAATCCCGACGCTATTGGGGCTAGGGTATCTTTCATTTTCCCCTTCTTCTCTTTCTTCTTCTTCTTCTTCTTCTTTTCTTCCTTCTTCTTCTTTCCCCCGCAGGTAGTTCAGTTTCGAGTGAGTATGGGCTTGGCGAACCCACGGCCCCGAGCTGGGGACTGGTATTGCGCCACCAGTCCTCGGACACCGTAAGCTTTGGACATGCTTCAGCGACCACCATTGGCGCGATGGTGGAAAGTTGCATGTTTTGAAGGGCGGAGATCTTGCCTTCATTGGCCGGGTCGCGAGGAAGGATTAAACCTCTATAAAAAAACCCTCAACCTCAAGGTGTGTTACGCGCCGATGAGGTGAATGGGTGTTGAGGACAAACACTCTCTAGTGTTTCAACCTCTGGGCAACTGCCGCACCTCAGTTGAGCAAGGCTTAGTGACGTGATGCGGGGGCTCTACGTCACCGGACATTTATTTCCTCGTGGGACAAAATGACAGATACATCGATTCCCCTACCTTGCGGAGTGGGCGAGCAGCAGGGTAAGTATTGCGCCTCAGGATCTTCGAAGCAGCCGAGGGTTGCCAGCCCTCACGCTTCAGAAACCAAAAAGGAAAAGTTACAGAGCATTCCTTACAAGAATGTTTTCATCATAATGAAAAGAAAGGAAGGAACTTTGGAAAAAGTTTCTCCCATTTACATTTACAAAGGACTTCAAGGAATATGTGGTGCATTGAAGAATATAAAGGGTACGGAATGGTACCATGTTGTTGGAAACCAACTCCAACAAACAGGCCCTAACACTGTTAAAGTGTGAAATGTTGGGAGAGTTCCCTGTGACGTGCGAGCTCCATGCTGCGCTTAATCGCAGCAAGGGGGTCGTAAGTTGCAGGGATATTATGGATATGTCAACTGAAGACCTAGTTGCGGAATGGGAGGCTGACCACGTAGTTGAGGTCAGTCAGATCATGAGGAAGGTTAATGGTGTTCTACAGAAGACCAGTTCCTTCGTCTTGACTTTTGACTGTCCCCAACTACCAAAGGATATTAAAACTGGATGGCTTAACCTGCCGGTGCGACCTTTTGTTCCAAATCCTCTGCGCTGTTTCAAGTGCCAGAGGTTTGGACATAAAACGACATCTTGTAAGGGCCGTGAAAAATGCGGTAAATGCGAGAAGGAAGAACACGAACCCGGCGTCTCATGCCCGGGTTCTGCTAAGTGTATTAATTGCACAGGCAGCCACCCGGTGTGGAACAGGGAGTGTGTCACCTTTCTCGAAGAGAAAAAGATACAAGAGATCAAGACTACGGAGAAGATCCCGTACGGTGAAGCTCGGAAGAAATACAGGGCTGTATACCCTGTATTTTCTACCAGTTACTCCACCGCAGACAAGACTCCTGTAATCAAAAGGAGCGTGAGGTCGATTTCACTGACGTGTCTACGACAACATCGTGCACATGCCAGTGCAAATGCGGCAAGAGAAATGTCCAAGAAACTCCTGTCAAGTCCAAGACTCTCTCCACACCCCGTCCATCTAATACACAGACGAAGACCAACAGTGTACCACATATTTCTTCAAATATTAAACAATCAAAAACCAAGCAAGGTTCGAAGGCTAAATCCCTGAACCTTGTTGACTTCATAAAATCGAAGCAAACAACATCCAAGAAGTCCGGGAGACGAATGAAGAATATCTCTGTCCTTCCTACCTCCAAGTCGGAATGTGCATTGTCCGACGGTGACGCGGAAATGCACATTCAAGAGCCTGACCCCGGAAGTTCCAAAAAGTAATGGCTTCCATACTTCAGTGGAACCTTAATGGTTATAGAACTCAACGTGAAGAGTTACAACTCTTAGCGCGTCGTAATCCGATCTGTATTTGCCTACAAGAGACACACCTTTCACCAGAACACTCACCCTCTTTGCGAGGATACAGCAGATTCAGATATGACGACACCACGGGAGATCGAGCAAGAGGTGGAGTTGCCGTGTTCGTTAAAAACACTATCCTCTGCTCTCCTGTTCTCCTACAAACACACATCCAGGCTATAGCAGTCAAAATTCATAGTGAACCTTCTATGACC
>NNCF01126001.1:325665-343530 GCA_002313205.1 Laupala kohalensis
CCGACTGCTGAATTGTCTCTTTGAGGGAGAAGATTTATGCTTAATGAACACCGGGGAGATGACCCACTTTGTATTTGCCACTGGGTCATGGACTGCTATAGACCTATCAATAAGCTCTCCTGAAGTTGCTGATATCTTTCAATGGAAGGTAGAAGATGATCTGCATGGTAGAGACCATCATCCTATCTGGTTGTCCTTGCAGGAACGTGCGATTTTTTCCGAATGCAAGCCACAGAAATAGATTCTCACTAAGGCTAATTGGACAGAGTACCGTTCTCTGTCTGTCTTCAGAGAAACGGGTAGTGTCCAAGAGAGGGTCGACCATCTGACCCAGGTGATTCATCACGCCGCTGAAGAATCCATTCCGAAAACATCTATATTTCCGCGAAGACCTCATGTCCCCTGTCGTTCTGCCATTCGGGCAAGGCGAAGAGCATTGCGGGGTTTTAAGGCTAGTTCATCTCCGGAAAACCTCGCCGCATATCGGATTGCTAGAGCAAAAGCGCGCAGAACTATCAAAGAATCCAGATCCAACTCCGGAAAAGAGATTCTAAACACCATTAAGAGAACAACATCGTCCACTAAAGTATGAGAGTCCATCCGAAAGATATATGGAAGGTATTCTCGAGTCCCAATATATGGACTCAATTATCAGGGTCGAGTTCTCACCAACAACAGAGAAATGGCAACAGCAATGGCTGAATATTTTGCTGACCTAACATCTACAGTAAACTGCGATCCTGATTTCGCGAGAAAAAGGGAGACAGCAGAGAGCACATCTTTTGACTTTCGTTGTACCAACTGGGAACCCTACAACTCTCCCTACTCTATGTGGGAACGTGAGTCAGCTCTGGCGACAGTCCACAACACTGCTCCTGGCCCTGATTCAATTCATTATGAAATGCTGAGACAACTCAATCTCGAGTCGAAAGAATACCCTCTGGATATCTTTAATCTTTCCTGGTCCAATGGAGTTTTCCCTAATTCGTGGAAGGTAGCAACGTTTATCCCTTTACTAAAACCAGGTAAGGACAAAACGAACATTAGTAGTTATCGAAGCATTGCCTTGACGAGTTATGTTGGTAAAAATCTGGAGAGAATTATGAACCGACGTCTCGTCTGGTATCTTGAACGGCATGACTTGCTGAGTCGATCTCAGTGTGGTTTCAGGAAGTTCCATTCCACCCTAGACAACTTACATCTCCTGGAATCAGCAATTCAAGATGCTTTTGTCCGAAGACAACATCCCATCGGAATATTCTTTGACATCGAGAAGGCTTACGATACTACTTGGCGTCATGGCATTTTACAACAACTTTATGCCTGGGGATTTAGAGGACGTCTTCCTCTGATGCTCATGTCCTTTTTGGATCAGCGTTTCTTCCGCTANAAACGTTCTTTTCGCTATGGAATTGGAAGATACACCTCGGATCTCCTTCTCCAAGAGAACGGTGTTTCTCAGGGCTCAGTCTTGAGTGTGACTTTATTTGCAGTTGCCATCAACAGCATAACGTCTACAGTAAAGAGTCCAGTTTTACACTATCTTTTTGTCGATGACTTTGCTATCTTTTGTTTATCACAGAGTGTCACAGGTGCGGAGCGACAAATCCAACTCGTACTCAATAGATTATACTACTGGTCGAAAACGACAGGTTTTCGTGTCTCTGCTGAGAAAACACGTGTTTTCAGTAGGAGAGCAAGCCTTCTGGCAGAACCTCACCTCGCCCTGGGGAACAACGTTCTTAAATTCTATCCTTTTGTGAAATTCTTAGGTCTAATCTTTGATCAGAGGTTGAATTGGATTGAACATCTAACAGACCTAAGAGCAAGAACATTAAAATCTCTGAATTTATTGAAGTGCCTCAGTAGCAGGGAATGGGGCGCTGATCGCTACTCCCTGCACCAGTTTTATCGAGCATTCATAAGATCTCGGCTCGATTATGTCTGCGTTGTATATAGGTCTGCGCGAGCAAGCTATTTAAAGAAGTTGGATAGTGTCCACCATGCAGGAATTTGACTAGTTACGGGAGCCAACCGCACTAGTCCCATTCCGTGTTTGTATGCCGAGAGTGGCGAACCATCTCTTTACCTCCGGCGGCAAATCCTCATGCTACGACACTTTGGCCACGTGCTATCTTTACCCGAGAATCTTGTGCACAACGCGGTTTTTCATCCATTCTCTTCTTCCATCCGTTTCTACAACAACAGACTGAGAGCAACCAAACCTTTTGGATATCGCTCCAAACAAATTTTGGAATACTTAAATATACGCACACATAATGTCTTACATCAAGGTTTTAGTAAGTCTCCCCCTTGGTCTTTGCACAAGCCGAAGATTATTATTGATCTTCTGCATCATGAAAAGAAGAACACTCCAGTTACGATGTTGAAGGTATACTTTCACCTAATCCTCTACAAACACCGGGTCCATATTCCTGTGTTACCGACGGGTGGAAGCAGGCTGATGGTGTCGGCTGCTCCGTGGTATTTCCCCGTGAGACCAGTGGCTACCGTCTAGGCGACTTGTGCAGTGTTTACACTGCTGAGTGCNCGATCAACAAAGTGTTCCCGCGGATCACATTTCCTGATTTGTTCTGATTTGCTGAGTGCCCTCTTATCAATACAGAACATGTATCCAGCTGATAAGCTGATCCAGAACATCCACGATGTACTTTTCTCACTGCAAAGTGATGGAAAGAACATAAAGTTTTGTTGGGTTCCCGGACATGTGGGTATCAGAGGGAATGAGGAAGCAGACGATTCCGCAAAGAATCGCGTGGATTTCTCCACGATTCCAAAACGAGATCTCATAAATTCCGTAAAGATAAGGATTCTGAGTGAATGGAGCAATGAGTGGTTAACTGTTGAAAGGAATAAGCTCCGACTTATCAAATCTTCTGTTAAGTCATGGAGCAGTTCCTGTAGGCCAGCCCGGCGCGACGAGGTCTTGCTGACTCGCCTGCGCATAGGACATTGTCCCCTCACTCATAGGTATCTCTTACTACTTGATGATGAACCCGTTTGTGAGGAGTGTAGCTGTTCTCTGTCAGTGCGTCACCTATTAACTGATTGCAGAAGATACTCAAGTATACGGAGACAAATTGGTCTGGCTGCAGATTTACCAACAATTCTCGGAAATGAAATGGTTAATGTTAATAAACTATTGAATTTTATGAGTAGATGGGGGCTCCTCCTACAAGTTCTCGGGAGGGTTTAAAATTTGTATTCCCTTTTCATCTTTACTGTCTTCTTTGTTTTCATCGTTCGTTGCTGTAATTCGAAAATATAAGATTTAAAAATTGTTTTCCTTTTTTGTGATATAATGTATTTGTATTCTGTTTTTTTTTCTTTTTTTTCATCTTTGTTTTTAGATATTTGTTGATTTCAGGAGGGTTTTTAGTGGGTATGGTCGAGATATTCGGCGAGTCCCACACACGGGGAAGAGTCACTACGGTTTTTCTCTATGGTGCGAAACTGCATTTTTCCCTACTTGCATGGGCTCTAATGACCTCGATGTTGACGAGCCGTAAAGCCCCCACCCCCGAAAAAAAATATCATACCTCAAATTTTGTACGTAGAGTTCTGGGACATTTCGTATAATAAAAGGCAGTAGATGGTGAAAAACAGAAAGCAGAACCTCTCGAATATCTAAGTTAGAGAGAGAATTATCATGTAGGTAAATAAACCTAAATAAAAAGATAACATATTAATCAGATGTGTTACATTATTTGAAGTCATTTAACTTATTTAAATAGATAGGTAATGCATGTATGAAACTGAAAAAAGAAAAGTTTTACAGTTAAAAATAATTACAATGAAGATAAAATATTGAATTCTATTCTGAGATGTTATTAAACGAATTCGTATATCATGGTTTGCAAATTATATAATCGAATATTGTTAAAAAGACAAATATTTTTTATTCGTTATAGTGTTTTTAATAATTTAATATTTCTTCCTCTATGCATTCACTAGAAGTGCTTTCGATACGCAAATGCGAAACATTATCTTTCCCTTTTTAATGTACAATGTTGAATCTGTCCAACCTTAGAAAAAATTATAAATAATGCTCAAGTATATTTCGAAGTAAATTAAAGTCTTTAAGCAGCGCTCATAACCTGTCTAAGGTTTCCCAATGAACTCGACCGGAGCAGATGTAATTTTTAATTTCCGCGCCGTTGTAAGCCAACGAGGGCACTAAACTGGAATTAGAACGAAGCCCCATGATATTCAGGAGAACCTTGGAACAGGACACAATACGTACAAACCTTGAGTGAAGCCATTGCAGATATAGAAATGGGGACAAAGCAGGGAAAAGTTTTGGCTTTAAAGGAGAGAAGGGTGAAATTAGAGAGAACTTGTGTTCTATAATATCTGGTAATGCCAAAATATGTCAGTTCGAGAAGATCTGAAAATGGCGAACTGAAGTGAAATCCTTTTGTTTGGTTGATTTGATGATCGAGGGATCTCAAAACATGAGAATGAACAATGAAACTTCGAAGAAAAGGAAATGGAAGAGAAATTCTGAGCAAGGAGCTGACAGAGTGCGGTTTCAGTCGCGGTTTTTTTCATGTACTTCAGATAAATATAGTTTCGGTAGAAGATACTCAAATATCCTCTTTTAACATTACTGACGATAGGTAATAAGGAGTGTGTGTACGTGCATGGGGGGTATTTTTCGAATGTATGATTAGATTACAACGACCTAAAATTCAACGTTTGCTAAATAAGATGTTACTAAATAAATGTGTGAATATAAAAAGGAATGTACATCAGTAAGCAAAATAAAAGAGCATATTCTCTCGAACAGGTTGATGAATAGGAAAAATAGCCCAGAAAAATAATACAAAGAATATTATACCACGAAATTGTTCAAAAGTATTACACGAATATTTCGAGACTTGTGTGAAATACTATTAGTACTCCTGAACTATAAGATTTTGTAATAAAACATACTTTAATACTAAATAAAATATTTTCCTTTCAATGAAATGCGATTCCGTGAGGAAGAACCGTATTTCCATGCAAAAAAATGGTTAATTTTGAAGATGGTATTGAAAAGATAAATGTGTGTTGTGGAATGAGTGAATTTTGATATGAATGAATCGCGCCGGGGGAAAGGAAGCGAAAAATACATTAGAAAGAAGAAGGGAAACACAGTGGATAACAATGTTGCGGAAGAGAGAGAGGTTGAAAATTTCCGGAAACTATTTCTCCAGAGACAGAAAGGAGAGTGATACAATATCGAGAGAACGGAGAATCTTAGCAGAATACAGAGAGAGCGGTGATGGTTATAAGGAGGCTCTCATGCCTTAACTGAAAGTTGATCGAAATTACTTTCAGAGAATTGTTTTGTATGTCAGCGAGCGTAGCTGCTCGAGACATATATTTTCTCGTAGTTTATCGGTGACCTTTGACACCTCAAAATCTCTATTGAAAGTTCTTCTTAGATAGAACAGTTCGGAGATTTCAGAGTGAATAAAATTCTTTCGTGAAAAGAGAAAAACAAAAATTTTATAAATGTTTGCGGAATGTGTCAAACTCATTCCAAATTTCATTAATAAACTGTTAGATCACTGACTGAAAGATTTGTATACATTTTTTAAAAAATATGTCAAATTATAATGATTGAACATTGTCGTTCATGGCGAAAATTATGAAAAGTAACTCATCTCTCACTTTTGTAGAGAAATATGCAAATATTTCCAGGATCAAATATCTTCGGCTGATAAAAAATTCTCTAGCTTAAATAACTTAAGGAGTGTAAGCTGTATGCTATTTAACTAAGAGTTGGTTTTGTATTAGTTAAAGGTATTATGATGGTAATATTTACATTATTCGCCCATGAAAATTCAATAAAAATATTGTTGCAATTAATAAGAGCAATAGAACAATATAATAGGAATTATAATGAATATATTTGATATTTAGTTTTTTTTCAAAACCTTCAAAATGCTACTAAGTTCAATTTTGTCGTAAAAATTAAAGAGTGCGGACAAGTTTGCTGGTTTTGACAAGTGGAATAGAGTCTTTCTATTTCTCCCTAGTTATTATTCTGCACAAATAAAACTAATGGTGCAACGAATTCGTATGTAAAAATGTATTTTGAAAAATTAGGAACAAATTTACAAAATATGACTGGCGTATTTTTCTATTCGGATGTTTGCACGCTAATCTTATGAACAATGCCAATGATTCTCTGAAACGTGAGACGGAGTAGTATATGTTCCTGTCCTGACTGAAGTAATTCACTTACTTAAGAAACTCTTTGAATCGAAACGGAAAAAAAAGTCCAGTTAACCTCAGTTTACTCAAAACTGATTTTGCTGATATAATGTTTACAAAACGTTTACTGAAACCATTCATATGTTTCTTAACACTTCTTGGAACATCGTAGAATCTTCTTGTCAGATCCTGTTGGTAGTGACTATGACGGAAACAACTAATAATGTTTCATCGCAAATGTACCCTCTCAATGATTTATTTATTTTATGCCTTTTGGCGAGGTTCAGGCCATGAGACCTGCCCTTACACCTGTCCGTTGGGCTTGAGTAAGGGAATTGGGAAGGAGAAATGTTTGCTTGTCGGGAAACTTATGGTACCGAAGTCGGTAAGGGAAACCCCAACTGAAAACCTCATCTAGTTCGGCCGAGCAGGTTTTGAGCCCACACTCTACCACTCAGCGGGATCGTGAAAGCGAAGACGGTACCACTAGACCACCGCTGTCGGTAAATGTAAAAATTAATTTTATTTTTCTTCTAAAAAGTTAGATTTATGTAACTAATTTGCAGCTTAAGCGGAATTTTCTTCTTCATACGAAAAATAAGAAATAACTGAAGGATATGGGTTATTAAAGCATTTGTTATTATGCCAATCAATAATTACTGGCTTAATCCTGATGTATTTTTAATTAATTGAACATTTGATTATCAAAGAAAACAGAGTGTAAAACTATCTCAAGTTATAGTTTCAGAGATCATGCAAAACTCTTCCATATAGTGCTTTTCCAAACGAACATACAAAAATTGAAAGTTAACAATGTATTATAATATCTAATATGAAAAAAGTATTGAATTCAAATATTTTAAAATAAAATTAATATTATTACAATTATATTATACATAAATGAATTACGTAAGACATAAAAACAACGTTCAATCAATGATTTTTTAAGAGAATCACACACAAAATAGAAATGAAATATTCCGAATTTCGATTTCTCTCATTCAGCGCTCACTTGATGAAAAAAAATCACAAAATTCACTTATTATTGAAAATTTAGATTGGAATTTCTCTGTCACTACATTTATTTTCAATTATTAGACAAGTATGTTCAATTTTTAGCAGCATACTATTACTCAGAACTGCTACATATTATCAATTATCACTCGCACCTAATGATACATATTATCACTCCATGCATGTCATTACTCACTTGCATAGATATTACATATTGTCACACGGAAGACATTCTATGTTCAAAGATATCGAACGCAAGACAAACGAACGTTTGTTCACTCCAAAGAACAACAAATGTGTACGCATTCCTAGACAAGAAATGATGTTATATTGACAAGAAATACGAACGCTGTTAGGAAAGTTCAAGAACACCTGTCAAGGCAAGACTTATTGACAAGAAATGCGATCGCTGTTAGGAAGGTTCCAGAACGGCGACAAAGGATTTTCTCGATGAATCAGAAGGTTACCAAGGCGAAATTAGTTTGTTGACCACAGCTAGAATTCATTCTGACTAGAGAGCTCCTACTGAGTAGACCTCTGCGTCAAACGTTTATCGACGACAAGCTCACGGATAACCGAGACGAAATCCCTCGCCAGCCGACTAAGTGCCAGTATCGCAGCACATTAACATAGTGAACTTCGTGAAGTGAAACTTGAAAATTGTCTACAACTCAAATTCGTGAGAGCTGCAGATTACTGCAAAAATATTGTATTTTCAGGAATTGCAGACGATTTGACGTGCTTTGCTGTTGTTGGCACCAAAATAGTTTTCCACGTTATATGTTATGTTTTTCTTTCTACGAGCATTCAGTTTTTGCTCACATTTAATAAGAATAAATCTCGTCCTTTTCCTGATTTTTGACATTTATTTTGAAGGGGATTTCGTTATGGAACAACGCAGTTAAAAACCTGAAGTAACAAAATAAACCACCCCGACAAATTATAGTAAGTTGAATGGAACACTTAAGGAGGAAATAATACCCATTAGCAGAGGTAAAAAACTTTCTTTCGATAAATTAAGATACTCTTGTTATTTTCAAATAGAAAGAAAGACGCAGTTCATTCCTTTTCCTTATAGGAGACTAATAGGAATGTTACGATAGAAGCCACGTTTTCACACTGTTGAATGTTCTTAACGTAATACCGCATTTGAGGTTTACGGACAGAATTTTTCATTGTACGGTTTTGCAATATTGGAAATCACCTTCATGCAATAATACGTTGTCTTCTGAGAGCTCTCAGTATTTTTCTTCAATATACTGGATATTTAAGTAGAAAAGTAAAACTGTCCCACAACGGACCTCGTAGTTGCCCATGGGGTTCACGGAGAGTAGAGCCCCGCAATTACTAGCCCTCGACACTAGGAAGAGGAGGTATGACCAGCATCTCGCTCTAGTCAGTTTGACCGCAGAAGAGTTCCGGTTATTTTTTAAATGGGGATTTAGGGTTCGTCAACGGCAAGGTCTTTCTTTCTTTATCCAACGCCCGCCCTTGGCAGAGAGGCCATTAGGCGCCGTGCATCCCAGTAGAGCTTGGCTTTTCCATACAAGTCGTCATCGGCAGACTCCAGAGCGCTGCATCTTGGCGGGTGGTCGGCCGAGCCCTCCTTCAAAGAACATAGAGGGCAGATCGGAGTGTCAGCTAATCCGATCCGGTGCAGGTGGCTCTGAAGGTAGACGTGGCCAGTAACCATTCTGAATGTAGCTATTGCGACGGCACGGGGCAGGCTGTTGGGGATGGAGTTTGATGTTATCTTTTCCCATCTTTTGCCGGCAGCTGCAGTTTCCCATGCGGTCTTCACGTACTGGTTGATGTTTTTATTTATTCCTCTGCGTGCAGCCTGAAAACTGGTTGGGAGGTCCTGTTGGGGGAGATTGCATCCCGCCTTTGCGAGTCGGTCGGCTCTCTCGTTTCCGTCTATGTCGCAGTGTCCAGGGACCCATTGCAAGCAGATCTCAGTGGTCGTTTGGAGCTTCCACAAGCGCTCTTGACATTTTTGTACAAGGTCCCCTTCTTGTAGAGATGTGGACGTAATTGCTTGCAGCGCTGGCGTTGAGTCCGAGAGGAAGACAACTTTATTATAGACTGGAAGAAGTGACAGCTTCTCTGCAGCCTCGCTGATGGCATAGACCTCTGCATCGAAGTTTGTTCTCATGTTCCCGACTGCGAAGGAGCCGGCCATAGAGGTAGAGTAGTAGCCTGCACCAGTTTTAGTGCCAGCAGCGGACCCATCGGTGTATACATGTAACCATTGTGGAGTTGGGTATTTTGTTGCAAGCAGTTTTAGTGTTGCGGCCTTTAGCAGATGGGATGGAACATCTGATTTCTTGGCGTCGATATCAAGGAGAAGCAGGAAAACCGGGATTTCTGGTCTTTCTTTGACAGCCTCTGGACGTCTGAAGGGGAGTCGTTCTCCGAAATTAATTTGATATTTTGATTCTATCTCAAGAGAGCAAGCGAGAGGGCTGTTTTGAGTCTTAAGGCGAGCGTTTGCGGTGCGATAAGATTCCCAAAATCTGTCTCCTATTCGCCGAGATCTTTCAAAAAATTTCAGGGTTGCCTTGTCGCGACGAGCTTCTAGTGGTTCTACTTGCGTCTGAATTTCCAAGGCAGGTATAGGGGTGGATATAGCTGCTCCGCATACAATTCGTAACGCATTATTTTGCACAGTACTGAGTTTCTTTTTGNTTCAACAAATATCTAAATACAAAGATGAAAGGAAGAAAATGACACAGTTGCCGAATACATTGTATCATAAAAAGGTATAAAAATTTCTAAAAATTGTAATTTTCAAATTACGGAAAGGAAGGATAAAAGGAAAGAAGACAGGGAAGAGGAAAGAAGAATGCAAATTTAAACCTTCCTGAGAACTTGTGGTAGGATCCCCGAGCAACTCATAAAATTCAATAATTTTATAAGATTAACCGTTTCATTTTTGAGAATTATTGGTAAATCCGCAGCCAGAATAATTTGTCTCCGTATTCTCGTGTATTTTCTGCAATAAGTTAGTAGGTCACGCACTGTCAGAGAAGAGCTACACTACTGACAAACGGGTTCATCATCAAGTAGTAAGAGATACCGATGAGTAAGAGGACAATGTCCTAAGCGGGTCAGCAAGGTCGCGCCTCGCTGACCTACAGGAACTGCTCCATGACTTAACAGAAGATTTGATAAGTCGGAGCTTATTCCCTTCCACACCCAACGACTCAGAATTCTTTGTCTTGATGGAATTTAGGAGATCTCATTTTGGAATCGTGAAGAAATCCACGCGATTCTTGAGGCCTTTGCGGAAACGTCTGCTTTCTCATTTCCTCTGATTCCTACGTGTACGGGAATCCTGCAAATTATTATGTCCTTTGCCTCACTTTGGAAGGAGGAAAGCACATCTTGGATGTTCTGGATCAGCTTATCAGCTGGATTGCTTGAAGGGCACTTAGAGAATCAGAGCAAATCAGGAAATGTGATGCACGGGAGCACTATGTTGATCGCAGTGCTCTCAATATGGCGTAGCACTCAGCGGTGTAAACGCTGCACAGATCACCAAGACGGTAGTCACAGGTCTTACGGGGAAACACCACGGTGCAGCCGACACCATCAGCCTGCATCGACCGGTCTGTAAACACCGGAATACGCACCCGATGGTTGTTGAGGATTAGGTGAAAGTATACCATCAACATCGCGGCTGGAGTGTTCTTCTTGTCATGATGCAGAAGATCGAAATTAATCTTCGGCTTGTGCAAAGCCCATGGAGGAGTATTACTGAAACCTTGATTACGTGTGAGTATAACCAAGGTTTCCAAAATTTCTTTGGAGCGATATCAAAAAGGTTTGGTTGGTCTCAGCCTGTTGTTGTAGAAACGGATTGAAGAAGAGGAAGGATGACATTAAGGTTCCACTGAAGTATGGAAACCATTACTATTTTGAACCTCCTGGGTCGGGTTTCTGAATGTGCATTTTCGCGTTACCCTCGGACAATGCACAATCCGACTCGGAGGAAGAAAGTATAGGGACGTTCTTTTTACGTCTCTGCGATTTCTTGGATGTTGTTGTTTTTTATTTAAAAAATCTTTAAGTTTAATTTGTTTAGCCTTGGAACTCTGCTGTGTCTTTGTCTGTTGCTTATTACTTGCTGGGGCACGTGTTACACTGCTAGATGTTTTCAGTGAAGTAGATTGATGGGGTGTGGATTCAGTATTTGTCTGAACAGGAGCAGCTTGAACATCTTTTTTCCCGGATTTGCACTGACATGTGCACGAAGTTGTCGTAGACATGTCAGTGAAATCGGTTTGAACGGAAACGTTCTTCTTTACTACAGGAGTCTTTGCTGTGGTGGAGTAACTGGTAGAAAATACTGGTGTAAACCCCAGTATTTATTCCACACTTCACCGTAAGAGATCTTCTCCGTGGCCTTGATCTTCTGCACTTTTTTTCTTCCAGAAAGGCGATGCACTCCCTGTTCCATACCGAATAGCTGCCTGTGCAATTAATGCACTTTGCAGGACCCGGGCATGAAACGCCAGGTTCGTGTGCCTCCTTCTCGCTCTTCCCGCATGTATCCCGGTTCTTACAGGATGTTGTTATATGTCCAATTCTCTGGCATTTGAAACACCGCAAAGGATTTGAAATGAAGGGATGCACCAGCAGGTTAAGCCATCCAGATTTTAAATCTTTCGGAAGCTGAGGACAGTCAAATGTCACGATGAAGGAACTGGTCTTCTGCAGAACACCATTAACCTTCCTCATGATTTGCCTGACCTCAACCACGTGGTCAGCCTCCCATTCTGCAACAAATTCGTCAGTTGCCAAACGTGTTATGTCCCTGCAACTTACGACTCCTTTGCTGCGATTTCAAAAGTGCCAAAGCTTGCTTATTGGTTTTAGTTTCCAACAGCATTAACCCATTACGAAGCTTCTGATTGATTTCAGCGTTCCAAATAATCCCTGTAACCCTTTGTATATATAGAACGTGGATACTTTTTAAGTGTTCCGTCTATACGTGTCATTACGACAAAAACATTCTCGTGAGAAATGTGCTGCTTCTTTACTGTTTTCATTTCTGAAGCGGGAGGGCTGTGTACCCTCGGCGCTTCGAAGACCGTTGGGTGGAATACTCACCTAGCGGCACACTTATTCAGCAAGGCGGGGGAATCGAATCATTTATTATTTTGTCCCACGAGTTCGGAGGAAAAAATTTGTGGTGACGTGGCCCCCGCATCACGTTACCAAGCCTTATTCAACTGATGTGCGGCAGTTGTCCTGGAGATTGTCCGCTAGCGAGTGTTTGTCCTCAACACCCATTCACCTAATTGGCGCGTAACACACCTTGAGGGTTTAGTTTAGTTTTTGTAGAGGATTAATCCTTCCTCACGACCCGGCCGATAAAGGCAAGATCTCCGCCATTTGCAACACGCAACTTTCCACCATCGCACCTATGGTGGTCGCAGAAGCATGGCCAAAGCTTGCGGTGTCACAGGACTGGTGGCGCAGTACCAGTCCCCGGCTTGGGGCCGTGGGCTCGCCAAGGCCATATTCAGTCGGAACTGAGCCCCCTGCTGGGAGTCCCGGTTATCATTTTACAGCAGGCTGAGTGTGTAAGGGAGTCAGTCTGGATATTGAGGTATGATTAAAATTCCCACACCTCATAGGGGATTGAATACCGGCCATCCAGTCAGCAGCTCAGCACTGTACGAACACAGTCAAGCCTAAAACATACAACTTATGAAATATGATTAAATATTAGTTATATAACTAATAATTTTTATTATTATTTATTCATAACGATCTTATATTAGCATATGTGGCCAGCTATCTGCACTTTAGCGAATGCTACGGCCAACTGTAAGCAAATATAAAAATATTGTGCGGGGTAGAAAGAAGTGATGTGTAGAAACTAAATCGCCATCACTCTCCCCTCTTTTGAGATAAGGTTGAAGTTTAAACACGGAAACAGTGTTTCTCATTGAGCAGAGCAAACGAAAATAACAATCTTCATAAACTCTTTTGAAAAGACTCATAATACTCAAGATTTCAATAGTAATAATAATAAGGGGTAAAGGGGGTTAGGAGAGATACTGCCTTTGTACGGGATTTACCTGACAGGTCTTCACCACCCCCAGGGATCAGCCGAGGTGTCATGTAAGATCATTAATGACGATACACACAAGACAGTCCGTGTGTGGTGAAGGGCCACATCATACACGAGGAGACCCTCTTAACGCAGGACACGTCGGATCCCCTCGCAAGGAGTGATCCTCGAGAAAAAATCCCAATTCCGAGGTGGAAGCTATCGTGCCCAGAGAATGGATGGCTATGAGTTAATCAGTTCTGAATGATGCCTTCTGGGTACCTGGCGCTCTCCAGCAGCACGAAATCTCTCTGTAGTAACGCGAGGCTCTGCTGCTCCCCACTTGATTACCCTTTCTTCTTGAGGGACATACCATGGCAACTGACGAACAAAACAAAACAGAGCCAAAAATCGGATAGGTCTACATCCGTATCAACTAGGTCCGCCGACAGTTGGTAGGTACAGCCGCATGTCCGAAGGACATTTCTCCCAGTTAAGAATCTAGTGACAAGATATTCTTGCAGTAATGATGTATGTGACCATGCGGACTCACAAAATCTCAATTTTTCTCCAGAGATCTTGCCCACTCCTCAAGGAGAAATCACTCGAAGGAACAGATCATAAATAAAGAAAACAGGAGGACGCGTCAAATAGACTAATGAAACCTATGAAGAAGTAAAACCTCTCTATTATGAAGTAAACTAATGTCAAAATTTAGAAAGACATTTATAAAGGTCTAAACTTCTTCAAGCGTTCGCTGAACGTCACTGGAACCACACTTTCACGAAACAAAATTTAGCTTTTAGAACGCGACTCATTTGGAAAAAGAATTATGTATCATTTGTAGAAGGAGAACAAACTATGAAACAATTAGTCTTAAATTTGTTTAACACCGAAAATTTCCCACTCTTACATCCAGAATATGAAAAAACACAGCCCAAGTTTATTACTGGGATATTCTCTGCCTTTAATAATTACTGGGATATTCTCTGCCTTTAATAATTACTGGGATATTCTCTGCCTTTAATAATAATAACCATCCATTCCCTGGGCACGATAGCTTCCACCTCTGAATTGGGATTTTTTTCTCGAGGATCACTCCTTGCGAGGGGATCCATAGCATATGTCGACTATCAGAAAGCATTTGATTCAGTGCCTCACTCATGGTTAATTCAGATACTCAAATTTACTCTTCAGAACAATCCAAGAAGAGTAAATTTCATGGAGGGAATAATGAAAAATTGGATGACAACAGTACAAAATGATTCTACCACAACCTGTAACATAACATAAATTAGTTTTTTTTTTCCTCCACGTGGTCATACGCAGTTTGTACTGTTTTTTGACAATAAATTTATTTATATTTATTTATAACAATTCGAAGAGGTGTTTATCAAGGTTTGTCTCGCTTTGCATCCATAGTCGAGACTTCTCAATGAAACACAGTTTGGTTACAAATTAGAAACAAAACATCCTAAATCCACTTAATGTATATGGACGACATAAAACTCTCCCGATAATGTCTAGTTTTTTGAAAATCATAGCTCAGACATTAAAATGTCTTTTGGGTTAGATAAATGAGAAACCTTGCACATTAAAGGAAATAAATTCCTGACAGGAGAAAATTATGAAGTATCAACTGAATCATTCATAAAATGTTTAGAATGAGATCAAAATTATGAGTATCTTTGCTTCCTACAAAATCGCATCTTTGACCACTCAGATCTCAAATAGTGTTTCCCAAATATGCATTTTCATGTTCAAGGCTCATTTCAAATTTTAAAGACGCAATTAAATGCAAAAAAAATGTTTAGACAATTCCCAAATTCTATGCAGAATGCCATTGTTGACAAGGAAGAATTATTTAAATAGCTGAAACAAAGTCGACTCCATGCGTGCTATACAAGATAACGCAATTCCAACTTGATATAACACAAAAGAAATTCTGCTTGAGAATGTTTAGAATGAGGGTATATGTAGAGTATACCACTCCTGCAATGAAACAATCCATCACATTATTTCGGGTTGCCAAGTACTCGCCCCTCTAGACTGCAACTAAAGATATAATCAAATGGACAAAATAATTCACCAACAGCTTGCTAGAACTGGTTGAACCAGTTACCCCCTATTATAAATTCGATCCACCACCTATCCAAGAAAATACAAACACCACTTTGTACTGGGATAAGGAAATAATTAGAAACAGAACAGTAGATCGTAACAAGCCAGACATGATACTAAAAAACAAATATAAAAGAAAAACTTTTGTTATTGATGTAGTTGTTCCTTCCACTAACAATATAAAAAAAACAACAACAAAAATTAAAAAGTATCGGGTACTTAAGACAGAAATTCAAAGCATCCGGAAACAAAATGAAGTAGTAATTTCTCCTCATAATTTCAGGAACTGAAGTCATTATCAAAACACTAAATAGGCATTTAGCAAGAT
Source organism: Laupala kohalensis (assembly GCA_002313205.1). Lineage (NCBI taxonomy): Eukaryota > Metazoa > Arthropoda > Insecta > Orthoptera > Trigonidiidae > Laupala > Laupala kohalensis. Next base: position 341,418 of record NNCF01126001.1, read on the forward strand.
TGGCACCAACTAGAAATGTACTGCCAGAAATGCAGAAATCTGTTTTATTACAAACATGCCTCTAACAAGGAAATATGTTTGTTTCAACAACAACTAAATTTTACTTCCACTTTGGCGTATAAGCCTGTCCCAACTACATATTTGAACAGAGAGAGTACAATTGTACAACAAAAACAATAACAATAATAATAATAATCTTCTTATTGATGGTTCTGTTCCCAACGACATGAATGTTGTGAGCAAAGAGGCAGAAAAACTGTTCAAATATAAAGACCTGGCAATTGAATGCCAAAGAATGGGGAATGAAGACAAAAGTCTGCTCTATTATTATTGGAGCCACAGTAAGCAAATATATAGAAAATTTTCAGAAAATTCCTGGGAAGACCTATCAATCTGAGGTCCAAAAAATAGCCATTCTGGGGACGGCTCATATTATCCTGAAATGTGCACCTAAGAATTTCTCTAGGATACGCAGTATAGGGGAAGTGGAACGTCTTTGGACGCGTTCCGAAATACTTACCAGCAATGCTGAGAAATAAGTCCAAAATCATAATAATAATAATAATAATAATAGTAATAATAATAATAATAATAATAATAATAATAATAGAAAATAGATAATATTTGCTTCCTCAAATAAATATTTAAAGTGAACGGTCACAAAATAATAAATAAAAAGGATGCATACTAATGAGGCGAAAATATTGATGAAAATTAGCAGAAGTATATACACTGCCTCTTCAGCTACAATATCTTAATGCTAGGTTGTAAGTCACGAGCTGAAAAACTTCTCATAATAGTTTTAAAAGAGTCATCAGTGAGCCTTGGTCTCAAACGGGGTTTAATGAGATTCATACAAAAATCTGTTTCAGGTGCATATAGTGCAGTGCCGACCACCGATATACTGTCGAGCAAACGCACGAAATTATCGAAACTTGGGAACAAGTTTTTTTGTAAGAATAATGTTGGACTGTTTGTTCTCTGAAGAGTGTAGTTAAATCTAAGTCATGGGTGCCCTCAAGGGGGGTGGGGGTCGTAACGCAAACTGCATAATTGAAAAAAAATTTTTGGAGGGGAGGGGGTTCGAAAAATGGAGGTTTCCAGGAAGTTTGGACTATTTAACAGTTAAATAATAATAATGATTTTAAAAATGCCATATATTAAAATAAGAAATCAATGATAAATAATTTCAGTTCATTTTCGAAACTGATGAATTCTTCTTCTTCCTAGCCTTTTGAAAAATTGTATTGTAGCTGCTTCATCCTCTTTCTTTTTATATTTTACATGTAAAGAAGGGAACATGTATACGGTGAAATAATCCGATGAATCGTAAGAAACCTCGAAATCTGAGTTTAGCGCATATGAATATATCTGAATATATATGGAATCTGAACACGGTCCTTGGAAATTTAAATAATTCAAACTCTATTCTGCTACGTTCCTAATTTTTAGCTGCTGAAATATAATATTAAACTTAGTTATGTATTATATTTTAATCTCATTTAAATTTATCCTTAAAAGTAAAATGGATATAAGTGATGAACATTCTTTTTTCTCGTATACGCGGTCAAGAGATAGTATTTTAACCGAGAAAAGAACAGCGAAATTTTTAAGGAAATATTCGCTTTTAGTGTCCCTGATACCGAAAGTTTTTTTTTAATTCGACGCCCGTCTGTCTATCCATCTGTGCGCACCGATACGAGCTAAACAGGTGAGTCAGTTTCATTCATATTTTGTATTTTGAGTAGTTGTTGATGCACGAGCTCTTAAATGTTTTAATTTTTGATGTTCATATCGTGTACCCTTTGTATTAAAGTATATTTTGAAACTTTTATCACAAGCCGCTCAATTTTTTCTTTTAAATTTGATATAGAAATAGGAGAACAATTCCTTTCAGCCGAATTATTACCTCAATTATTTATCCCATGGATCTTATTTATGCACTATATCAAGAGATTTCAAAACAATTTAATAGTGAAGATGTACCAAATCAAGGGAGTTATCTGCTTTAGAAATCTATGGTCTGTAAAATATCGGAGGACGGTTGGTTATCTCCCTCACAATCCCCCATTTTTCGTACCCAAATGAGGAAGTTAGTCAATGTGAAGGGGTG
>NNCF01126001.1:343570-394336 GCA_002313205.1 Laupala kohalensis
GGGGGGGGGAGGTTTGCGTCATAATGTTTAGGGGTGGGTGGGCATCTCTGTCAATATTATAACAACAAATCCCATTTGTAGGGGAAAAGGAAAATTTTCAACATTGACAACAAAAGGAGTAAAAAATAAAGTGAATATGTCTTCGAGATCATCAAAATCTTTGTAACGTTGGGTGAATGTTTCTTCAAGTCACCAAGCATATTGTCATACTTCGTCACATTTACTTTTTCCATACTTTTTAAACAAGGAACTTTTTAAAATTTATTTTTTATACTCTCATAACCCTGTTCCTCAATGATATTTACAGGGTTTTATGGCCTTCGTCTTTTCTTTCAAATAATAAAAAATTGTTGGTTAAAATCGGGGTCTTCCACACATGTGAGTGCCTTCATAGACTTTAACTTTTGCATCCATGTGCAAAATGATATGGTTCGAATGACATGTTATAATGTCTTTTTTGTGGCATACCATAATCTTTTTGAAAATAATACATTCAAATTTATACCCCTTCGGCTGGCAGAAGAGGTATAAACGCCACTATAAGGCGAACAGTCTGAGTGCTATTCCGCTTCTCGGTCATCTAGGAAAAAGTCTACATGACTGTTGTTCCGATAAGAAAGTGAGCGATATGAAAGAGATAAGCAGCGCAGGCAATACCCCACTACTGCGTGCGGCCATTCCCTCCACATCAAGGCGGTTGACTGAAATTGCATCTAGCATGTACGCGTAAATGCACGAGCGTAAAAACTGCTCGAACGAGCAGTTGTGCCATCCCTGTTATATGGGATCATCACTTGCGGATTGAGTGTTCATATAATTTGTAGTGGTGAAAAACAATGTCTCATGAGCAGTTGTATCTAGACTTTAAACAGTAAAGAGCAGATATCTAAATTTACGTGGGATTCATGGAATAAGCATGGATTTCCCATTGTGTTACTACCACATATATTTTCCGTTTTTAATTGGCAGATTTTATTTATGCACTGTGGATATCATTGCAATCACTCCAAGTTAGTTACATACAAAGATATTAGAAATCTCATAAAACTATTGTATTAAAATGAATAATATACTGTATGATGGATGCATCGGAAAATTCATGTAATTATCGTAGAGTCAAGTTTCTTTTGGAATTGCAATCTTTCTCAACCCAAATAAGCAACCAACGAACTATTTGTCTAACATTTTATTTTCCTCCACACAAATGGAAATTCAATAATTATTTTTTTTATCATCGCTATATTTTTTAGTGCTTAATTACCTACGTAAAAGTAAGTCTCAGCCCTCGATTCGTAAATAAAATTACTTTCTCAAAAACGAATTATATACAGGTTGTTTGTAGTAGAAAACTTCAGCGTCATATAATCGATTCTTTTGGAAGTTACACATCGAGAGAACTTGTGATTTAAAAAAAAACTTGTAACGACTTCTTTATCAACCTATACAGAAACTTTTCGAAGAATATGAAGAAAACTCGAGATTCTTCTTTTGTTTCTTCTTTTCGTTTCTTCTGTATTTTATTTCCTGTGTATATGAGTGTGATTATTTATTCATTAATGTAGTGATTAAGGAAAATAGATGTAGTATCTTACTTCTTGTTTGTATCTTTGTATGATGAGAAGCGGACAGGTGTTTGAGCGCTTACACTGATGTATGAGATGTATGCATTTCTATAAAAATAAAATAAATTAAAAGTAAACGCTCTGTCAGCGAAACCCAGGTAAAATAAGAAATTTTCTACTACGACTACACATTGGAATCAGTACAGTTATTTTCAACAAAAATTTAAGGAATGGCCAAATTGAGCGACTGTGGTAGCGTAGTTGTAACTTCTTCGTAACCACATGTTCGTATTCCCGCTTGGTCAAACAGAGATATTGTGAAATGAAATTTTCCTCATTACATCATTAGAAAAATAGGTGTTCACTAACGTAAGACAGCAATTCATCCACAAACACCCTTTCACAAAAAACGTGTACATCCTGCGAGATAGTAAAATATTTTGCTAGGTGCAAGTAATTAACTTTACTTCTTTTGGCTCTCATAACATGAGAAAATATGACGGTGTCATACATTTCTCTGTTTTTCTCCTACAGTTATGAATTGCCTAGAACAACTATAATTCTTTTATAAATCATACCAAAATAAAATTCTTTATTAAGTAGATAAGTTTCGAAATCCCACCCCGTCGCGCCATTTGTAATATTACCTTACTAGTGAGAGAGAAGCATAAAATTTGAATTTGTGGGATGTGTTTTTTTTCTGGTGCATTAAATATTAGAAATCACATTAAGTAGTATTGTAAAAATTTCTTAATGTTCACAGAACTAAAATAATCACAAGTTACTAACACAAAACAACGCTAACGTTCAGATAAATAGATATAAGCAATAAGTTTCCCAGTCCTACTAACATAAAGGAACTAAAACTTACCACCATTGCGCCAACCATTCCTGGCCTCTCCCTTTATATAATATTTTGGAACCACCTCAAGAGCTATTGAGGAATGAATTTAAAAAAGTATGTATCAACATTACTTGAAACGTTTGTTAATATGAAAATTTTGGGATAAAGAAAAACCATTCCGAATTCCAGAATAATTTCTTCATTATTTAGGTTCATTTTGAATATATATTGATATTTTTAGGAGATGCAACACGCAATTTTCCATGCTACAATGAAAAAATCTGGAGTGTGCCCCACTCAGCTTTCCATTTACAATTCATAAAAAATCTCATGACACTAAACATCCTAAATAACACTAAAAATTTAAGGAAAAAGATATGCACTACAAAAATGAAATAATATATTGTAACCGTAAGTCCCCGGTTACTTACCTCGGACACAGATTATGAAGGTTGGGCGCCAGGAAAATGGTAAAGGTTTAACCATTCACAAAATAATAAACTTTGTGCGTATTGCAAAATAATAAAGTAATGTTCTTATAAATGTGTGCACTTACAATTGAAGACCTTTGGGGGAAAAAACCAACTTTGTACATTTGTTTTGGAAATCGAGATTTTCACACCATCTGTTACTTTGAAAGAGTACTACACGCTTGGTTTCCCAAACAGTGAAGGGTCAACTCGATCTCGTGATAATGAAGGCAAAAGATAGGGGTATACGGGGAAGAACCGTTTCAGTCCACGGAGAGCGAGGGAAAACCAACTTAGTCCAGTCCTTGCCATATCCTTACTTGTACATTTGTAGGTGTGGTTATCGTCTTCAACATTGACTCTTAATTACGCAGATTGAGTTCCGTGCGTGTTCTCGACGAACCTACACAAAAATACTAAATAACACTAGCTAATGTAAGCAAACGTAAAAAGAGATCCAACAAAACAAGGTTAATATTTATTGCATTGTAAATGCAGTTGTACACAAGACAAAGCAACAGTTATGATTGTTCCGTGAAATCTTAGGAGAGAGTCGAATGTTGGATTAGAATGTATTAGTAGCAATCATAATCAGTACAGTTAGTTGTCTTGAAGCATTATGCGATCTCAGAACAGAATACGATCTCAGAGTTCACGCATTACGCGATCACAGAGTTTTAATGTAAAAAATCCCTTCTTTGTGCGTATTGCTCAACAAAAGTTACCGCAAAAAAATCAAAACTGTGGGTGTTATTGAAATCCTCTGTTGCACCCTTGGCGTTGTATGATGGAAGCCTTCCATTGAAATATATGAAGTATTGCGACCTTCAACACCTTGTAAATGTTTGTGAAACTAGCAGCAAAAGCATTTTACTCGCAACTTCCTGAATAGTCCCCTTAAGAAAAATGCACCAATATAGACTCTGATAACGACTATTTGGATGAATGTGAAGAGCAAGAGGACAATAAATTTTGACTTTCTCTTGACTGTGATTGAGCAACATGATTTTCAATTTTCAGAATCAAGTTTTATAATTTTCACTAATTTAACACTTGAATTTTGTTTAAAAATGGTTAACAACAATTCAACCAATTCATTCTGATCACAAATATAATAATTATTATTTTTTCAACTTTTTTGAATAAAATATGAAGCTTTAGCTTTAACTGCATTTAAACATTAAATCCCCTTTATATCCTAACTGTCTCTCTTTTCAACTTTTCTCTCTCTTACCCTCTCTTCGGGAGAAATATTTTTTAAATCATTTCTAGCCTGACAGGAATGAATAAAGTCATGAAACCAAAAGGTGTACCATTTTGACAATTAATTAAGGGGAAAACCAACCACATTCCGAACTTTTTCGAGGAAAATTAAGTTATGCTACTCATAAAAGTATTGACTTTAATTTTTACAGTAAAAATCTTTAGTCAAGAGATTTATAAACATAACAATGCAAAAAAATCATGAAGAAATGACCAATAACATAGAAGATGTGGAACGATAAACTTATTTTTTTAATTCCTGAAAAAGTTTGTTTTTTGGACAAAGTAGGTTTTGCCCCGAAGTTTTTCAATTGTATTGTTTGTCTTGCAGTACTGTCCAATATTTAATGTTTTAGTCTTCCTGATGGTACTAGTAATAGTGCAAACGTGTTCAACTAATACACACAACTTTAACAAAACACAAGAAATTTATTCTAAGTTGATATACTGTTGTATCACTACTAAATCGTCATAATTGTCGAGAATTCTACAAATTTAATGCAGAATTGTCTTTAAACAAACTTCATTCAACTAATAAAAATATGAAAAATGGATACCACTAAGATAAATCTCTCCTCAATCACCCAAACACATCACAGACGTCATTTTCATTCTTCATAATAGCAAACAGAATAGAAAACATTGTTAATGGTATTGACTACTTCTCTAAAAATAATAATGTAATGCACTCATAAATGAATACACTTACAATTGTAATTCTTGTCTTGCAGTATTCTCCTAGATTTAATGTTTTATTCTTCCTGATAAAATTAGTAATAGTGTAAACGTCTTTAGCAAGTAGAAAAAAACTAACAAAAAACAAGACATTTATTCCAATTGCAACCCTACTCAATCCTCATACTTGTAGAAAGTTCTACAAATTTAATGCAGAACTATCTTTTAACAAACTCTACTCAACTAGAGAAAGATAAACAATTTATTCCAAACATATTATCTCCTCAGTGACTCAAATACATAACAGACTTCATTTTCATTCTTCATAATAGCAAACAGAATTCCTGTCTTGCAGTACTCTTTCCAAAAGGTTGTGCATTTTATGGAAACACATTTGCCTTGTTTCACAGATCTATACACTCTCTTAACAGTCTTGAACACAATATGATTGAGAGCACATACCAGAGTAAGAATCGAGGTCAACTATAGAGGTAGAAGGCCGACAGCGAGGAACCGACGCTCAGGGCTGCAAGATACAATATCAGCAGCGCCCACTCTTGCGCAGCCATGATCTATGACGTATTCAGGTGTGGACGAATTCTCAAACCACGACGCTTTTGAGTAGGAGCTGGAAGAGAGATGGTAAGGATGGAGGAGGAACGGTGGCAGTAGAAAGACTTTCCTTGAATGGCACGAATTGCGGACGACGGTTTGACTTTTGGTCACAGATGCGGAAAGTGATCGTTTCTTTGGTTGATGGATGCGCCTCCCCATGTGCTGGGTGATATTCAGACGCTTCTCAACATTCACCGCACTCGTTGCTGATATTGTACTTTTGCAGCCCTGAGCGTCGGTTCCACGCCGTCGACCTTGTACTCCAATAATTGAAATAGATTCTGCCTCTGGTATATGCCCACTATGATCTTGTGTTAAAGACTCGTATGACAGTGTGTAATGCTATGAAGCAAGGCAAAAGTGTTTCTTATAAAATGCATAACCTTAATAGAAATAGTTGGCAAAACGTTTGTTAAAAGATAGTTCTATTTGAAAATTTCTGCGTTAAATTTGTAGAATTTTCGACAATTATGAGGATTGAGTAGGGTTGCAACTGCATCACATTAGAATAAATTTCTTGTTTTTTGTTCAAGTTCTTTGTATTTGTGAAAGACGTTTCCACTATTATTAATTTTAGCAGGAAGAATAGAACATTAATATTGGAGGGTACTGTAAGACAAGAATTACAATTGTAAGTGTATTTATTTATAAGTGCATTACATTATTATTTTGATTATTACTTTGTGGATGATGAAATATTTACCATTTCCCTGGCGCACAACCTTTATTATCTGTGTCCGTGGTAAGTAACGGGTTGGGGATTTACGGTTACAATATTATAATTATTAAACAAAATGTCATATTTGAAAGATCAACTGGTTTAAAAATATTTATCACCCACTATATGGTACACTCCAAAATATCATCACTGCACATTCAAGTACAGATTGCTTAAATTATATTAAACATTAAACTCCTTTTAGGCAGGCCTTATAGACCTCTTTGCAATGGCTTTAAAAATACACCTCCAAAATCTGTACGTTAAATTAACTGACCAATCTAAAGGCTTTTTTGCACAGTTTCAAAATTTTGAATTTTAAGAAACCGGAAGTGGAGAAGGGTGTGCAAATGAACTATCCTAAAATAGGCTTCTATTCCTAATGCATTCAAAGTCAACTTTCAAGTTTGGTTTTGATGCATCAATTTGTTTGTGAATTATCGGGGAAACAAAATTCACATAAACATTGAACATCATCGCCAAAATTTGAAAATAGACTCTCCTGGAGAAAATTCGCAGAGTTCCCAAGAGATCTCAGAAATTTCTTTTGACCGATTTCAATACTTTCCTTACACACTCTGTGCAATTGGAAAGTAAAAAGTCTTTGAAATTGGTGATAAGAAGAAATAAAGCGGCCTGACATGGAATTAAATTTGTGTCATCTAGTTCCCCAACCACCATACTTAAAATAAAACGGCAAATACCTCACTTTAAAAGACACCTCTACCTTTATATCAAACAGGAAACTAACAAATGTTATTGTAACAACTAACAAATGTTATTGTAAAATACTCATATTATTTAATTCTCTCAAACTATGATAATACTTGACTCACTTCGTAATCCCAGACACGCGGAATCAGTGTTACTGTTCCTCATGTTACGAGAGCCAAAATAATCAAACATGTGCGAAATCACAGTTTTATTTGTACCTATCACTTTATATTACCTTAAAAATAGAAAACAACTCCAATATTGCTGCTCAAGAAAAGCATTGGTTTCCATAAAACGACTCGTTGATGACAGGAAGAGACCCTCGCTTGGAACCTGGCTGGGTGGAAGACAAAACTAGCGACTGGGTGTAAAATTTACCTGAGAGCTTGATGGGGCAAAGTCCTGAATGGTAGTTTGGGGACTGCCAAGTGACCAAAATGAAACGATAAAATTAAATTTAAAGCAAATGAAAAATAGAAGGTCGTGTGATATTATTGAGAGTTGATAAAAATGGTTAGGATAAATTGTTTTTTATGTTTTAGGTGTATTATTTTTTATAATGACTTAGAAATAAAACACGTAATTGCTATTTAAAGATTTCGAAAAATTATGTTGAGTGGATATTTCTTGATTTAAAATTAAAACAGTAAGTAATAAAATGGTGACTGTAAAGTCTCGGGTGTTTGGCTCTGTTAAAGGATATGCACTTCTCTCAAACAAGAAGACATAAATATTCGGCCATGAATTTCAAATGATGATTCAACCCGAGCCATAAAGAACATATTTGTTCCGAGAGCGAGTTGTGCATTTCCAACATTTCCCTGAACTTATTCGTTTCCTCTCTTTGATTAAAAAACGTATCAAAATATTATGAAATAGCAGAACGCCATTCAACTCTAACCTGTTTATTCGTTCGTGCATCCACCTCGACAATTCGTTCATCGATTCGTTCATTTTTTTAAATCCGCTCTCCACTAGCGAACAGCTCGTGAAACGAAATCCCTCCGGAATTCTGCAGATTTCTCTTCACACCCAGCAGCCATCTCGCTACGTGGCGAGTCGTTAGAAAGGGGAAAGGCGGAAGCGCGCCTGCTAGCGTGGAGCCTGTCGTTTATTGGTTCTTTCGTTCATTCGTTCATTTGCGCAAATCCGCCTATTGCATCGACGACGGACAGCGCGTCTGTCGGAACGAGTCTCCTTTGGCCGCTACCACTGACCGACCGGTCCGAACGAACGAGCGAACCAGCGAGCGAGCAGCTCTTTCTATTAACGTTCGCGCGTATTTATTGGTATCGATTCTTGGACCGCGTTGACGCCGGCTCCGATTTATGACTGCCCGCTCGACCGCTGCCCATAAATCGACACGAAGAGCGACGTGGAGCGGGAGGTGAAAAGGGATGGGTCACTCGGAATTAGGGGATGGATGCAACTGAGGAGGGAAGAGTGGGAGGAATGCTCTAGAAATATGGGAAAGGGATGATAAAAATGGTGGGGAGTGGGAGAGGTAGTTTGTGGTTGTGCTAATACAAAAAACGTAGGGTCATGAATGTACTGATGAAAACGAACTAAGTTGTGGGAACATAAATTACGCAAAAGGAAACAAATAGTACCAGAAAATCTGTTTATGCTCACAAAGTTTGAATAACTGCGGGGCAGAGGCAGAGGAATAAGCAGAGACTTGTAATTTTAGAGTAACGAGTAATAATAACCATGTACTACTAGAGATAAGAATGCGAGAGAGAACATATTTAGAAAATACATCATATATTAAGAACTTTAATTCGGAAAGTTGATTTGTTTATTTCTGGAGCCCTGATAATAAACTGGAAGTAATTAAACAAGAAGAGTGTAACAAATTCGGGAAGTTGATCTCATCAAATTTAATATGAAAATGACGTACAAACGATAGAAAAATTAAAAGATAAAATTAACATTTCCTCGCACTCGGTTCTGTATCCTGCAACTCGTCTCCAGAAATTTTATTTATGTTTTACGTTAATTGTGATATAATATTGGGATGGAGTTTTTTTCCCTTTAGAGAGTATCGTCATAGACGTGTAATTTAAAGAAAAATTAATTAATATACAAATATTTAATTTACAAAATCTTTATACAGCAATTTCCCAGGTATAAATATGAGCCAACAACTCACTCAGAACAAAAATATTTTATGCGTTATGTCATGGTGCAAGAGGACTCGTGATATCAATATGTTCAAATAAATCAATAATAATGGAAATCTAGAACATAGTGAAGAAGTAAATGGCAGGCGGTCGAAATGTCCAGAATAAAAATAGCGTTGAGGCAAAAGCACTTATGAATACAGGAAGCGTAATTTCAGCGATATCCGAACACAATTACTGAATTTTGAGAGGAAGTAATAACAATATTACATCATTACTGGTACACAATACAATAAAAGGGAGTCCTTGTAGATGCTCAATACCAGTAAATTTTTATATTCTAGCGACAATGATGACAAATAACGAAGTATTCTAAATGGTATTCCTGGTTGTACGATTTTTTGTCTCCAATAACCCAAAGAACGTACTTTCTCTCCGGACATTCAGTAGACATTATTTTTAGGAGGGCTACTTCATACTGAAAATGTTGTATGTGACATAAGCAATGTTAAAAGTAAAAATTAGGCCCATGATATTTCTTGAGAGAGAACAGTAGATGAAGCCAAAATTTAATTAACGTAAAATCTTGAAATCATTTTTTTCTTAATATATATCACAATAAATGTTTTGTTTAAATTTATATTCCATTAGTGGACATAGCTTCATATATTTGATTAAGACGTGGGAGGAGTTTAGTGAACTTCATGAATAGAAAATCCTTCCTTGATGTAAGATAACATGAAATACCTAACGGGGACAGTTTATCCCACTTGGCTTACCCCATTACAATTTTCCAAGTAAGAGGTTGCAAGTTTATGTTACGAGCTGTTCAAACTTGCGAACTGACAATAGTGATATCAGATTGAGGTCGGAAGTATACGTGATCACATCTATGATGATTTTCTAAGATGAGGATTATTGTAACAATATTTGATTCATTTCAGTCTGACAACACAATCACGGTAAACCCGTATTAAGTTATTTCGAAAATAAATTTAGTGATTCTAGGATTAGGAGGAGGAGTATAGAAGAAGTAGGGTTTGCTTTTCAATACAGCTATATATGAACTAGGTCATTAAAGTGAAAAATTACAAATCGTGACATTGGAGAATCGGTAATGAACGGTGCAGCTTCTTAACTGACACCTCTCCATGTCACACGTACTACGAAAAATTGCTCGTTAGCGAGTTGATTTTTTATTTTCATTTACATTAGTTCTTCAGTCACTCTTTACGGGATATGCTCAGTGGAGTTTGACTGTAAACTATATTGACATCTTCATTATTTAATAAAGTGTGCTGGAAAGTGTGTTTATAGATTCAATCATTGAAATAAATATACAATATTTTTGTCTGAAAGGGAAGTCTTTTTAAATTCTGAAAATGGATCATAACGAATATTTGACTTATTTCTAAATAACGTAATGGAAAAATATAAACATAAATTGAACATTGTACATTGCCAAGCGAGGAAATAATAAGTCAACATTTTAAGTTCATGAAATTAGCTCGTTCCTTTTTTCAATTCCAAAACAGAATATAATAGTCTTCAGTAAATCATGTACTGTACTATAAAAGATCGCAGCCTGTGACAGTTAATAGACTCTATAGAAACTTTATCTTCACTAGCTTCATAAAAATGACATTTTTCCATCTGGTAACAAAAATTACTTTCAATTATCTTTAATTTTAAAATTAGTATTTTCAGACTTTTCTTTTCCGTTCTTCGTTGTTCTTCCAGGCGAAAGATTGCTACCAGTGCCATACTACAGTATTTTTAGGGCCCGAAGATGGACGATATTTGAAACATCTGAAAGTGCAATAAAGAACAGAAAAGAAGAGTTTCAAATTACTTATTTTAAATGTATTTCTGTTTACTCCCTTACAAGAAGTAACTAATCGTTAATTTTCTTTTCCTCTTCCAGTTTTCTCTCCTCCTGTATCTCATTCACTTCATTTCCATGATTATTCACATCCCTTCATCTTATAATGAACTTTATCTCATGTATTTATTGAATTTTTATGCAGTATTTGGTCATGGTTACTGTAAAATTATATAGTAAAGGAACCAAGAGCTAGTTACGACAGGGTTTGTAGTAACTTCCGAAATTTTTGACATACTTCAAATACTTTTTAGATTTTGCACTAAACGTTATATTAAAAATGAGTCTCATTAGTAAGCTTATTTTCACGTGGGACGATATAATAAGCTGTCATAAGTAGTCTTGCAAAACTGGAGAGGGAAGGAAAAATAGTAAACTTTGATTGAAAGTATAAATAATATTTAGTATGAAAGTTGTAAACTGTATTTTAATTAAAACACTTTGACAAATAAAACCTTTTTATATTATTGTTTTATCTTTATACACTAATTGTGAAATGCTATACTATTTATTAACCAATCTATACAGCTTCTTTATAATATGATTATGTCCGAAATCTTACGTTGGGCGACATGGAGTATGCTCTGACTTGTTGAAAGAACGAGATACAAAAAAAAAAAAAAATTTAAAAAAAATGGAAATCTGAAAAGGAAGAAAAGTGTATGATATATTTTATTCTAAACCAACGAATAGAATATTATTTTTAACTCCATTTCAAAAGGTGAATTAACCAAATAAGTTTACTTAAGTAATCCACGAATCATATAAAATATCCGTTGCAACAATCGTAACAGCTGACTTGATTTGGTTAAATGGCTCTTGTATCAAAAGATTGCTTCATTAAAAAATATTGTCAACACTGATTAATGAATGCTTTACTAATAAAATAAGTCATTAAATAAGGAAAAGGTAAGAGTGTGTAAAATTCAATTATTTTTGAAAAATCTAAGTATTAAATATTTGCTAAAACTATCCATAAATAATTTTAATTCTTCATTTGTTCTTTTTTCATTTCCATTGTTATTTTATCGTTATGGTTTAATTTAATGACATAGATGTAATACAATCAAGAAAGCCATTTGCGCAATCTCTCCTTACAGTGTTGGTGTGATTGCGTACATGGGTAGGAGAGATGGTTATTATTAATAACCACTATTAAATTGTTAACAATAATGATTACACTTAAATGATATTGTGGTAAGGCTTTTGTAAACAAATATTATTGTCTAAGGAGTAAGTCCTAATGAAAAAGAATAAAATAATCAAGGAATTTACGAAGAATTTAAAAATAATAAATAATGTTGTAAATAAAGAGAAAAAATTAAAGAATTAGAAAGATAACTCCAGATAAGATTACAAAGTAACTTGATAATACGATTAACGTAAAATTAGTCCATCCTCATTGCCCTTTGTTTGGTTTCCTTAAGTACGTCATCTATCCTGGCATGGAAACTATGGGACACAATGCGTCATCTCTCCTAAGTAGCAGATGCGTGAACATTGCTATTTCGGTAGGAGAGATTGCGTGACCCGTTATTTAAACATAGTAACTTCTGGAAATAAATGTTAGTGTTCACATCGCTAGTCTATATTAGAAATTTATGAGAAATCGTTTAATTTTAAAATATTTTGTATTACTGCCATACTATAGAAAATCAAAGAAAGAGTTAAGAGAATTCTAGCACTTACTTTGAGAAAACAAAACAAAATAACAATGTTTTATCATAGACGCTCGAAAATATCGACGTAAATATTCATGTAGATACTACTACATGTTTTACTTTCAATTTATTTAAATCATCATTCAATACATCATTATTTAATTCATCATCTTACGAAGTCACAATTATCGTAACACGTTACCCTGTCCAGTGTGCTCAAGCTTATTTATAGCAAATTTTTCTATTCTCAGCCTTGGCCCTTCTACCACCATCCACTTGTCTTAAAGGTATATCCTGCACGTACTGTTCAAATAACTCTTAATCCTTTTCATCCTTTAGCAATTTGGTTTTATTTCTAAAATTGATGATCTGTATCTTCCACAGCTCTCTCAAGAACCCCCTTCACTCATGTGCGTACAGTGTACAATACGACAAAAGTTGGTCTTTTGTCTCCTCTCATTGTCCCTCGAGTCGCTACATGCTCACTCTTCTCTTTCCCCCTGATCCCCTGCGTGCGCAATCTCTCCAACCGCGCCATCTCTCTTAGCTTTATCTTAAATATTTTAAAATGTATCAAAAATAAGGATTATTCCTAGAAAGTGCTACAACTGACCCCTTGCTCAAATAATTCGTACCATGAAATGTTTTATATTTAATGCACATTACGTTAAGGCCAGTCTACATATTTTCAGGGCTGAATTTGAAGCACTTTAAACTTTGAAGCACCAAATCAAATCAAAGGACGCCATTCCGCGATGGTGAGGTTAAATTAACATATACAATGGTAAGATTAAATAAAAATATAGATGACAGTGGTAAATAATATGACATATAGATAAGTTCTCAGGTTTTTCTTGATTTTTCCGCTGCAAATTGTACGGTTATTTCCAAGTATAGAGATTAGGAAGTTTTTGTAAAATATCAATCTCAATCACTCACCTGCCTTGTTTATGCATGATTGTGCAATAGTTATAAACGTGAAATTGTTTTAGTTCACGTTCTATTGATTTGAATTATGCTTGCTCCACTGTGGTATTGACGGTTTGCTCATTAAAATAAATTTGAGTGAGCGTACCCCGAGCAGTTTAGATCTGGAAATACAGCTCCTAGATACATATACAAATTTTGTATAGTAAAAATATTTCAAATTGACTGACGAATAATTATGTATTGTTTTCGAATTGTTTGATTGTACATGTAAATTAAGATTAACTTGCCTCGTTTTTTGTTTAATTCTTGAATTTCAATTTCTATTACTATGCCCTCATAGTTCTCGTAACGTTTACATATATATTTCATGGGCAGGGATTAGTGTTTTGAACCTTCCGGGAGTCGCCCGGGAGTTTGAATTGGTCTCTCCCAAACTGTTTCACACATTTTCACAAATGTCAGTAAATAGAATATCGGTAGATATAATAAAAAATCTATTAATAGTATATCCACAAAAAGAACACACACGGTCCGTTTCCCTAGATGGCATGCGTTCTTAATAGACCACTATTACCTGCTAACTGCTGTCTCAAACAGCAAGTTCGATAAATATTTATCAATATGTATAGATTAATTATGTTATGTTGAATGAAAATGTTGAATTATTCTGTTATCTGGCGGTGATGTTCACCGCAATTTAAGAGATTTCTATGACAATATGTATAGATTTGAGTGACGGACAAATATTAAAACAATCATAATAACATTCAACTGTATACAATTTATTCGATTATATTTCCTAATCGTGTTACGATCTAAAATACAATCGTGATTGAAAATTTGAAAGGTTTTTCCTCAATCGCTGAACATATAATACCGAGGATCATGTTTTCCATTTTATATACGAATACATCACCTCTTCCTTTTTGTACTTGTTGTTTCGTAATCAAATGGTGTAGAGGACACCGATTTATTTCATTTCCACGAATTAATCCACACATATTTTAAAGAGACAATGTCGACCTGCAAGCAGTCACAATCAATTCAGATGTACTTTCTTAGTAGTACTAGCTCTCATGAAGATAAAATTAAAATTGAGAACTTCAGTAATTACATTACAGCATAAATCACTCATTTAAAAACCATAAGATAAGAAATTCCTATGATAAATTTATAATTTTGCTAAAATGAATTTATAAAGTGATATTGTGATAAACAGTTTTAAATTCGGTCTTGAATGATATTTGGACTAATTGTAACAAGTATATGAATTATTCTAGAATTAGTTCCATGAAGACTTTTCAAATATATAATAATAATAATAATAATAATAATAATAATAATAATAACCATAAAATATCCTGCTGCTACATAGATTATCAAAAGGCATATGACTCTGTCCCGCATACGTGGCTGATTAAAGCGCTTGAAATCTATAAATTGCACCCGATTCTTGTTAAATTTTTAAGACATCTAATACAAAGTTGGAGAACTGATATTCACCTGGTGACGGACGAGCAGACAATTACTACACCAGGGATTAAAATAAACAGAGGAATTTTCCAGGGCGATGCACTTGGCCCTTTATGGTTCTGTTTGGCCCTGAATCCTCTTTCTAATGTATTGAAACGAAAAGAAATTGGATATTGTCTAAAATCAAATGGGAATGAACATGTTGTATCACATCTCCTATGTATGGATGATCTTAAGCTTTATGCTCCATCATATAACCTTCTTAAAGAATTGATTAGAGAAGTTGAACAGTTCTCCAGTGACATCAACATGACATTTGGTCTGGACAAATGCAAAGTCATCAATATTACTAGAGGGAAATATGAACTTATAGGATTTGAGACTAACCAGGGTGAATCTATGAAAGCAATGGACGAGGGTGACTTTTATAAATACCTTGGATACTTTCAAGGGAAGAAAATAAATCATACAAAGGCGAAAGATTCACTTACCAAAGAGTACTTATTAAGAGTGAGGAAAATATGTCAAACGGACTTAAATAGTAAACATATATTTAAAGCAATCAACACATTTGCAGTGCCTGTTTTGACATATTCATTTGGTATCATATCATGGTCAGATACTGATCTGGAAAATATCATGAGTAAAACAAGAGTTGAATTGACAAAATTCAGGAAGCACCACCCGAAGGCAAGTACACTTAGGTTAACAATACCAAGAGCAGAAGGTGGAAGAGGGTTAATCGATATTAAAAATCTACATAACAGGCAGGTCCAGAAGTTGAGAGATTATTTCCACCTTAAGAAACTAGTGTCAACTCTGCACCGAAGTGTAAGTCAAGCAGATCTTAAACTGACGCCTTTAAATCTATCAATTGACCAACAAGGTATCTTTATACTATGACAGGTCAATTATAACTGATAGATATATCCCTAATAACAGACCTGATATTGTTCTGCGCGATAAGGAATTGAAAATTGCATATCTCATTGACATTGCGGTACCTAATACGCACAACATCCAAAACACAATAGCTGAGAAGAAACGGAAATATGCTGATTTAAGTGATGAAATTCAAAAGATGTGGAAGCTTAGTAAGGTATATGTTGTACCAATTGTGTTATCGACAACTGGTGTGATCCCTAAAGCCCTACATGAGAGTCTCAAGATCCTCGGTATAAGGAGAGAAGTGTATATTCTTCTCCAGAAGGCAGCTATTTTGAATACGACACGAATAGTGCGTAAATTCTTTAGCCAAGAGTAAATAAGTGTGCTTGATTTGTATCCGTACCTTATTTATACCAGCAGAAGCTGAGATGTATTAATGAAATGTAATAATAATAATAATAATAATTTATTAATCTGCAAGTGAGCAATGCTCGGTGGCAGATGGAGAACATAACGGACATAATCTTCTAGTATATAGAGCGTATTATTTATTCTTAAGGTAAAAATATGTAACTCCCTTTGCACTTAAATAAACATCGTAATAACATACTTAATTGTGAATAAAATTCGACCAACATATTATAAGTTGATATAAATTGGGAAAAATCGTAATGTAATATGTAAAGAATTGTTTCCTGTAACCCTATGGGGTTTGATTTTATGAGTTGCATAATCCAGGGTTGTCGAGAAGTCGTTAGCACGAAATAGACACTTCTCCAGCTTTGAGGAACATTTAGAGGGCAACAACCTCGTAACATTAGCTGCGATGGAACAGATGAAGTCTGTGACAATATCAGCCACATTTGCTTGAAACGATGGAACATACAAGTGGAGTGGAGCAAGTGTCCGAGAGTATTTCCTCAATGCCTTGTTCCGACTATAAATGCTTCCCCTTCTCCCCTCATCCTCCCCATCCAACGCAACGCAACGCAAGAGTTTGCGCTAGAGCTCAACCTGCGCATATTGCCACGATGCGCTACTAGCGGTGTTTGCAGACGACGAAATTGCGCGCACGGCACTGGTCGTGGGTTCCAAGGCATCGTCAGCGTCGCCCACGCTGCTGTGTCGTTCTCTTCCGTCGCTCTACGTAGCATTCGCAGCAAAAAAAAAAAAAGTATAAAAGTGGAACCCCGCTTTCAGATTCTCGTGTTGCCTAAAATCATATGGCGAGGAGCTCAGGTCTCGGATAAGAAGCACAAGGGTCGGACGGAATGCATTCCGTTCGCAACGCAAGAGGGGAAAGCTAAAACTGAAATTAAAAAAGAAAGCTGCTTACCTGGATCTTCGGATGGGGGTGGGTTAGAATTAGTGTGAAATGGTCTCGTATTGCGAGATAGGTGGACACGATACCTGGGTTAGAGGTTTTTCCCTTCTCTTACGCACCATCTCATTCTCCGACTTTTTCTCCGATCCTTCGCTTTCTCCCAATACGCTCCCATCCCTACTCCTCTCATTTTGATGAACGGGATTCTCCTTCACATGCAGTTCCTCTTTAACTTCCAATTTCATTCATTATTTCTATACGCTTTTGCGTTGTGCGTTATGAATCTGTTCATGGGATGAGGTTGGTGGACATACAGGAATATTTGGGAGGAGAAACATAGAAGTTACACGCTGTTTACACGTTCTCCATACTCCCGAGTTTTTTGTTTTTTTTGTTTTTTTTTTTGAAGCAGAATTTGTTTTGGGCTTTTATTTTTTGTAGCAGGAGGTGAAAACATGAGCAGGGTTTGTACATTCCGTATTACGAAGAGCTCAAAAGAAATTAATGTGGTGTTATAATCTTATGAAATATTCACCAAATTGCGTTAAAATGGGAGATTCAAACTTGTTGAGTGTAAAAGGATGCGCCATAATTATTTTCTTATACCCTTGTATTTATTTCCTTAACAGATTAAATCATTAATAAAAAAACTTTACAAAGAATAAGGCCCCAAAAGAATTACTATTATCGTGGAACCTTAACAAAGTTATAGTAATGAAATACGCATTATAGTCTATATTTTTCGAGTCACGTTTAAACACATATTATTACGAGAAATGTATTCGTTTTTGTTTATCATCCAAGTTGAAGAGAGTTCTTTCAACCGAATCTCGTTCATCATCAGGTCCTGAATACACATTTAAGAAGACATAAAAGTTATGAACAATGGGGCGTATACTATAAAAAAAAGAAAATAAATAATAGATGAAAAAGAAGAATATGCAATTAATTTGCATAGATGTAAAATTCTAAACAGATTTACAATGTATTGCATTTTTTTTTCATTCTCTTTAGTCTCCGTGTTTACTGCAAATACGTATTGCCTGTAAAGCTCCAAGACTCTGCTCTTTGAACATTTTTATTTTTCCCATTGTGTTTATGTGGTCGAATATGGTATTGTCACGACTTCCGGTATCTGCTATCGTATCTGCCTCGGGGAGGAGGACGCACATTTACATTTTGCTATTCAATTGTCTTTTTAAGAATACCTCTTAATTGTCCCACTTGTGTCTCATAATTAACATATTAACTATATTTGTTCTCTGCTGCAATCAATAACTTTATATCTTCCGGCAAAAATATTCCTTCTTTTAAACACTGTAGATAACTACCTTTTCTCTCTATATGTGTCACACTCCCAAATAATATGTTCGCTATTTTCTGTTCCTTTCCATACTGCAGTGTATCTCTATCGTATTCTCTTTAAATAATCTTCAAAGTTGACATGATACATTAAAAACTTTATTTCATCACTATTTGTTTCACAAATTTTGAACTTTTCCTTCATCGCACGTCAGGCATATATTCAGAAACTTTTCTTCCCTTTTCATTGATTGACCATATTGCCCACCACCTTTTTTGCAGTTCATCTTTTAATCTCCTCTTCCAAACCTCTTCTTCATTTTTCATTTCCTGTCCTTGAACTCTAAAGATTTTGTGCTTCTTCATGAGTGACAAAACGTAAGCTTTTGTGCATATAGATCCACTGTCGATATTCCTTTTATTACATTTAATATTTCTCCACTACCTGTTTTATATGCATCAATTATTCGCAATAAGCATAGCTTTGCAATATTGCAAACTTCATTTCCACCGTTGCTAGCAATAATCTATGTCCCCATATCCGTATCCCATAAAGAAGCATTGGCCTAATTGCTTCCTAAAACAGCGGCATTTGTCTCTGTCGTATTTGCTCGTGTGTCAATCCTATTCGCAACAAGTAGTAATAGAAACGTTTTGACTTCTCTATATTTTCATTAATATGTGCTGTGAATTGCAATTTATCACCTACTACTATTCCTAACTATTCATACGTAAGCACTACTTCAATTTTTCGTCCATCCAGATTAACTACAGGTTTGGGTCTATTTCTCGTTGATAATCCAAACCACATTTTTCTGGCGAAAATTGTAAATGCAGTTTATTACTTTTCCTTTCCAACTCATCTATTACATGTCTGCTATTTCTCTCGAACTCTCGCCGACTCTCACCTTCTATCTCCACTACCCAGTCGTCCGCATACGCTACGACCTTTGTATTGTTCTGCCGTAAATTCATCACTACATCATTGGCCCACTCGCTGAGTCTTGAGGAATTCCCTTCCACATTTTTCGTACAATGCGTGTATTACCTATTTTTAAATACATACTACGATCACTTAAATATGACAACAATAATTCTTAAAGATGACATGGAATATTTATTGAACGCAATGTACGCAGTATTACATCCCATCGCGCATTATCAAATACACATCTCATATCGAAAAAAATACGCAAAATATACATTCCTTTTCTTTCTTTTATATAGGTCAATAACTGCTCAACGACGTTAATAGTTTATCGTCTTCTTCTAAATACTTATTGTTCTTTTCTCAAACACCACGTTTTCCTCAATATAATCCTGAATTTTCATATATCTTCCCATACGTTGGCACAAAAGATATTGGACGATATAATTTTGGTTTGGTGGGGTCTCTTCTATTATCTTTCAGAAATAGGCGCAACTCAACTATTTTTCTCACTTTGGGAAATTTCCTGGGCTTGATACATTTCCCTTTCATCGTATAGCATTCTTGAAACCACGCTACCGAAATATATTTAAGTCTTATATTCCCCTAATTCCCGTGCTGCTGTATTTTTGCGTTGCGCGTTTTGCTACAATATAGTTTAAACTATAATAAATAGTATTTTCTATCTCTTTCTTTACCATTTTATATTGTGCACATTCTCTATTATACACCTCATGATCACACCTAACTTTCTTCCTTCGACAGTTAATACAATGCAGTTTTCCTTTATTCGGGTATTCTTTAAATTAATGACTAGTCTCAGCACGGTGATCACAAACTAATTCTTCTTCCCGGTAGTACCGCTCCACAGGCCAATAACGGAAACATTTAAAGCATCGTAAAGGTTCCTTGTCCTCTTCTATCCTGTAAATTTTAAATTCGCATATACGTCGTTGCCCTTTAATTTCTTGATAATTTTTCCCGCAATTTTCACTATCCAGTTTTCTATAAGTCTAGTTTTAAATTTATCTTTATACAATATTCTTACCTCACGTTTGAATAGATTCTTACTTTCCTCTACGTCAAAGTCTTGTTTCGCGAACTCTAGTAATAATAGATTTCCCTCTGATCTTACTCTATACTGTATTTGATTCACGAATTTCTACTGTTTATCTTCTTCATTTCCAAATTTGCGATATTACTTAATACTTTTTCAACATTTTCCTTGTCCTGTTTAATTGTCAACACATGTAACAGATCTTTTTGCTATGTCACAGCCATAGTGTCTATTTTAACCTACCGTTTGTCAGCTCTTATGTGGTCCTTAACAATGTCTCATAATTCTCTCTGATCGTTCCCTTTTTCGAGTAGCAAAAAAATGGTTTCTTCCTTCTCAAGATGTGGTGTTTCCATCGTAATTAACTAAGCATATATCGTAGTTTCTAGATGAAAAAATATTCTAAAAATGCGGTTATGGTGAAATTTAAACCGAATGACACCCCTCTAGCAGGGGTTGAAAAAAGCGTGACGTGCAAAAGTAATCGGAAATTATTGATATTAGTGTCGAATTCCTAGTTTTCGTAGTTGCTGAGATGACTCGGAATACCGTTCAGTCCAACTTTATCCCTTTGTGGGGGGGAGAGGGGTGCACCAGTATGAATGAGGTGGGACAGAACGGAAAATAATGTATAACGACGAATATGTCAGTATAATCTATTTTTTAGAGTCATTGAGATTAAAACTAAGACTTCCAAAATCAGAGTTGTGTTAGAACGGTGGAGGGGGGCGAACATATTTATGTTTACTAAAACTTATTTATGGTTTCTAAATTTTGACATGGTTTCGGAACTGAATGTCTCATGTCCATGGAAATGTACTCAAATTTTTGAAGAAGCACGTGACAAAGTCAAAATCATCGACGAAAAGTTATGTGAAACATAAAAAAAAATACAATAATATTCTTGGTAGATTTGTAATGTTGTAATACACCGACAGTGGATGTCTAGTAGTAGCGTCTTCGCGGCAGAGTCTACTCGGTTTAATCTCTACTCGGCCGAACTAGATGAAGTTTTCAAAAGAAGTTTCTTCACCTACTCCAGACAAATGTCTGTTTGCTACCATAAGTTCTCCGGCAACCTAACATCTCTTCTCGACCAAAGACAATGCCCAAATAATTAATACTAGCAACCGGCCTCTTTTACTCTAACTCACCCCTTTCAAATAAGAATTTTGAAAAACTCATAGTGAGACTCTGCAATACAAAAGCAATTTTAATTCCAAATTTCATGTTTTTTAATGATTTTAAAAATATTTTAGTATCTGAATTGATGAAAAATTTGCACTCATTTAGTAATAATGGAAAATTTTAGAAATTCAAACCCATCTGTGAATAATATAAAAGTGGAAAATCTTTTTTCTATAACAAGCAGGGCTAAAATGATAATAATGTTAAGGACAATTGAAAATGAAAGAAGTAAAACTAAAAAGAAATCCCTTCCTTGGTCATCACAGGTGCGAGAGCTTACAAGGTACATAAACATAGATATTTTTGATGTGCGTGTTGTATAGTGGTTGATCGCGTACTTGTGTGTCACCAGGAATGTCACTATTAGTTTCAGAGGCCCCAAAAATTACGATCTCAAAGTTAATATCGGTCACTTTTGATTATATTTATATTTTATTCATTTCCTTACTCCCTTCCCAATGGGTATATCCTTCATAGAGGGTGATCTGTGTTTAAGTGGCATTGAGTGAGTCACTCTTCCATACGGTGATACCAAAAAGATGTATTCAACTCCAATATCGATTTTTTAAATTATATTTTCCTGCTGCCGTATTCCCGCTCTCTACCTCATGGGTGCTAGGGGTATATTATCTCCCCTGTGGACTTATAATTCTGAACTTATTGTGGACGTCCTTATCCATCTCAACGTCACAGAAAACTACCGAATAGAATCTAATACTTTTTTTATTATTTTTAAATGCCAGACCCTTGCCAACCCGATCCTTGGATGCAAGGGTTAACTTACCCAACAATGTTTGTCAGATTGTCTGTCACCTATGTACCAAAATTTGATTGAAATTGCTCCAGGTATTTGAGAGTTATAGTGGGATATGCACACACACATGTACCAATTTCACCCGCTTAGGGTAGATTATGTAGAATGGTACATATTACTGAAAATGGATTTTTGTATAATATTTTGTTATCTATTGTAATAAAAACTACACATCTGTAAAATTACAGCACGGTTGGAATCTTGGAAGTGGCCAAAAAAGTAAATAACGAATTTTGAAACGGAAGAAAAAGGAAGGACTACATAAATACTTACATATTCCAATTTCACTGTTGTTTAGTTTTTCGTAGTGGTACTATATTGTCATGCTAACTACACACATACATTACACATACACACATTACACACATACACATTACACACATACACATTACACACATTACACATATACACATTACACACATACACATTACACACATTACACTTACACAAACATTACACATACACACACATTACACATATTACACATACATTATATACATACATAACGAACGGAGTAAACCAAATAAACGCTTGTTTTCATCCCAAGTATATTACTTTTCAACCAATCCGAACATAAAATGCACTCAATAGCGTGTAATCGTAATTTTTCCTTGTGTCTCACTTTTGCTTATGCTTATTCTTGCTTAGGGCTGCATATGCTTATATTAAAATAACATTTCATGCGTACTAAATACTAAAAAAAGAATTGAATGCGGGGAAAAATCTAGTTTTGGCTGATTCTCTTTTGCCAGAACTAGTATTGTCCTTCATACGTTTCTATACTATCATTCGATTCACTTCATGCTTTTTTTAATTCATAGATATATTCTCTGGCAAGGTAATATGAAAATAGTCAATCAAGTCGGGGAAAAATTAATCTTCGGAGACGTATATTCGCTTATGTTGCTGTAACATCAGGACCAGTGCCGTATATAGATTTGAAATATTAACACTTTCAAGTACTTGGCTAGTAAGAAATTCCTAAGGCGATTAATGGCCGGGCCCGTCGCCGCCAAACAAGGAAAAATACCTTAACTAAGACTTCCCGTCTATTGTGAAGAGATTGAACAGTTCCCATCTACTTCTGGAAACTGAGATGAACGCCCTCAAAGAAGAGAGAGTGTGGAGGGAATATTCCAGGAGTTGTCAAAATTAATGGTCAGCCGGAAGGACGCCGTATTCTCAGTACAGTGGCGAGGGTGTAGTCACGTGACCTCCGCTCCTGTATAAGTTGGGAGGATTGCAGATCCAAAAGTGACTTTCAGACTTGAGACTTCTTCGGAAGTGTATGAAAGTACGCAGGTTATTTGCTATGTAACTTGGTCAGTTTTGGTCGTCAGACCACTGAGAATTGCTGCGGTAATTCTATTACATTGCTATAGGCGCGAATGACTTAGCTTGGAACAGTTAGTTATTTCGGGATAGCAACTTGGAGACTTTTGAGATTCGGATAATCTGAGTAGATTTCCGAGTAAATTCATAACACCAGTATTTATATTTGTGTGCAATTGTTGCTTTTAGATAGTAATACCTTCAAACTTGTATTTATGATTTGTGAGTTTGTCTACATTTGTAAATATTTAGATCTCTATTTAATTTGAATTAAATATTTACTTGTTATTACACGAGTGTTTGATTGCTTGGGGAAACCAAGCTGGTGGCAGCGAACTCTACCATAAAGGTTGTGGTTTATGGTTGAATCCCGCTTCTACCCAAAAACTACGCACATCGCATCTGGGCTTGCGGTGTGTTGTAACATTTGCCTAAACGGTTAGATGTAGGTGACAACTACGAATGGCAATATTGTTCGCTTCATAGAGTTCTACAAAAATATATATCCATCGACGACAGCCTATGTCTATCTACAAACGTTAACCTAAATTATCGAAAAAATATTAAAGTTAAGACGTGTAAAAATACTTTAACTAAAGAGAGTAATTTATGCACAAAAAATCCTTATCCAATTGAAAGCATTCTGTTTTTTATGTATTTAATAAAGATGAAAACTGGCTTTAAATTCTAAAATTTGGACAAATAGTTTAGACTTTAAAAGAGTTTTAGTTTAACAAGCGGCCGCTGTTTACGCTTCCACAGTCATGTGTTGCCTCGGGAAGATCAGACAAGCATTTGACTGGCGCTTTACCCGGCTCTTTTTTCATTTTCATTTTATGGATCTCCCACTTTGTCGACCATTCGGGCATTCGGGCATTACCTGGGATTGTCGCCGCATATTCTTTCTCTATTAATCAAATCTTTGTTCTAGAATTGTAATACTAGTTTTCCTCTGTCTCTCTGCCTCCAGTTGTTATCTTTCTCATTATAAATATTTCCATAATCCTTGTGTTTGTCATCATCGTCTTTTCTCACGTACCATCTTGTTGTGCTTTTGGCTGTTATTGCTCTCCTTGTGGCGAAAAAAACAGACACCCAAGCGAAACCGGGACGGGTTGCTAGTTTATTATAAAGAAGTGTAAAGTCGTTGTATCATCCTGAGTACCGGAGAAGTTCATAGAATTGAATCGTGAAGAAATTCTAACAAGAAACTTTTCCTTGTTATTTTAGGTTTCATTTTAAAACGTGGCATATGATAACATATTCGAATTTGCATATCCTAAATTATGATTGAACGCCTATTACAAATCTTAATGATACTCAGATGTTATGTTCAATTACATTTTCACATTTCCTAAATTCTAGACAATTCAGACGATTCTCCTAGTTATTATTAAAATAACTATTTATGGTAGTACCTTCTTTTATATTTGAAACGACCGATACAAAGAAAGTTACAATTATGGTCGATCACATGTAAATCAATATATCCGGGATGGAAAATGTGTATTTTCGGCTTTTCTTTTTCAACTTGTATGCCATAATCAATTACACACCGAGATACTTTTCTGATGTCTCGACCCCTCTTACGTGAGTCGTATCTTTTCTACCGAATACCAATCCCGACCGTGCACTGGTCAACCTGTCAGAGCATCTGTCATCCTGTCCGTCAGCTTGCCAATGCCCTCAATCAAGAGCAGAGCACCTCTATGTTTCTTGTGAACCAAAGGAGTTTGCTAGAGCTGACTCGATATAATACATTCTCCAGTTAGACAAAACGTATAGTCCGGTTTTATCTTTCTCTCTGCACAGTAGGATGCAGGATGGAAACTATGATCATTGATTATTAAATTATTACAGTTATTATTATTACTTTGTGTGTGACACACATGACTTATTGTTATAACTTAGCTTCTTCGGCTAAATTAGAGGTATTATCAGTAACAGGCTCTATATTGGACGTTGTGAAGAACTTGAACAAGTTTCCATTTCGTTTTATTTTGAATAGGTTGGCAATCTCCGTTACCCATTGACCAAATGAACCAGTGATCATGTATTAAACTTGAGAAAATAATTAATTTTCTGGACCAATGTTGATAAACGAGACAGCAATATTTCTCGTATTTAGGTTCAGTACCAAGCGATGCATGACAAAAATACGAGAAATACGTGAGGAAAAATTGAATACATGGCTTATTTTAACTTATTTAACAATAAATTCGTTTATTAAAAATCACTAAAACTATTTTCGGTTATTTAGTAGTCATATAAAGAGCCCCCTCCGAGGATACGGTGTCAGCGTGATCGGTCGTCACCAAGTCATCCCGGCTTCAATTCCCAGATGGGGCCATATAAAATTTGTAGCTTTTCATTTCCATATCTCAGTTTAAATGACTGTGATGTGTGAAAAGTTTACCCTCTGCGGCTAACATCCGCCCTCCGCGACTAACTGCAGTTGTAATACTCGGATACTGCAATCCGGGTCCTATTTAGATGCTGTTCCTCCGACCTCGGTCAAATTCACGATGTGTCTAGTGAGTAATCTCACTGAAAAACTGAGTCTTACTGGCACTCGTAATTCATGGTCTTTAACTGGCCGAAACGAGATACATACATACATAAATTCCCATGTATGCTCTAATTCTGTGTTTGAATGTCCATTTAATTTTTCAATATGATGCTCTATCATTTGTTATGCTAAACTGTATTTTCTCTCTCTGGGCCTTCGGTTCTATTTTACTCTCTATTTCTTTGCCACTTTGTTTAAGAAGTAGTACTTCATAACATATTCAGAAACACAAGTAGGGTCAGGCGGGGTAATTGTAAACGAAGTGTGAATATAAACAACTGTTCTGAGCGCCGCTGTGGGAGCCAGAGAAACTAAAAGATAGTCAGAACTGGTTGGTGTATCCGTGGATAAAATGCAACATTTCTGCGCTTTTTAACCTAGCTGTTGCAATACAACTTATGAAAACTGAGCAATCCAGACGATTGAAATTTTAAGTTACTGCAAAACGTTTATTGCTCTACGGTAGGTAAATTATTGAAATGTATGTTATTTTTGTGAGATATTGTCTGTAATAGAAAATGATTGGTATTATCTAGAAATTTTGTAGGTATCATAGTTCCATGTTTACATTTACAAAGGGTAAGGGCTGACAAAAATTATTTAATAAGAAAGAGGCAAAAGCATAAAGAACGCACGAGAAAGCGTAATTGAAAAAATATGGTCTCTATAATAAATAAACTCTCTAAAATAGTTACATCCTCGCTACCCCCCACCCAAAAAAAAGCTCGTGTGTACTAGGAAGTTAATACATTATAATAGTTGGTTTTAATTTTTTATTTATTTGAAGTGTACCTTACAAGACGTAGATTCCTATGATTTTCATTATTATATGATAATATTCCTGTTCTATTTTAGGACGTGATTGTTCGGAACTTAAAATAAATATTCAAATTATTACAGTATATGTTTATTTATATGAACATTTTATTACAAAAACAATATAACAGATTTGATACAGATTTAAGTTCATTTTATACCGTCTACTGAAAGAATTCTAGTTTTGGTTTTTTTATTTGGCATTTGAAAGTTCCGAAAATGGTCCAGTGTTCCTAAAATATTTCTTTTAAGAAATATAGATGTGTTCCGAAACTAATTTTTTATATATGACCTTCAGAGTACAATAAAAACAATATTAAAGGACATATTGAACGACATTACCTCACAGGCACGATGTCGGTATTAAGCGCCGATAAAGGTATGTCAGGCAATGAGGGTTAATATTTAGTCATATTCATGATTTGTGAATACCTTTACTTAGTAAATATTTGATGTAGGCCAAAAATATAGTATCGTAGAATATTCATTGTCTATTAAAAATTATTGAATTAAAAAAAAATTATAGGAAATTTAAGTTGTGAAAGAGGTTCCAAGTTTCTCTGAGAAAATCACGAAGATGCCGCGTTTCCACGATGTCAATAAAAAGTCAATAGTTTGCTTCCATTGACTGCAATACAATAGCGTTGTGTGGACACCATTGATGTTAGAAACCGGTGACCTTCACAACTGGCATGCCAATAAGTTGTTTTCCGGAGTAGATTCAAGTCAACTGTAGTTATGTATGTATTTAAAATGCGTTAAGGTTGACATGGTGTGATGGATACACATCATAAATAATTAAATGAAAAAAAGCAACTGTTGGCGTCCAATTTCTCCCTCCTCCCTCCCCGCAGCCACCACTTCAAGCAGCGAACTGGCATCGTGTCAGCTACTACATCAGCTTCTACGGTTGTACTGCACACGCGCCAATGCGCTGTGACACGTGGACAAATCAAGGCTACTTAAAGAAACCAACAATTGTCTTCCATTCGTTAGAAGCCAACTGTTGGCTTTCTTATTGGCGTCGTGAAATCGCAGTATAAAAAATTGACATCTTGTCGACTTCCTTACGACATGGGACGGCATGTGAGCTAACAAAATTAAAAGGTCATCCTCTGTGACGTTTGTTCCTCTGCCACGAATGGAACAATTGTCCAAAAAATAGCCTTGGAAATGATCACAATGTCCTCCTTTCTCGTTTTATGCTCGAAAATTATCATCAGGATTGCTAATTTTGGGTCACGGTTTGATCTGACCCCAATCTATATTTACTCCATTCAAATGAATTTGTGTGTGATTGCGAACATCATATAAACTCTGTAATTAAATTGTGGTTTAAATGTTTATTGCATAGAGAAAGTTACACATTAACGGAGTAAATACTGAAATTTCTGAATATCATTTGTCCATAATGTTATTATAAAATAACAAATGTGTTAACGATCAGTAAATGGTATAAATTACGGTATTTATTTTGATGATGTGTTCAATGAAAAAAATATATGGCGTTAAAGTGAGATTCGTTTTTATGCAATTTCCTTTCGTGTGAAGTAAATTCCACACTTAAGTTCACTTATGGAAATAAATATCTCTCAAAATGTTGGGACGGTACAAATTATGAAATTTTGTTGTAATAATTGAATATTTTGTTCACACCATAAATTGGTATCGGGAAAATTGTAAAAATAAATCATTCTTGGCTTAATTTTCATGGGTCTACAAAGGAGAGTACTGAAAAGAGTACCTCACAAACGATTAAAGATCGAAATGATTTGCGGTTCCTGAAGTGCAGACATTATTGACACTTTTATTGACTTTGAATGGACTTATATGTAATTTCTCCAGTTATTTGAAACACTATAATAATAAAAAGATATATTAATGAATTTGAACACACAAAGAGAGAGAGAGAGAACCAACATCGCGAATAATTGAATATTTGCTATACAAACCAAGAAAAGTTGATGCTTCACGCGGCTCTGGAGTACATCGTCCAGGTGTGAGGCAAGGTTATTCATAACCTAGCTTTATATTAGGAAAAGTTTAATTATTCTGTTTCCGAGAAGTATTAGTAAGTCTGAAATGGGAATTTTTTGTGTAGAGTACGCTGTTCATGCGGTGTGCTTGGCCAAATGTTCTTATTAGACTTATAGATCTTTGATAAAAGTGAAATGTTAATTTTTTTTCTCCGTTTGGGGGATTGTTTGGCAGTTTTAACAAAATGATTGTTTAACTCTTCTTTGCTGTTACACTTCTTAACATATTTTTAGCCTAAACTTAACATCATATTCCCATAGGACGACTCGAAGAATGTTTTTGAAAAAAATTCGTGAACATCTATACTTGAATAATTTGGCCGTCTTTTGTAATACGTAATCTACATATTTTCGTTTTAGGCCTCCTCGTATGGGAAGAAAAACTAAATGACTGGACAGAATTCACGACCTACTCTTCACTGACGCATAATTGAGAGGCTTAAGAACCAAGTTGTAACAATTCAGAGGTTAGTAATGCGTTATCCAATTTTAAAATTTCAACTTTGTTAATATTAGCTGCGTAAAAATCATTGCTTAAGATTATAGGACCATTATGTCTATCTGTAAGATTTTGTATGTAATAAGTTTAATATATTAAATGAAAACACTGAACTATTGAAAAACTGTTGTTGAGAATGAAAAATCTCATCTTTTTAACATGTATTTGAAATTTTGTTTGGACTTCGTTCGAGTGATCCTTTAATACGATAGAGTAATGGTTGATGTAGAGATATTTACTTGTTCCACTAAACATCTATTTCTGTATCCTGGGTTACAACAAATTATAAATTTTAAACTCTCTGCCTTTCCTATTTCTGTGGAGGGTGTGTATTTTAATACACGAGGTGAACGTTTCTCGGAAAGTATTAGGAATAAATTTAATTGAATGTAATCCAAGGGAATTTTATACCCCAAGAACATACATAAATCAGGAAAGCCCTTGCGTGGAAATGGTATGTTCCTTTGATATTATTATTAATATTACGTGTTATTATTATTGTTTGTTGGTATACATACTCCATGTTAAATAAATTCAGGTGTGCTTGGCTAACCCTGTCATTGAAAAGGAGGTTTAGAGAAGATACAGCCGTTGAGAGGAGTCGTGAACCTGGGAAGACTGGTCAAGAATATCTTACATTAAGTGACTTTCTCAGAGTGTAGCCAAGTGTATTAAAGGTGGGGTTCTTATTATCACCATCACGGTTTTCTTGTCTACAACGTATCATTGTAAGGATATATTGTGATTCACCTAACAACAATGTTATACTTGTAATTTATGCAATGTCCGTTTGTAATATAACACAGAGATGAACTAAAACTGACAGCGGAGTTTTGTAAAGGGTCAGACTTCAAATATATTTTCCTTATGAGCGGGTTGACTTAGTTTCCGAGTAAAATAGAGACAGTCGTTTTTGATCCTCCTATGACCAATTAAACTCCATTCCATTGAGTACGTTTTGCGTGATGTGCTTTGTAAAATTCCCCAGATAATTGTGGATGTGACGTACTACAATGTCATATATATTGGGGAGGAAAACATAACAGTGATTATTATGAATATAATATACAAACAGTACATGAGGTATATATGATAGAACTAGATATCTATCTTTGCGCTGAGGGATAATCCATTTTGGTCCTACGTTTTGACGCTGTTTTTCCTCTGTCCTTTGGAGAGAATGAATTGTTGTAAATTTTTTAAACTTACACGGAAATCTTAACTATTTGGTATTCCTTGTATGTATCTACGATAGGTATTCCTATCATAAGAACCGCCCCATCTCTCCAAATCAAGGTACCTCACGTGTTTAAAAAGAAGTAACGAGGAAGAAAGTTGCTCGTTACTTCACTGTATGCAGAAGTGGTTTGAAATATCATTGACCTTTTGTGAGAAATGACCGTAGGTCAGCTACTACGTCAACTTCTACGGTTGTACTGCCGCGCCAATGTGCTGCGACATTTGGACAAATCAAGACTAATTGAAGAAACCAACAATTCTTCAATCATAAGAAGGCTATTGCAACACTTCGTTAACAAAGGTCGCAGCAAGTCCAGGATTAGAGATTCACCGGCAAAATTGGGTCAACTTCCTAAGTTAAGGACAATTTACTGTCCAAATGAACATATCACAATAATACTACCAAACCGCTAACCTTATTGAATGACATTTTTATCACATATGAATGCCGATGTAAGGAAGACTTCTAGCACACATGTCACAAAATTCATGAGATCAAAATATGCCAGTTCTTAGATATATCATTTTTGTAAATTAATATCACGTCTGAATTTATAATTTATAAAACGCAATCGGATATAAATAGCATACGGTCAATAGCACGAGCTTCGCTAACAGCACATCTTTTACTCATTATAATTTTTATACGGTTATGTCAATTTTTTCTCGATATACTGTACTTCGAGAAAATTTGTGTAGAGTAACATTCTAGCCTCTGCGATATAAATATTGTTCTATTCTCATATTTATGTCGTCCCATCACGATATCGTTGTTCATGTGGCTTAACTTCGTGACAGCTTATGGAGTTTATGAAATACAATATTTAGCCTGACTAAATTGGCATTGAAATGTCTTTCTGGTTAAACTGAGAAATTTGAATACGTCCATCATCATTTCATGAGGAAAATCACCCCTGCGTGTCTGAAATTATTGAATCCAAGATAGGAACGACATGCTGAATCAAAGTATTGCATCACCAAAATTACACGTCTGTAGTACACGAACTGATAACAAAGCATTTTATACGCCATTGAAATATTTAATGCTTTGCCATAAAGACAATTACCAATTCAATATAATAATTTGTTTCCGAGAACTGTTCATTTAACGCTTTAAATTGAAAACGTGTTGAAGTGCTGACATGAGAAGTGATTTAAAACTATAAAGCATTTTATAATCAAACATGTCGCATATACTGAACATGTCATGAACAAATAAGTTGGATTCAATTTCCTGTCCAACAAGAGGTGCAGTTGTGTTCAGTATACTAGATCACTGTCTACGGGAAACTTTTATAAGCATATAAGATGAATATCATTGATACAAATATTGAATGGACTAAAATAACAGAAGTATATCTTTTAGATGCAGTGTACTTAAAGATTCAGTTACAAATTTCTGGAATTATATCGGAGCAATTATGATTATTCGTCTATAAAACGTTTATTTGTCATATTACATTTCAATAAAATACTTATGGATTCTTTAACTCAATGTAATAATTTGTTTTAGAAAGAGTCTTTCTTTGTAACCGATATCTATTGCGATACTGCAATACACATCCTTCAAAGGAGAACTACAAACGTTTTGAGAACAATACGTTTTTGACGCAGCAGTTATTACCAACCTGTGTTTACAGACATAATTGTCATTTTTAGGTAATTCAGTTTCAGATAGTTTAAGGAAACCCTTTAATTAAAAAAAAAAATAGATTCTCATTTTCTTCGAAATAAATATTGGAACTGATTTTTTAAGTGTGGTGCCTAATGAAATATCACATAAAATTTAGGATTCCACGATTTTTTACATTTTTACAAAGAGATTTGGAATTAAAAAGTAATGGTCAGAAATTTTTGAAACATCAAACAAATGTGAAAATTCCCATTAAAACATTTAGGTTAGTTAAGAGAGACATTTTATTTACTCAACGTTAAACGTTACTGTTGAAATACATGTATAGTTCAGTGCAACATCATTGAATTTCTCCTGACATGAATGGAAGCAACGAGGTTTCTTCGTTCGACTCCTAGTCTGAAGCGTGCGTGTAATGCCTCGGCGTAACAACATGCATCTCTTATGTGTTAATGCATGAGGGAGTTTCATCATATACGTAGTAAGTTACGTGTTTCGCCGTATATGTAGTAAGGTACGTCTACACATATAAGAAGTGATCATTCACTTTTAATTAATCAGCTAAAATTCATTCTAAAAGGCGTCCACAATAGATATGGAGTCAGTGCCTCTCTCTCGTACCACATTAAAGCGCGAAACTCAAGATTTAGCGAAAATTAGGAGATGCAAATAGGAAGTAGAGTTAAAACAATTATTTCATCGTTTTCATTATCATTAATAACTCGTTAGACGTGTCAAAAACTCCACAACTGGTCATTTTGAAAAGATCCGTTGGTAATGCGCTACGACAGAAGATGCTACAATTCATTCCTGTGAGGGGCACAAGAATTGGCAACGACATATTCAATGCTGCTGCAGGAACTTAAAAGAAATTCGGTCTGCCACGGAAATTATTGACTTTAGTAGCAAAATATGGACTTTTCGCGATTACAGGAGAAATATGTAGTTTAGTCGGCTTCAATGAAAAAACGAAGGATTTTGGCCCAGTCATTTATTCCACTACAAATACAAAAGTTTATGTTCAAAAGTGTAAAGCTTGATAATGTCATAAGTGTTGTTGTAAAAAACACACATGCAATAAATCTATACAATTTAACCATCGTTAATTCAAGGAATGTTTGTGAGTTTGGAGATCTGGTTTATCATTGCAAGGTCCGTTGGCTCAGCCATGCCAAATTATGAATTTGCTTTTACGAACTTCATGATATTTCCTTGTGCATGAAACTGTGCAGATTTTACTGGGTACCTTCGCAAATTGAGTGTATCACTCCAGTGAAATTATATTTTAATTGTCCACTTATTTGACAAGATTAAAGTTTTTAAGAGTAAATAGCACTATTTGGAAAGAAACTTATGTGTTAAAAATCTGTCATGTTTTCCAAACCTATCGACTAGTGTATCACGTAGTGTATCACATTTCTGCATGCGAGACTCTTCAACACATATACCTGCAGATTTTGACGAGTAAATTGAAGCAATCAGACGGACATGATCATAATTTAATTGGAGATTTCAAATTTTTTCCCGACGAAAAGATAATATAAAGATTTTTGCAACCCCTTATCCCGTTGATATTGATCCCGTTCCTGAATTAAAATACATAATCAAAATGAAAAAAAAGTATGCGGATTTTATTAAAATATTTTCTAAAACATGATCCATAACTTTAACAACATTCTGGTATTATTCTGAATTGATTTGGTACAAAATATAAATGTGAGAAATTCGCTTTTGCTCATGATTTTTTTTTCCATTTTGTTATGCTTCTCCCAGATTGTCGACCATTCGGGCATTACCTGGGATTGTCGCTGCATATTCTTTCTCTATTGATCAAATCTCTGTTCAAGATTCGTGCTACTTCTTTTCCTCTGTATTTCTGTCCCAAGATATTTTCCTTCTCAATATATACGTTTCCATAATCGTTGTGTTTTCATCTCGTTGTGCATACGGCTGTTTTTGCTATTCTTGTGGTGGTACCTGCGTAACCGCCGTTTCCACCTCTGTGAGAGCTCATCCATTATCTAGTCTTGTATGCCTTTCATATAGTCTTAATAGTCATCACGTATTCGTCGAATTCCTCAAACACGTCCTCGGTCGGGATGTACTCTTTCTTGGTCATGTCTTTATCGCTGACGAGTCCACGTCGCTTGAGTTGTTGGAGCCATCGTCCTCTCTCTTCCCCCGTCTGCACGCAGTCGTAAAGTACATGTTCCACTGTATCGTCATTCATCAAGCATATGCAGTCTGAAGTTGTTCGTAGGTTCCTTTTGACTAAATATGTGAAGATTTGCAAAACCATGCTTAGAAGATGAACCTTATCGAACTATAATTGTAAAAATATATTCTGAGATTAAGCTGCTCGAAACATTGAAGCGCCAGAAAGAGAGGAAACGAAGAAATGTCGGAAAAACTGTTATAATATGTAGCACTTTAGTTTTATAATAATCTTTCTGGATGTGTTTTATTCTCTTATCTTAGTTTCCGTTATGATATACCAGTTGTAATATGAGGCGACCCATGGCGTTGTGTCTAACGCGCTCGCCTTCAACCTCTGGGAACGCCTGTTCAAACCCGGTCCGATTCAAGTAGAATCCGAGGTAGTGGACGGAGCGATGTTCGCGACAGGCTTTCTCGGGGTTATCTCGTTTCCCCTGCATATCATCACAACATTCACTCAATAATTTACCCCCATGTCATTCATAATCTCCATATAAAATATCGTATCACATTAATATAATGAAAATGATCGGGAGATAAGGTCAACGGTAATTTTTAAGAATATACAGAGTATTTCTATAGATTTTATAACTAATATATTCACCTTCATGTTAAGAATGTAATATTATTCGTTCAACCGCAAACATTCAATCCTAATTCCTATCCCCAAACCTAACAAAATTCTTTCTCTTTCATCAAGCTACCACTTTATAAGTTTGCAATGTAATATCAGTAAATAGCAGAAGAAAAAAAATCCTCAAACGTAGAGTCAACAAATTATTTCAACAAATCTGGAATCATCCCATCTTTCCTATTTAAATTTACTGCAAACCATACCGCGACCCACTATTTGCTCCGAGTGACCGAATACATACTTGAGTTATTCCACGAAAATCTTTTATAGCAGTGTTTCTCGAAATCAGCCAGGTGTTTGATGAAGACTGACACCACTGTTAACGACGACAACTGGAATTATGATTTATTACCGACAGTAAAACGTACTCCACCCAAGTACACACCCGCCTATCAACGCCAATGCAAATAAGAACAGGTGTACATCAAGGTTTCCCATTGGTATGTTTACTTTTAAACTTTTATACACCAAACATAGATGCTGTAAATAAAAATACTTAGTTGGATTCACCAATTCGTCATATTATTCATTCTTCATCAATTTCTCGTAGCACACGAAATCGTGTCGCCAGAGCTATTTAGTCTACAGAGATTAGGTGACTGTGATTACGAGCATGACGATTGTGTGTACGGAACAGTTCATTGTCTTAAGAGAAAATTGAGAGATATTTAGTATTTATCAGTGGTGAAACCATCTGTGATTACCATGGGTGCTCATCGAGAGAGAAATTTACTTCCCATTGTCGGGTGGTGGTGGATTTGTTTGTTGAGCACCAAGGATACGGCGTCTGTAATTACGCGTCCCTCACCACACACTCACATCACGCGCTCAGATAAAAAATTTCAACTACTGGCTGGATTCGAAGTTGGTGTGTCTTCTCCTAGGTTGCCCTACGACTGAGAGCAATACCTATGATGTCATAGTAGATAGATGAAAACCACGGTATATCATCTTTTAACTACAATGATTATGTGAGGTTTGTTGAATGTATGTGATTGGTATTACAATGTATTCATTGCACAGCACCCCGTAATTTATCTGCGAGAGAATGTGAGTCGTGCGTTGGAGCTTGTTAACGCATCACAACCTTCTAACTTGGACCTCGAGGTCGAGTAGACGCAGTTTTTTCCTTTGTTTATGTCTTAACCTGTGTATTTGATTTTGTTTTCTTCAGTTGTATTGTTGTTTGGGTAATATATTCTTTTATTTGTGTATATTCCTGTTTTTTATCGAATTACCTCGCGATTTAAATTGAGAGAGTATCTATTAATATTCCCTCTAGGCAACATTTCTGGCACGGTGTGCTTCAGGGCAGTTACCAAAAGATTTCCGATTACAATACGAACATACAAATTGATCTTTGGTTAACGGTACTATTCTATCCACATGTACCTCTAATCTGGAATCACTAAGGGAAAAATTTAATTTGCACTTAAAAGCAATAGATTTTTGAACCAAAGTTTGGAAAATAATACTACAACAAAATAAACCTGCAGCGAAAATATTGACTATGTCCGTTTCTTTCTTCCCTTCACATACAACTCGCAACTGAATTCCAATTCCACGGTCACCATTATACTCCGTTGTAAAATATATTGGGTTTCATCTTGACACAAGACACATGAAAAAACATAATATGAATACATAAACCAAAGAATCGAATTAGATAAAGTATCTTCTTTGATTGTTTATAAATCGCCACTTCACATTAAAAACACATTTAACTTGTACCACATTACACAAAACTATTTTTTGGCCTCTTGTTTTGTACGCGTGTCCCGTGTAGTACAATATAGCTATACCAAAATTGCATGACGGTTTGAATATGAAAACTATTTTATCCTACATAACAAATTCATCGCACAACTTGTTCTTAAACTTACTTCAGTAATCGATCCCGTCTATTTTCAGCAAAGAATTGAATATCCTCCCAGATACATAATCAGAAACTAATTCCCTGTGTATTCAATCCTAAGCAGCTTCTCAGTCATCAGCAAATGTATTTATGCATTTGTAAAAACTTCTTATTTTTACATCCATATGTACATGAAACAAAACTTAAAATAGTATGCAATTTATTTGCATTTTCATTTCAAATGAAAATACGCATTCAATTTTATTTATTACATATTTTATGTTATATTCATCAACTCCTGTATTATCGAAGAAACGTTTTACATCAATAAAAAAATTAATGAAACATTCTCCTACCTCTGTGATAGATCCTCTTGTTTCGCTATTCACCAGACAATCTGGCGCAAATGCGACAAAAAGTTCGTAACTTAAGTATACATGTAACACTTTTCATAAATAGAAAAAGGGAATCAATTGCATGACATGTCAGTGTCTTGCGTATTACTCAGGGAAGCGAAGCGTGAGTTATTTTATGGCAGTGTTACAACCCTGGCTTGCCATCGGAGTGCGATAGCTACATGCGATTGAGTACACGCTACGCGCTCCAGCGTTAGTAAGTGCTCCATCTTTTTACCCCCACCCCGTTCTCTAAATGCTTTCCCAATCCATACTTTCATAAGTTTTTAACTTCTCAGCTGTGATTCTTTTTTCTTCGTGTGCACCCCCTTGGTGGCTCCGATTTGTGCGACCTGCGCATAAAAATAACTTTTTTTGCTCTAGATAGACAAAATATAGTAATGCATTTGGGCAAATATTTTAATATGATTTTCTTGATTCAATTGTTATAAATGTGGCCTATTTTATTGATCCAATTGAAGGAAATTGAGTCCTCTTTTTTTATTTTTGGAATGATTCCAATGAGCTCTCAAATTCCTATGACTCCGACAAGTGCGTCGTAATTTATGTCTGTGTGTTGATGTGTGAATGAGTCAGAAAGTGTCACTTTGTATTACATATTAAGATATTATTTATCTTGCGTTTTATATCAAGAAGAATATTTTGAATGACATTTTGTACAGTAATGGATTTCAACTATATAAACATTTCAAATATGTAAATGTTTTAAATCTCATTCATATTTGCGTGTTACGTACGTGTATTCTCCTACATACTTGAATTTCGAACTAAAATTTAATCTTACAAATAGTTCATGTCATTGTTTGATTGTTCATATGTTAAGTTTTTATACAAGGGTAACTATATGTAGCATCTTATATGTAGTATCTAGAGTTATTTAGAGAAGTCAAAACTTTTGAGAACTCCTGTTTCTGATGTGACTTCACCGTCTTCTTAATCCGAGTCAGTGAGCTTCACCACTCCCTCGCAGCGGTCGGCAATTATTATAATGCCCTTACGTAAATCCATTTATCTCTCATTAAGTAATATCCTTAATAAGGCGACTTTTCTTCTTTTCAGAACAGTATCCTTCCCACCTTTGCATGAGCTTACTCCCAAGCTTCCTCTGATTCCTGGTCCATTAACCTTGTCGTCTTGTTCTATCCTTTTTAAATTCCTTCCGCGGTATTTTGCCCACCCCATTTCCTTCTCCTCCATCTCCTCCCCCGTTCCTCTCCTCTCCTTTCCACCATCCGATCTAGCATCTTCTGTTCCTCCTTCCCCGACCACTGTGTCCCGGGAGCTGCCCGTTAATGAATTCATTAAAGCTTCTTAGCGCGTGTGCGACACTTAACAAGAATTTACCGCGTCCGGGGGCTAAAAACGCGGCGATCCTCCGGCGTACCGGCGCCACCTCGAACGTGCTCTGGCTTTATCTTACAATCCTCATTCTCTATCTCTCTTGTTCTTTTGCTCCCTCCTCCACTCTTTCGCGTCTCTTCTCTTCTTACGTAGCACGTTGTGGAAAAGCCCCCGCGAGCGGACGCGTTATGACGAGTTAACTAAGGGCTTTACGAAGCGCAGGCGGCGCCGCAACAAGGTAGCGATGTGGTTAAGATATAGGTAACGAGATAGAAAGGATTCTAATATAATATCAAAGAAACGATTATCACTCCGAGTTTATAGATCCGAGGTTATTTCTTATTAATTTTTTCTTACAATTCATAATTCAGTTAAGTGGGTATTAGCGGAAAGTTTCAAATTAACCTCCGCATCTGTTGACAACTCAGAGAGATGAAAATAATTCTAAAAAATGTAACGCGTGACTGGACCATTGACGATAACAATGCCTATTAATCGTGGCTTGACGTAGTGGTAAAGTGTACTGATAATACGTCGAGCGGAGGTCCCAGATTGACGCTCCATCGCAGGAGAATGTCGTCATCAACGCAGGTCCAACAATGAACATGCGTGTATCAATTGAGGTTAACTACGGACTCCAGCCAACTGTTATGCTGAATGAAAATGGGAGATGGAATTGAGATTCGAACTCGGGACCTTGAGCTCAACGCGCTCATGCGCTAAACAACTTGGTTACCGCATGATGTATTTTCTAATGCACCCTTTTATCGTTGGTTGTGAACAACAACGTGCATTATGACAGTTATAAAATAAGGATTCGGTACTTGTATGTGATTACCACAATTTATTCTAAAAATTGTTTGGCACAAAAATATACAGAACATGTACAGGAACATACAACTCTACTACCCACACAATACAATATATAAAAAACTCCCTTGCAATTGATTGCGCAATATTACATTGGACTCATTTTCTGGATCCGTGCATTTACATTTATCACTTATACAATAAATTATGGTCAAAAAAATATCAAAGCAAGCACGAAATGAGCAATAATTAAATCCTTTTTTTCTGATATTCAATTAACAGGTCTTTTAACGCCTTTTCCTCTCTTCTTTCTTCTTGAAACAACCCCAAATTTAACAATAACTGCGAGAGACTTGATTCCAATGAAACTTTCTCTTTTGCAAGATACTTGCTTTCGCTGAATTACAAAATTAATGCAAATCCCTAATTAACGTAATCACTTCGCATAATGTCCGCCTCACAGAGACGTATACTCACAACCAGCGTATTTTCTTCGAAATCGTGTCCAACCACCACGGCTAGATACAACCCTTTTCCTCCAACACAGGTTGCTACAGCTGCTACTAGTCTCGTACAGTGACCTTGACTCGACGACTGCTTCCAACGCGGCTTTCCACGTGCTACCTCGTTTGCGATCGGCTTTGCGGAAAAATTTTTCTATCACCGACGTGCGACTGTTTTCGGATTCGTACGATTCGTAAATCGGACAACTTTTCCAATACGTAACTGGCTTCACTTGGAACCCTTGATAAACTATTTCTTACGCATTCAACTTGCGTTTTACTCGGCCGTTCCTTAATAACTTCGACTGTGATAAATACCACAAAACTTGAATTTCATAACTTGCGTCTTTATGCCCTCTCGAAATTATCGAATTCAAAATCAATGTTTGGATAATTTACTAGAAATTCGGACCGACTCGTCCCTTCTCGATAGTTCGCGTACGATTGAGATCAGTCTCACCGCCGATGATCCGCGTGATAATGAGAGAGATACCTGTCGTGTTTCCACCTT
This sequence comes from Laupala kohalensis, assembly GCA_002313205.1. Taxonomy (NCBI): domain Eukaryota; kingdom Metazoa; phylum Arthropoda; class Insecta; order Orthoptera; family Trigonidiidae; genus Laupala; species Laupala kohalensis. Next base: position 384,413 of record NNCF01126001.1, read on the forward strand.
TTCAGTACTAATCCCCACTCCTCCTAACATTCATGCACAGCGCATTCCGCCAACCAATCGTCTCTTCCGATGGTTTCGCGTCACTAACTTCATAAGGTGTATTCACACTTTCCTAGTGCTTACAATTGGATTTCACAAATCTTTCGTCTGTGACTTACAACTCGCAGAACGCGCTTTTCTTGGCGCTTCGTTCTAATCGGTATTATTCGGTTTTTTGTCTCTATTTAAGCTATTCTTACTCACATATATTTCTACATAAACTCATAATATCCTCTAACGAATCCGGGTCGTTAGAATATATATGAGCCTGGATTGGTGAATACGACTCAAAACAAAGTAATTCCTAAGGGAGTCGCCTCATATGAGAAACAGTGCCTATCAGACTACCTCAGAGGTCTTTGGGTCTCACAAGCTGAATGTTAATTGATGGCGGGTCCGGGAGGCAAACGGGATGGCGCAGTTGGTTAGCGCATGAGCGCGCTGAATTCAAACTCCAGAGTTCGAATCTCGGTCCCGCCTCCCATTCTCTTTTTGTGAGGCTTTACGGCTCATGTCGACATCAAAGGTCATTGGAGCCCTAAAAACTCGTACAGATAGGGAAAATGCAGTTACGCACTAGGGAGACTCAACATGACTCTCCCCGCGTGTGGGACTCGCCGAATGACTCAACCGTACCCACTAAAAACCCTCAAGATTTAAAACATACCGAAAATATCTCAAAACATACATCAAAACCTTGACAAACAAATGAGGGGGGGGACAAAAAATGAGTGGAGGACATAACATGAGGGGGGACAAAGAATAAGGGGAACAAAAATTGAGGGGTAGGACAAAAAATGAGAAGGATGAAAAAAATGAGGAAAGTGAAAGATACCCTAACCCTAATGGCGTCAGGATCTAAAAGAACAAGAGGTGACCAAGGGAGGTCAGGAAAGGGAAAGGAAGGAGCTTAGCACAAGTAAGTGGAAGTAATGCCAGACTAATTTCGGGACCCCGTGTTTCAGAATTCCTATTACACAGTTATAGGAGTTGTAGAGGGTACTCAGAACAGCAATATTTGGTAATCAACCCATGTCCGGAAATGCGCCCCGGAAATGCGCCGTATGGATGATAAACGACTTTGAATTGTCACGACGTCAAGGGATACGCTGCACGTGCATCAACAAACTCGTACCTACGTGATCTACAACATATGCTCGATTTGGTGACCACGATTTTCGTTGCACAAAGTATACCTGCGAACAATGTTCACATACACACGGTCCAAAAGTTCTGGTGTGTCCTGACTGACTTCCTCTGCAGCCATTACACGGGCAAGGAGATCGTCCTGTGACTCTACAGGGTTTTGCATGTAGCTCCATGTAGGAAAAAGTCCAGGTATTGAATCGGACGATCGTGGTGGCCAAAGAATCGGTTTACCGCGACCTATTCCCCTGTCCCCGAATGTTTGGTGAAGGTGCTGACGGGCGTCGCGTGAAAAGTGGGCTGCCACGCCATCGTATAGGAACCACATCGTCGAACGGATATGCGATGACACTTCCTCCAAATGCTATACCAGTACGTCTTCCAGGAAGGTAGCTGTGACCCGTTAGACGGGGCGGTAGAATAAATGGGTTAATCAGTGACGGGTTACCGAAATGATGCATTTTCCTCATCCAGTAGTGACTGTTACGATAGTTGAACAGACTTTCGTGTGTAAAATGCGTTTCATCTGTGAAAACAATGATCAGAGGAAAGTCTGGAACGTCGAAACAACAATGTAGGAACCACGCTCAGTAATCGGCACGTGGCGCAAAATCAGCTGGACCCAATACCTGCACCCTCTGGAGGAGGTATGGGTAAAGTTGCTGTTCATAGAGATTTTTTTTTCTTATGTAATACCGTTTCCCGTTCCTCGAGTACATTTAGTTCAAATTTTGGGTCATTCTGAGCAGTGATTCTTTATTTTTTACAGCTTTTTGAAAGTTGACCTTTATTTATAATCACTCTGTATATATACAACGGAATAATTGAAGAAGAAAATTTATTGGAGCAAATCACTGGTACTCAGCTAGCTTCGTAATATTGGAAAAAAGGTTTTTAAAAGACAGATTTTCGTATAAAAAGATTCGATAAATTTACAGAGTAGAATTACGTCAAGATTCATCATCATCAATCACTGTAAGTTGGTATCACGAGTACATAATAATGCAATACAAATATAAGGAGCGAAATTTAACATATTATAGAATAAAAGATTTAAATGAAAGACTTTGATCGATTGAAACGATTTATGTGAACTATATAGAATAAAGAAGTTTTTAGTTTCAAGTAGATGACATGTTAAATTATAATAAATGTGAATTGATAGCACGCTACATAATTATAAAACAACATAATACAATAAAACAAAAAAACTACCATACCAGAAAAATAATTCATACCGTGAACGAAGAAATCTGATTACTAGGTCTAATGTAAAACTCCGTATACGAAGAGTACTAATTGGATTCGTTAAAAGTTCATTGACAAAGATAACAAAATTTATCCTCACGGCACTGACGTCGTAATAAGTGAATGATAAACCGACACAACAATTGGTGGGGGTCAAAAGTAATCTATGTTAAAATAGATCGTGTAATACTTGTAGTAGAGCTTTGAAAATCAAATCTTAACTCGCTTCATTTCTTTGCAAAAGGTATTCAAGTTTTCCCTTTCGTGGTTGTTTGAGACAAACTCGCGGAGTATATTTTTTGTGAATAATCTTTATATTTTATGAGTCCTTTTTGTGATAGATGTAATTTGTTTGATGTTGAAACTGCGTGATGGGAGTATAATAATGAACAATAATGAATGAAACAAACCTTTGTCATTCATTGATGCATCCTCTTTATGATATTCACGTAAAATACGTTCTCTCACATTTAGTCTCTCTTCAATCATTACTCGATTATTAATGAAAAAAAAAGTGAAGTTTCACTTGTGTGAATTTTGCGATTTTGGTAGATACAATCAACTTAATGTCATGTTGTTCATACATATTTATCATATTTCCGTCTATCACAATCAAATGTTGTGTAAATGTATCGATAATCATAAATATAAATAAGCAATACAATAAACATTCATAAATTATCTACAGAAAAGATTGCAAAGGTATTGAAAATTTAGATAAATTAATTTTGCAGAAATATTTCCACACATGAAATAAATACTACATCGTTCCTAACAGCGACATTCCGAAACTTTCTTCTTTGCGTCGAAATTTTATTCCAAACATCGTAGGTGTTTTGTCTACGATACGATTATATCGTTTATTATTTAAGTCCTCTTTTCCATATTTTTTTATTTTAATAATTTCCTGTATTTACTCCGAATATCTTATGTTTATTTTACACGATAACAATTTTTACACAAGACGTCATAGCATTTCATGAATCCCATTCGTATCAATACCCTTCCATAATATTTTGAACATCAAGTTAATCAGATACCAAATTGTTTATTTTTCATTAATAGAAAACATCTTATGGACACCATAGCGTTTCATAAATCCCATTCACAATTATTACCCTTCCAAAATAATCTAATTTAGTTAATCAGATATAGAAATTAATTGATTTTTTTGTTTAACGCAAATGGAGTTTTTGAAAACCAAATGAACATTGGTAGAAAAGTTTCAATAACTGAGCTAGGCAATATTACTGATATATACTTATATACTGATATATTATATACTGATTCTCGTACAATTTTCTATGGTAGAAAATCGAGTCCATTACGTTCTAAAATTTCCAGTCATTCAGTCACGTTTAATAGTTCCATCTCACTCACAAATTTAACACGTTTTAAAACATCCAGATTATTAATATTAATTTTATCACAATACCTTGATTGCTTCACAAATCGTCACACGATGTATGCAAAGTTACGTACAGCAGCAGATAACATCCGTGCTCCGTTCATGACACATGGCCACTGACCATGAGCTTATCATGACTTAATCTCCCATCATCATCTTCCAGACGTTCGAGTTTCCTCTCGCCTTCTTAAAAACTCTCTTTCCAACTTTTCAACAAATTCTCACTCATTCCGATCTCTCACTAGTTCTCATTGACTCCCATTTTACGCCTGTTATTTATCTCCCTCCGCCAACCTGTATAGACTCACCTATCCCGCTGTTTCTTCCCTCGGTCGCTGCAGCGAGGCTCGTCACCTGTCGCCGCCTTAGTCACCAGCTCCGTTCATTGGCTCTGGTCAATATTGCTTGAGTTCACAAGGCGGGCCGAGGCGGCGGTAGCAGTAGTTGTCGCAGCGACGCGATGTCGGAGCACGTCATCGTTACGAAGGGGAAGGGGGCTTCAAAAATTGGGGTTGATGTGACAAAAGGATTTCTGATGAATATTTTTCACTTTTTAATTTTACATAGCACACGTCACTTATTTTATTCTTCATGTGATTTTACCTCAAATTTCCACTGGTATTTTTTCTTTAAGTGGTACTTTTTCACAATATCCTATTATGTCTTAAGGGAAAATTACCTCCTAAGTTTGTTAAAACTTTTACCATTCTTACTATAAATTCTTCTCTAAAGAGTTGAATCACAAAACAAATTATTTACAGAATTCAAGTTACGTTGGAAGCACTAGAAAACTAATTATACATTAACCCTTCACCTATTAATACGTTGCCAAGCCCCGAAGCCCCCCAAAAACGATTTATACAGTAATGTACACAAATATTTTCTTCTATTTAAATTACTTTTAAATGCAAGAAAAAATAATTTTACCTTTGTCATTTAATATTTGAATCACAACAATGTATAAAAATGTTTTCATAAATTTGGTGCAGATTAATTAACCAAGACATCTGAATAATTATTAATGCAATTAAATATAATAAGTCTTAAAATGTTTATGCGTTGAAAAACTACTTCCTTATTATTTGAATAAATATGATATTCTATGATAATGCAATGAATCTATTGAAAATTGGTACACCTCATCAGAAATAAAATAATTAACATAATTTCGAATATATTAGCTCAATCTATTTTCTGAAAACATGGAAATAATCTACCTTTTGCATACAGAAATTTACATTCCATCATTTATCAGATACATTTAGCTAATTTTACAAATTTTTAACGATTTTAAAAAAATTCCATTTTTGCTTTTGACTGTCGTGTTTTCCTTGTCAGTCCTTCTGCTCTTACTATTTAAATCCCATTTTTCCTCAGTGTATTTCTTGTGATCTAATTATCAGTATAGTACTAGTATTATTCAAGAGAATGTGTTCGTTTTTGAAGCTGCAGCATGATTATTATGAAATTTCTTATTGAAATAAATAAATAATTTATAAACTTCATTCACATGTAGATGTGAAAAATCGACAAATAATGTATAATTTGGTGACTATATATTGTCCGTTACTTCCCCATTAGTTGTTAAGTTTTGTATCTCAAAAAAATAGAGAATTTCATTGCCAGCTTTTACTTTCACACTTTTTTTGTAATGGCACATTAAACACCATCTAATGGAATGCAAGTTTATTTTATTTTGACTGTGTCAGTTTATTGGTCTTGTTACTAATAGTTACTAGACTTTGTACAAAATTTATCAATATTGAAATTTGACAGGGTTTTTTTGAAAACAAAAAAGGTTTTTGTAGTATTATAAACAGTACAAAAAAATCGAGCAAATATTTTTTTGTTTTCTACAAACAAAACTTCGCTGTTATATAAACATGAATATTTTTCTGAATTTTTGTTGCAGAGCCAAAATAGTCGTAAGTTTGTAATTTTTTTCCTCCGATTGGTCACAATAATGCTGTATTTTAAAAATTGGTTAAAAGAATTACTAGTAGTAGAAGAGACGCACGTCTGATGGTAATGCGTGTAAGGTCAGTACTGAACAATTCTGTCTCTCTCACGCTTTCTCCTTCATTAGACCGCTGTCCTCTAAATTCCCCACGCTACGAATGTCTCCCATCGCCCATAACACGATTATGCTAAGGCGACGGCGTGGCGAGTAACGTGACCCGCTCACAGAGAATACATGTTGCCGACCGTGTACGTGCACGAGAGAGCACGTGGTGTAGCCACGACCCCTTCCCTCTCTTGGGGAACAGCATACGATCTACTCAGGGGATTACTTACTTCGAAGTGTAGTTGACTTGGAATCACGGGTTTCCCAATACAGCCATGTTGACAACCTCCTATCGAAATCTCGTTATGAAAGGAAATTTACAAGAACTTCATTTCGTTGTGTCACTCCTCGGATTTAAGCTCTCGGTGGTTAACGAAAAGTTATTACGTATTATGAATCGGTCAAAACACAAAATTGATTTTGTAAACACTTTTCGAACCATATTAAGATTTTCTGGTTAAAAATTATTTCACCATAATCGTTCTTTTTATTTAATTGATAATATTTATCAACCTACTGAAAGTAGGAGACGATGAATTTCTTGAATGTTAGTTATGTTTTTAATTTTTCTTTTATCCCATAAATATTGATTAATTTTCGGGTTCAGGCGAAAAATGTATTATTTTCTGTTATGTTTTTAACGAGGGAGTCACTATTTTTTATTACAATAATTAACATTTCAACTCCTGTGAGAACGTGGTACAATTTAAAGGATGGGATATGAGTTACAAAATTAAAATCATTCATATTGTGTAATTATTTCCAACAAGGATATTAAATTGTTTTAAAAATCAGTTAATTGAACAGTGGGACTAAAGCGTTTTACAAGTGTCTGTATTTGATTCATAGAATAGAATGTTTTATTTTAAAGATAAGCCAATAGCAGTATACAATTAAGGAATGCAAAATTTCAAATTAATGGGAGCATTTATGAGTGAAACGGTAGTGAATTTATGAATATTTTATAAGCATGATGTATAATAAACATTATATAAGTTCAAAGTTAGCAGTAAGGAACTATTTGCTATGTAAGCATTAATATAATAATAATAATAATAATAAGCATCGTTATTTGGAGGCGAAGTTAAGGCAAATGCCTTCTCTTACACTTAACCTCTTTGTAAATACATTTACATGGTAAAATAACTATGCGATAAAAATAGACTAAGAAAAATAAAAAAAGGAAAATATATAAGAAAGGAAAGAATAACTCATTCATCCATCACCATTCATAGTGGATGGTAATGTATTTTGTTGAAATATTTCTTATATTATTATCAAGGTTGTTCCACAGTTTGGCCGCCTCGACAGAGAAAGAACGAGAAAATGTCTGAGTTTTGTGTCTGGGAATTAAAAGAACTAATTTGGAATAAGAACGAGTATTTAGATTATGTCCATCGGAAAGAAGTTGGAAAAAGGAATAGAGACAGGTTGGGGTTTTAGTCAGAAGTATTTTATGAAGGAAAAGGAATGGAATTTTCGTCTGTCTTTCAGTTTCATCCAACCTACTTTCATGTAGTGGTCGGTCAAGTGATCGTATCGTTTCAGTCCGAAAGTAAAGCGAATGCAGGTATTCTGAATCTTTTGAAGTCTTTCTGCGAGAGTGGAAGGGATATCTTGGTAAATAATGTCACAGTAGTCAAGATGAGGAAGGACTAATGACTGAGTGAGGATTTGTTTTATGGGTTCGGTGAGTATGTGTCTAACATGATTGAGAGAGCGCAGAGAATTATAAGCTTTTTTGCAAATATACGTGATATGATCTGTCCACGATAGTGTTTCGTCCATTATAACACCGAGATTTTTTACGTTTGGAGAAAAGGAAATTTTCACTTTACCCATACAAAGGTCTGAATGAAGCATGGATCTACACCGGCCAAGCGATTTTTTATTCCCGAATATTATTGCCTGGCATTTTCTGGGGTTAATTAACAGATTAATGCTTAGTGACCACAATCGGATTCTTTTAAGTTCATCATTAAGTAAATGTATATTGTTGCTTAGTTGATGTTTAGATTCCGCATCGTTACTTAGTTGATGTTCAGATCAGGAAGAGTACAATTGGAAGTCATCGGCGTAGATGTGGTAGCGTGATGAGAACACGGAATTTGGAAGGTCGTTGATAAATAAGGAAAAGAATAAAGGTGAAATAATGCCGCACTGGGTAAAGACTCCGCTGATCACTGGCAACCAGGTAGAAAACTTTCCATTGTGAGCGACATATTGAGTACGTCCTCGTAAGTAGGAGTTCAGCCATTCGATGCACGGTTTGGAGAGTGAAAAGAAGGCTGATAATTTAACTTCTAAAATATCAAAGTCCACTGTGTTGAAAGCTTTGCTGAAGTCGAGGAGAATGAGTACAGTCACATCTCCTCCATCTAAGACCATCTTGATGTCTTCAGATATTTTAGTAAGAGCCGTTTGTGTGCTATGGCCTGGGCGAAATCCAGGTTGAAAAATGTCCAGTTTATCTGTTTTGAAAATATGCTCGGTGATTTGACTGTGAACAATATATTCTAACGCTTTTGAGAGTGTTGGTAAGATGCTGATGGGACGGAAATCAACTAAAGATGAGGGGTATTGGTGTGACCAGGGAGTGTTTCCATGTTGACGGGAAAAAGCCCGAGTTAAGTGACTCATTAAAGGTGTCCGTGGTAATACGAATAATAAACGGTAGGATTTTATGAATCATCATGGCGGAGATACCATGAGTGCCAGTTTCTCTCGATTTGATTTTGATAATTGCTTTAGAGACATCATCAACGGTCACATTCGAGAAATAAAATTGTCCCTCTGGAGCAGCGTTCTTCCGTATCACTTCAATGAGAGTTTCTTTGTTTTCTAATAACTGATCGTTTGAGTTGTGAGCAAAATGGGAGTTCAGATCTTCTACAGGAGCACATAAGTTATGAGTTGATTTATTATTACCTACTCCAAATTTCTTTATGTGATTTAATATGGAGGAAGAAGAACTTGTACTTAGAACGGAGTTAGCGTATATAGTAGTCGTTTCTACCTTTTGAAGAATTATAAAAAGTTTCATTAACCATAACTTTGTCGGGCCTTTCTCCTACAAGAGTCTTTTTTAGTCCAGAAGTTATAGTTTGAAAATCCTACTGTACTGAATAATTTTACCCCAGAAGCTTCTACGTAAAGTTTAATTTTACAACAAGCAACCCTCTCCGAGTTAGCAGATTGACTCATAGTCAGTAGGATCCTGGATAATGATTTGTCCGTTTTCCCTGAACTTAAAATGGTTCTGGAAAAGCATTATTATCTAAAATATGAACGCATTATCTATTCATTGCTAAAATTAACCTCAATCCACCAAAACCAACAATAATATTTTACTTCAAATTTCTATTATTTAAAAAAATTACTGGGAATTTATTGATGCGTGATGTGAATGTTCTCATCAGCAGTGAATATTTTTTGTATAAGCTCAACATCGTTAATCTCTTTTCATTCAAGTACGTTTCTTTTTTCTTCATTTATGTGTCACAAATTAAATGTTCATAATTTGTGCAGAGTAGTTCTGGAAAAGTGGCTTGTTTAACTTTAGTTTCTCAATATAAATAAAATGTATGTTGATGTCGTGTTGATACAATAAGTATCAGCACGGTGCATTGGTTGTTTATTTACGGCCAAGGAGAAAGAAAGAAATCTTTGGCCTGCTAGTTTGGAATGATATATAAACATGTTATGAAGCACTAAAATTTATTTTTTAAAGTTGTAATATATATTTATAATATCCTCATTCATAAGATGGACTTAAATATTATTCTAAAGAAAGTATCTTCTTCAATTCAATTCTGTTATTCACTTCTAATTATTCTATAAAAAACGTTCATCTTCTTTATTTCAATTCTGCAATTTTATCAGTACATTTATATTTTTTTGTAACTTCTTATCAATTCTTTTCTAACTAATGTGTAAAATGTTTATCTTCTGAATTTAAATTCTGTTATTTCATCAATATATTTTTTGTAATTTATTTTAGATTCACTGATGATGACGG
>NNCF01126001.1:399695-444347 GCA_002313205.1 Laupala kohalensis
GAACGGTACTGTGTCCAATTAGCCTTACTGAGAATCCATTTCTGTGGCTTGCATTCGGAAATAGTCGCACGTTCCTGCAAGAACAACCAGATAGGATGACGGTCGCTACCATGCATATCATCTTCTACTTTCCATTGAAAGATATCAGCAACTTCAGGAGAGCTTATTGATAGGTCTATAGCAGTCCATGATTCAGTGGCAAATGCGAAGTGGGTCATCTCCCCGGTGTTCATTAAGCATAAATCTTCTCCCTCAAAGAGACAATTCAGCAGTCGGCCCCTGGGGCAATCGCTCGACGAGCCCCACAGTACACTGTGGGCATTGAAATCTCCGAGGAGAAGGAATGGTCGAGGAAGCTGATGAATTAAATCTCTGAGGGAGTTCTCCGAAAAATCTCGTGTCGGAGGAAGATATATAGAACACACGGTTATAGATGGTACTCTGTGAAGTTTGACTGCTATAGCCTGGATGTGGGTTTGTAGGGGAACAGGTGAGCAGAGGATTGTGTTTCTAACAAACATGGCAACTCCTTCTCTTGCTCGGTCTCCCGTGGTGTCGTCATATCTGAAGCTGCTGTATCCTCGCAGAGAGGGTGAGTGTTCTGGTAAAAGGTGTGTCTCTTGTAGGCAAATACAGATCGGATTACGACGCGCTAAGAGTTGTAACTCTTCACGTTGNTAAGCAAATACAGATCGGATTACGACGCGCTAAGAGTTTAAACTCTTCACGTTGCGTTCTATAACCATTAAGGTTCCACTGAAGTATGGAAGCCATTACGTTTTGGAACCTGCGGGGTCAGTTTCTTGAATGTGCATTTCCGCGTCACCGTCGGACAATGCACATTCCGACTCGGAGGTAGGAAGAACAGAGATATTCTCCTTTCGTCTCCCGGACGTCTTTGAAGTAATTTGCTTCGATTTTATGAAGTCAACAAGGTTGAGGGATTTAGCCTTCGAACCTTGCTTGGTTTTCTGATGTTTTATATTAGAAGGAATATGTGGTACACTGCTGGTCTTTGTATTAGATGGACGGGGTGTGGAGAGAGTCTTGGGCTTGACAGGTGTTTCTTTGATATTTTTCTTGCCGCATTTGCACTGGCATGTGCACGACGTTGTCGTAGACACGTCAGTGAAATCGGCCTGGATTGCCACGTTCTTTTTGATGACAGGAGTCTTGGCTGCGGTGGAGTAACTGGTAGAGAATACAGGGTATAAAGCCCTGTATTTCTTCCGAGCTTCACCGTACGGGATCTTCTCCGTAGTCTTGATCTCTTGTATCTTTTTTTCTTCGAGGAAGGCGACACACTCCCTGCTCCACACCGGGTGGCTGCCTGTGCAATTAATACACTTAGCAGGCCCCGGGCATGAGACGCCGGGTTCGTGTGCTTCCTTCCCGCATTTACCGCATGTTTCACGGCCCTTACAAGATGTAGTTGTATGTCCAAACCTCTGGCACTTGAAACAGCGCAGAGGATTTGGAACAAAGGGTCGCACCGGCAGGTTAAGCCATCCAGCTTTAATATCCTTTGGTAGTTGGGGACAGTCAAAAGTCAAGACGAAGGAACTGGTCTTCTGGAGAACACCATTAACCTTCCTCATGATCTGACTGACCTCAACTACGTGGTCAGCCTCCCATTCCGCAACTAGGTCTTCAGTTGACATATCCATTATATCCCTGCAACTTACGACCCCCTTGCTGCGATTAAGCGCAGCATGGAGCTCGCACGTCACAGGGAATTCTCCCAACATTTCACACTTTAACAGTGTTTGTGCCTGTTTGTTGGAGTTGGTTTCCAACAACATGGTACCATTCCGTAACCTTTTTATATTCTTAAGTGTACCACATATTCCTTGCAGCCCTTTATAAATGTAAAAGGGAGAAACTTTTTCCAAAGTTCCTTCCTTTCTTTTCATAATTATAAAAACATTCTTATAAGGAATGCTCTGTAACTGTTTGGTTTCTGAAGCGGGAGGGCTGGAAACCCTCGGCCGCTTTGAAGATCCTGAGGCGGAATACTTACCCTGCGGCTCGCCCACTCCGCAAGGCAGGGGAATTGATGAATCAGTGATTGTGTCCCACGAGTTCGGGGGAAATAAATGTCCGGTGACGTGGAGCCCCCGCATTACGCCACTAAGCCTTGCTCAACTGAGGTGTGGCAGTTGCCCCAGAGGTTGATACGCTAGAGAGTGTTTGTCCTCAACACCCATTCACCTCATCGGCGCGTAACACACCTTGAGGTTGAGGGTTTTTTTATAGAGGTTTAATCCTTCCTCGCGACCCGGCCAATGAAGGCATTATCCCCGCCCTTTAGAACACGCAACTTTCCATCATCGCGCCAATGGTGGTCGCTGAAGCTTGTCCAAAGCTTACAGTGTCCGAGGACTGGTGGCGCAGTACCAGTCCCCAGCTCGGGGCCGTGGGTACGCCAAACCCATACTCACTCGAATCTGAGTTCCCTGCGGGGGAAAAGAAGAAGAAGGAGGAGGAGAAGAAGAAGAAGAGGAGAAAAATGAAAAATATCCTAGCTCTAATAGCGTCGGGATCGAAAAGAACAAGTGGTGTCCAAGGGAGGTCAGTATAGATAAAGGAAGGAGCATCGCACAAGCAAGTGGAAGCAGTGCCAGACTCAGCTCGGGGCCCCGTGTTTGCCAAACACGTACTTACCAGATGTAAGCCCCCTGGGAGGAGGAAGAGAAGAAGAAATAGAGGAAAGGATAGTGGAGGAAAATGAAAGATACCCTAGCTTTAATAGCGTCGGGATCGAAAGGAACAAGAGGTGACCAAGGAAGGTCAGGAAAGAGAAAGGAAGGAGCATGGCACAAGTAAGTGGAAGCAATGCCAAACTCAGCTTTGGGCCCCGCGTTTGCCAAACACGCACTTACCAGATGTAAGCCCCTTGGGGGGAGGGGAAGAAGAAGAAATAGAGGAAAGAGAAGAAGAGGAAAATGAAAGATACCCTATCTCTAATAGCGTCGGGATCGAAAAGAGCAAGAGGTGACCAAGGGAGGTCAGGAAAGAGAAAGGAAGGAGCATAGCACAAGTAAGTGGAAGCAGTGCCACACTCAGCTCGGGGCCCCGTGTTCGCCAAACACGTACTTACTAGATGTAAGCCCCCTGGGGGGGGGGGTGTTACGAACAATTTTAGGTGTTGTGCCCATAGATATCGTGTCATAAATAAAAATTCAATGCTATATAATACGGAGAGGGATTGAGATAGATGGCATGAACTTCAGATGGAACGACAGAGGATGGAAAACTAAATTAACAAGACCACACAATCAATGATGGTCAATAAGATGGAATAGAGCGAATGAAGGTAAGATCCTATGCCAATATATTAAAAATGGTAAGTTTGTCTATGTGAGGTGGTTTACACAAAATATGTATGTCATATAATTTATCACTGGCCATGGTAACTTCAACCAGTATTTCAAAAGAATGAGCAAGAGGGAAGATGATGAGTGTGTCTGTGGTAAAGGAATCTAAACCTCGGATAAATTTTGATTGATTTCAATATTCGTGGACAGGAACGATGCGAATATTTGAAAAGTAAGAAGAATCACCGACTTAAAAATTTCCAAGTAAGGTACAGATGGATTGCATCCAAGGATAGGTACGATAATTTTGAATTATACGTAACATTATTAGAAACATTACAAGATACAAAAATATATGGATAAGAGTGGTTTGACGCAAATAAAAGAAGACAAATATGTTGAAATTAAAAATAAGACAATTGACAATAATACCTGGTACACTACTGATAACAAAAAAGGGCCCATTTATTTTTATAAGTTTCACGCTCTGACCAGTTTTGGATCTGTTAAGTTTGCAACGCCTCTCTCCTCTTGCTTCCCTTTCGACAGGGGTAGTTTCGTTCGACCAATCTTAGGTCTATTTGAAACGGCGCCCATATTTGGAAGACTAATAGTACCGCTGGTAAATCGTAACAAGATAAAATGTTTCATTACACCGCTATTAAAGAAATATTCTGTATTTTTTTATTATACACATTTTGGACTTCTATAACAAAAATATTCTGTATATTCTTGACTTCAATAAACTTTACCATTCTCTATATTTAAACGACATCTCGAGATTCGTTGTCTCGCAAGGTCTTCATAGGCAATGTAAACGATATTAGAGTTTCTGTAAAAAACGTTTTCGTAATACTGTGATAATATATAGTTTTTAACAGAATTTGAATATAATTGCAAGATATCGTATGGAATTGGTATAATTCGAATCACAAATTACTTATAAATATTCCTATAATTTCTTATATTTATACAGTGAAGTAAAGAAATCAAATCTCATTGCCTACAACTGATGTGTATTGTCGAAAGTAATTTCACATAATTTACGATTCTCTTAAGTTTTTCATATATGTGAAAAGGAATTAAATAAATATAGAAAACTTTTGTCTAAAATATGAACTAATAACACAAAAGTTTAATTCTCGAGTTATAAATAATATAAAACTACTTAAGGAACAAATAAATTACATCATCCAGTGACATATTTATCCACGATATAACTATTTGGTAGTAATCGTGACACCTAAAAAAATAATCAGAGATCAATAATATGAAAACCTCGTTTCAGATATGAATAAATAAAAAAAGACAAATTCCTTTTATTTATTACATTCAAATTGAAATGTATTAATGCATATTAATACCATAGGTTATTTTCTTTTTTCGTTCCTACTCCTTTCACTCTGTCATTCGTTCCTTCTTTCCATTTTTTCTCTTTTCGCTTCTTTCTTTTTCTTTTTTCTTTCTCTCTCTTTCTTTCATTCACTTCTTCTTTTCTTGTTTCTTTCCGTGTTTTACCTTTCTTTCTTTCTCTCTTTCCCACTCTCTTTCTTTCTCTCCTTTCTGTCTCTTCTCTGTCTTTCTTGAACTCTTTCTTTCATCTTTAATTCTTTTTTCTTTCTTTTCTTTCTTTTTCCCTCCATTCCTTTCTTTCTTTTTTTCGTTGTTTCTTTACGCGTTGTGTCTTTTTTTCCTGTTTATCTTTATTTAAAAGCAAATGTTTCCAATATCTTATATGATCAGACAAGCATTACTACCCGAGCTCTAAAACTATCCAAGCGTAATAAAGACGTGTAGTTTTTCAACCTCTGTATTTCTATTCTTAGCAAGTCATACAAATACGAATGCTATTTCAATGCTACGAATACTGTTAGTTTAATTCAATAAGTGCATATAACTTTTTTCTTTATTATATTTTGTGCTCCAAATGTATAATATGATAAATCTAGATGCTATATGAATATATTTTTATTGAAAATATTGTTTGGATATAAATTTGACAACTTAAGGCATATCCATTTCCTATTCAATATTTTTATTACAATCAAGTATACTTTTACATAGTTCCAACTTCACTATTGTTGGTGAGCGTAGTAAACAATGCTATGGTGTATTAACATATCACATCTCCTTTTCGGTCAGAATTAGAATCTCTCGAATTGCTTTTTGTATTATTGTTTTCTTTAAATATTTGTAGAATTGATTACCTTTTAATTCAATATGAATAATTTCTGCATGGACTAATTGAAATTACAATAACTTTAAAATATTCTTCGTGAAATATATTATTGAATACTATCACTCACAAATGAACAACCTAAAAATAACTTAAGAGATCAAGTATAGAAATTATTTAAAAGAAACGTTGAACTAATGAACTAAGGAATAATTACTTAGGAAACGTTTGTAATCCAGATTGAACTTCATCTCCTTTAGTAGCTAGCCACATTGCCAGATTGGTCGTAATGCGACGTTGCCGAATTGCCAAGTGCTCAGCGTATGTTTTAAGATTTTCCTAAGCAACGTGAGAGCATGAATTAAGGTTCGTTCATTAAAGCACCAAAACACATATTACAAGCTCAATTGTGGTATGATTCATTTTCAAAAATCAGTTCACAAGTGTCACCAGGATTCGATCACACTTTGTCGTGACTGAACAATAATAACACTGCTTTACTGTTCTCAGCCAATTACACATTTTAGTCGGTTTGACAATGAATGACATTCTTTTTTTCTTGAATTGCCTGTTGCCTGTTGTTTAAGAATTAATAGATTTATAAATTTCATAAGTAAATGGAGATATGAAATATTTTTTGATGTAGTTGTGGAGTAAATTTGTTTTTGTTACTTCTCTTTTTATTATCTTATTCATTTGGAGAACATTTACTTTAGAAAAAGTTGTATGCATTCATTGATTTTAAACTAACAGTATTCGTCGCGATTAATCACTACTGTTAGTTTAATAATTTAAACTAACAGTATTCGTATTTGTGTCATGCTAAGTTGTGATGTACGGAGGATGAAATCTTCATGTCTTTGTTACAATATGACAGTTTTTGACACGATAGAACAAACAAGATACTTAATAATTATTATTTGGTGATAATAATAACTTTTAAAAGATATACCAAATATATTTTTATTTCAAAGATTGTATGTAAAAATTATATAATTATTCCGAGAGAATAAGGAAAATAGAATAATAATTTTCTACTCGGGCACAGTGATTAAGTAACTGCCCACTAGGAAGAAACTATGTAGAGATCTTGCCGAATTCCAGTCCACTTAGCTTTTGTTACAAACGAATAGCCATTCGTAGTAATCATAGACAGTATACAGGGGGGACTCGTGTGTTTCAACGAGCATGGAGAAGGTAAAAATGAATAGGATTCTTTTTTGGACACGCTTCAGATTCACAAACTTACATTTATTACAAATAACATATATACATATATTTTTCTAAGTCAACAAAAGCAGAATTACAGGGTTGATCCTGGTTTTTGCAATATTGAAGTCAGTTGTTGTGAGCAGCTGACGCTCCGAGGAGAACACTTCCTACGGAGTTTGAATACATTTAAACATAAACGATAGTTTATGAAATATCCCCTTTAGTACCCCTTACCCAATTTAAACAGAATTACGAGTGGTTAAGAACAAAGTTGAAGTGCGATTGTAAGTAATCTGCACGAAAACAAAAAGCCCTTGGACTCAAGTTTTTGAGAACATCCCCCCGACATCAACTAAATAGTTGCATACAAAACTACCTGCTGTTTAGTTTAAAGTAGGTTTTTAAAAACCATATAATGCATGCAGGATTTATAATCCATCAGAATGATTTCTAATGTGGTCCTCCCTTTACGAGGAATAATAATTGTACGTTGGAATAGTTTCCTTGTCGTACTGCTGTTCCGGCTGCCTACGGATGTCTGGGCGAGGTCTTCTGTCGGAATGTAGAGTGGTCCCAGTTCTGCGTTGTAGCTTGCTGAGCATGTGGCTGTAACTAGAGAATATTTGTGAACATCTATGTTCGAAGTTGCTTTGCTGCGAGCGTCGCACTATATAGTGGATAGCACAACAGTTAAATGATTTCTTAGAAGAAATCATGGTCCAAAAAGTCATCAATGAAACATATGTGTTTCATAGTATCACACGCAGCGTAGAGAGTAACGTCACACGATACGGCGACGCACTCGCGGAGAAGTCCTCCCTATACGAGGAATAATACTTATGTAGTTGCTCATCACACGAAGAACGGAATGGATTATTTTTGCCCGTAGGCGAATGGTGGCCTTGAGGCGCTAAGTTGCCCGAAGGCGAATAATGTTGAGAGTCCATAAACGGTAGAGTCACAATAGGTAGACTTGATCAGGTTTCAGAGTGTCATCACGATTCGGCGACGCACTCGTGGAGTAACATCGTACACGACGAATGTATACTCGTGGAATGGATAATTGGACGTTGAGCGTAGCCGTATATATAGCTGTACACAGAACGTACATATGGAGTACGTTCAATGATCCTATGTCAAGGAACGTACATAGTGAGTGTGTTCAATGATTCTATATCATGGAACGTGCAAGGTACTTGCACAGAGCGTCTATATACAAAGAATGTTTATATAGGCACGGAGTATTTATACTATGTCATGGAAAGTACAAGGTACTTGCACCGAGCGTCTATATACAAAGAATGTTTATATAGACACATAATATTTATAAACAAACAATAAATAACACAATTCTCATGAAATATAAATAATAACAAAGTACATAATAAATGAGAATGTGTAAATAAACCCCTTACAAACGTTTGGTTTGTAACAACTTTGCATATATATTTTTTTCATTTCAAACTCTTATCTATAAGACTAAACATCTTCTACACAAAATATTTGACGCTGATCAAGTTAGGGATTTCTTTGTTTTTATTTTTGAGCCCTTAAAAGGACTGTATTGGTCACTCAATAACGAGTCCAATACCCCTCACATGGCAGTAGAATAGTTTACAAGTATTACTACCCTCAGTCCGTGAGAGAAAGGTTCCCCTCCACAGAGAAACACGAGGTTATCTGATCAGATAAGATAAGATATTGGAAACATTACTACTTACAGACGCAGTTAAAAGAACTTATTTCAACAAGGTATACTAAATAATGATATTATGCAGAATTATTAAAATAATTCTGAGGATGACGTCAATTTAATTTCAAAGTAGAATTTCACTTTGTTATTACAAATATAACAAAGATCTGGTATTAAATAAAATAATTTTAATTGCACTCTCAACTCAATTAATTATATTTATAAATCTATTAAATCTTTAATCCCGCGGTGATGCAAGAGGCAATTCAAGAAAAAAAGAATGTCATTCATTGTCAAACTGACTAAAACACGCAGACTTGAGTGGCTATTTATTTGTTCGAATTTTTCAACAGACATTTTATCTCCTCCAGCAAAAATGTAATTGGTTGAGAAAAGTAAAGCACTGCTATGATTGTTCTGTCACCACAAGGTAGGTTCGAATCCCAGTGACACTTGTGAACTGATTTTTGAAAATTGTTTATACCACAATTGAGCTCGTAATATCTGTTTGGGAGCTGTAATGAACGAATCCTTAATTTAAGCTCTCACATTGCTTAGGAAAATCTTAAAACATACGCTGAGCAATTGGCAATTCGGCAACATAGCATTACGACAATAATGGCAACGTCGCAGGGTAGTTTACGACAAAGTTCATCTGCCGACGAGACGTCAAAGTTTCTATAAAATAATTACTATTCATGTTCTCTTTAAGTTTCGATATTTTAGTTTATTCATGTGTAAATGAAAGTATTCAATGATATATTTTACGAGGAATTTAGAAAAGTTCTTCAAAATTTTCATAAACATGTGCAAAAAAATTTATATTGAATTTAAAAGCAAATAATTTATATTTAAAGAAAACAATGATACTAAAGAAATTCATGAGTTCGTAATTATACCCCAAGTATTAAAACATTATTTTAATAAAGATATTGAGTAGGAAAAGGGTTTAATATATATCCAAACCATGTTTTCAATAAATATTTATTCATATAGCATCTAGATTTACAACATTATACATTTGGAGAACAATGTTTACTAAAGAAAAAGGTATATGCTGTATTAATTTAAACTAACAGTTCTCGTAGAAATAAAATAGCAATCGCATCGTCCAATTTTATTAAGCTCCATGAACTCAAATTCCCTCTCTACAGAGTAACACGAGGCCGTCTTATCAGATAAGGTATTTCAAACCTTTCTTCTTATAGTCGTAGATGAAAGAAATAATTTCAACCAGGAATTCCTACAAAGAGAGAATTTGCGCAGGTGATTTTAACTTTCGCTTTACTTGAACGCAAAGGCTACTTCATTTGAAGGTTAAAGTATACTTTTGAAAAATCTCGTTACGATTTACCAGCGGTACTAATAGTCTTCCAAATATGGGCGCCGTTTCAAATAGAGCTAAGATTGGTCGAACGAAACTTCTCCTGTCGAAGGGGAAGCAAGAGGAGAGAGGAGTTGCAAACTTAACAGATCCGAAACTGGTCAGAGCGTGGGACTTAGAAAAATAAATGGGCCCTTTTTTGTTAACAGTAGTGTACTATCATCAAGAAACAGAGTTTTAGAGAGTTCAAGAAAATAAAATAAAATGTTTTAAATCTTTTCAATCTCCAGTGACAGTTTTTAATGGAAGAATAAACTATTATTTATAATGTTATAATAAACTATTATAATCCAAGAAAGTTCTCACGTAGTGACGCTAATAATTAAAAGGAAATCTTGAATGTGTACCCAATCATTTGGATAAAATTTCATGTGGGATGGGTTTTTACGAAAATTAACTAGGAATTTCTAGTGGAACCGATATATTAACATATTCACAAATTTAATAGAGAAAAGAACTAGTACGGAATTTACCTTGCCTAACTGGACAAAAAGAAAGATATTCAACGAATACTGTCGCAAAACTAGACAATTTGAGTGAAATTAGATACAATTCTGCTAATACATTGTTTAAATTTCAGTTTTATAATTAATGATTACCAGTTTCTAATTCGACATAATTCATGAATTACTGTTACAGGTATTTTGAATAAAAACAATAGATACCGCTTTTGAAAGTTTCATACATGATTGCATGCATGATTAGTGCTTGGTACGCTCATGCTACAGTAAACTTTACACTTTGAAAGTTTCACTTAGCTTGGCCTCCTCCAGTCAATCATGACACAAGGATTTTGACGTCGTCATGATTGTGAAGTTAAACCACCACGTCGTCGTCTCAGGTAAGATATCTCCATCATCGACGACACAAAATTTCTTCTTTCGATCTAGATGTCAAATCATTAGGGGTAATTTATCCGTCTGCTTGGCAAGTGGTCTTCATCTCGTCTGCTTTCGAGGTGAGCAACCCCACTTTCACCACCTCACCTGCTCTATCCCTCTTCTGTTTTTTTTGCTCTTAAGTCTCAAATGGACGGCACCGCTAATAAAAACAGAAACAGTGGCGAGGACTTCTAGTCTGAAAGGCCTAATGGGACCAAAGAGGTGGAAGAACGGTGTGAATGGTTGCGAAGGAGTGGAGGAAAGTATGAGGAACAACGAAGGGGCGGTGCAGAGAAGGAAAAGTAAAAAGTCAAGAAGGTCAAGAGGAAGCGCATCGAGGTTCTGTGGGGATCCTCAAGGATCGCCCTTAAGTCACGACTGCTGTTAGAACAAGAAAGGGAAACCAAAGAAAGAGTTGCGGTGCGACGGATTCTGTGTTTAGGGACGCCTCAGTATCACTGAGGTTTGGTGACGTGATGTCTATGTTCCCATGCGAAAGTTCAAAAAGATACGTGCTATTATATTATTATACATGATCATTAATCAGATCCAAAAAATTTGATGATGTAACTTTCTTTCTGTCAACTAACACATCTAAAATTTGGAATGTATTCTTTTCAAAATTCAAAATTACAGTAATGAAGTAAATTATATTTACTAATACACCGTAGAAAACGTAAACTATTTGTATAAACAAATATTACTTAAAAAGTCGTATAGTAATTTTTTCATTTCATTTTAATGAATCGCAATGTAAACAATGGTATGCACACATATTCTTCATCAATATCACACTATATATATCTCAGGTCAGCGTCCGCAGAATTTCCTCCATTCCCTTGAGACTTCACTCAAAAGACGCTTCCATCCTTATAATATCAACGAAACAATGGTGTGGTTTTAGTTTGTAATAATATAGCCGACTCTACTAGAGACGGGTTAGCGAAGCCCCTAAAACTAAAGAAATTATATCATTACCCTGTTGCAATCTTTTTTAACAACAGGAGTTCAAATATACAACTTCTAATGTCCCAAAATTGCAGCACGAGGTGCAGTGTGAACTAAGTAAAATTGTAAAGTCCACATTAATATAAGTAATATATTATGCTAAGTTTAATTTTAAAGACTCGGTGAAAACACAAAAATAACATATAAAACAATAAATTCTAGGGATTTTTTCGCCACTGAACTTGGTGCGAGATTTTTTGCTATATTACTTTGTAGAATCATGTTCTAGAGTAGAAGTGTCCAAAGGGATATGATAGTTGAGTTTCCAAACCATTATTATTTGCTGGGAAATGAATAGCATAATCCAGAAATGGGTTTTTTGAGCCACTCATGCACTCCCTTGATATTATTTAAAAATTGTTTGAAGGTCCCTAGACATTTTTCTCATCAGAAAGGTGTGTGTGTTGTAACGTGCTATTTTATTTTATTCTTTGATTGATTAATTATCTTCGTTGTTAATTTAACATAAATCAGGGCGTGTACTCGCAAAAATTCCAATTTATTGGGTTCCCACAAGTGTAGAATCCCTATTTTCATGGAATAAGTGAACTTTGCACATTGGAATTTACATTTATTAAATAAAAGAGAACACAATGCACATAAATTCAATATTCTATCTCCAATACTCACACATTCACACTAAATACTGCTTTCCTTGCAAAAATAATAAGAAGTCCCGGGGCGGTCTTAACTAATTGCTCTTAGCATTTTAATTAATGCTGTTTTGCGACATGACTAGTGCAAGTAACTTCATATCATAATCATTTGACAATCACAGCAAAATGACAAACTATTTATCCGTGAAGGATTCACAAACATTAAAATAGATTGATCTCACTCTAGGTGATACTTGTTGCTGATGGCGAATGAGGCCTCGTAAGTACTCGGTGTGAGCGTGTTGTGTGACCTAGAATAACTCAGTAGCATGCATCTCGTCCGAAGTGCTGTTCTGCGTTCGGTGTCGTCATAAGACGCCCAATGAGGTCGTTGACACGGTGTGTAGTATTGCACTCGCAAGCTCGTAAATAGTTGACTCGTATTTCGCACGTGGGGTCTGAAGGGGAGTGATGCATAGCTACTAGAGGAACAACATAGCCTCTCCTCCCCAAATGCCAACCTCACCTTCACGCGGTGGCCCCTGTTTTTACAATCGAGACTCCGCCGACCGGGTATTGGCGGGATGACAATATCATCTCTGTGCTGCTAAGGAGGAAATGCCGAGGCACTGGCGCAAACCATCAAAGCGCAGAGGCAAGAAATCAGATCTTAAGAAATCCTGTCAGATTACTCAGAGAGTATCGGGCCAATAAGCTCTTAAAACTGTTAAAAAACATGTAAATAGCCGGTCTGACATGAGAACAACCTTGTCTTGAAAACGGATTTTGGAGTGTAAAAACACTAAATGGACCAAGGATGCTCAGGTAGGTTATAAATGAAGTGCAGAGATATAAAGTGGAAATTTTGGAGTTGAGTGAGATCAGATGGAAGTAATTTGGAACCTTTGAAACATTGAATTGTCGTTATACATTTTTATACTCTGGAGTTCCAGAAGATACAGAATCCGTAAGTGGCGTGGGCGTACTTTTAAATAGAAGCTTAATAGAATGGCAACCAGTGTCCGATAGAATAATTATGGCAAGATTTAAAACAAAAATAAGAAATGTTAAAATTACAATGATTTGCCCTACAGAAAACGCAGAGAAAAATGCCAAACCTGACTTCTATTCTGAGTTAAAACAGGTTCTAAACAAAGTAAAAATAGATAGAATGATTGTCAGTTATTATTAAGATGAGTTGTGATAATAGAGAAATACAGCACGTGATGGGACCACGTGAAATGGGAGAGATAAATGAAAATGGTAAAATGTTTGTGGAATGCTTTAGTGATCATAAACGTGTTATAAGAGGTACGCTATTTCCCCATAAAATATGTCACAAAACATCTTCGATTTCCCCGGACGGACAAACAGAGAATCAAATTGACCATTTTTCTGTCAATAGGTCATGGCGCAGATCACTTCTTGACGTTCGATATAAGAGGTTGGCATGTTGGTAGTGCTTATCATCTCATGATAGCGTGCATAAGAGTCAAAATCATAGCCAACAAAAATAAATTTCGAAGTTTCGAAAGAAAATATTATGACACCGGAAGAAAGAAATTAAAGAACAAATTCTTACCTTAGGGAGGTGCATGACATGCCCTTGCCTAGTTGAGCAGAAATAATATATCCATTATCGCCTAAGGACCCTTGATCGCAATCAATATCTTTATTTCATATTAATTATATTAATTGTATTAATTATCTTGAGGTTTTACCACTTGCAGTGGAATATCCAAATGCGGTTAAATTCTCAGTGGTAACTGACATGAGCCATCCAAACAACGATACATAGATAGGTCACAATTCACTGTCCCGCTTGCCAACACCGTCATCCCAATATCCGGCTTCACGTCACGTTCCATTGCACGACTGACGCAGCGCACGACCTCCAATGCCACCTTCCCACCCTCCAATGTCCAATCCCATCCATTCACCCACACCGACCCTAGCGGCCGATCCTGGAACAACCGCAGTGACGAACACAAATTTACAATCCTGTGTTACGCGCTGCCGATGCTAAACAGTAAAAGACGCGTGCCTCACAGATATAAACCAACAACATCGACTACGTTTTACCAACATCTTTCTCATTCTCTCTTCACACTTAAAAGCGAGACAAGGAGTATTTTACAGGAAATAATGAATAAGCGGTAGCATTTTGTTCGCAATGGTTCGATGCTTTTTACTTCATATTATTCTTTATGGACCATTACAATACTTTTTTTTTCGAAAACTAGTATCACTCCTTCAAATATATAATGCATCATAATAAAATTAATATAAAATTCATTGGTAGATTTAATATTAAAAAATGTGGGACATGTATGCAGATGGTATTCAGTTCTTCAGGAAGAGAAGACAGTGTTTCTCAGAGGAGATATGAGAGCACACGCCGTTGACTCAGTTAAGAATTACCCGGACGATATCTCCATATAATTATGTTCGGAAGATCAACCTTTATGTGTAATGTACACAATATAATGGACGAAATTTGATTATATGAACTATAAATCTGAATCTGCTTCATTTAGTACTTCTCATAAATTAAAAAAAAATAGTTTTATAAATTCCCTATTGACGACGTCACATGTATCGAGAATTTGGGAATAAAGAGTCTTGCATGGATACAAAGATATTTTTTTATCTGATATGTTACGTTATGCGGCCTATATTTTTCCACTCTGGGTATCTTTCTTTCGATTTTTTTCCGCGTTTGTGTTAGAACCTATACCAGTTTTTGAGAAACTTTGAAAACCTATTAACGTAACACTGAAAATACAACCGAATTAATATTTTGATTTAGTAAATCTGAACATCTCCCGGGGTAGGATCGAAGACACCTCGTTTTAATGAAACCCTGGACTATGTAAATGGGAAGGGGTACTCAAATAAAGTCGCAGCAACCATACTTAAATCAATGTGAAAGATTATCTAATAAAGTCTCACCAAGGGAAACGAGATAGAAAGAAGGTTGAGGACCATTATCGTTAAAAACAGTTTGATCACAATTTACCACGAAAATATGTATTTTTTCTGTAATGCTGAGAAAAAGATTTTGAAAATACTACCGTATATCTCATCATTTGAATGAGATAAAAGAAATGACGTTTATAATAAGTTGCATGCAACGCTATTATCAGTCTTCATAATTTCTCTAGATCGTTTTCCGTGACTAGGTCTGTCTGTGACTGTACTTGGCAAAAACATGATTGATGAAACGACTGGCCATTATACAGTCACAATCGCGTGGTCTATAACGCATAGATGCAAAGTTAATTAACTGTGCTGTGAATGAACAGCCTCAAAACCATAGTACATTATTGCATTGTTCATATCAGTTTTTTTTCTTTTCAATATGTTTAGTTGTATTATTCACTATTTTGTTGTAATAGACACTATTGATTCTAAAGAACCAGCGTAATAATAAAAACACAACTTCATTACTGAAAATTAAATGCAAATTTTATAATTTTCAAGTACAATGGAAATATTATGCTAACTATTGCAACTCTGATAACAACAATCTTCAAAAGTTTCACTGCACCTTTTTTTCATATTCTCTGCTGATTCAGTATCACTCCCCTCTGGATTCACAACTTCCTAGTCATTTTAGTCTCTAATTCTACTCCGCCGTTACTATTTACCTTTATTTCATAACAAATGTGAGGGAAAATAAATTTATGACGAGGATCATAACCGGAAATTAGGTAAGCTAATGAAAGTCTTCTTACAGGTATGGACATGCCTACTATGTTACCAAGTCGGACTTTACCGCATCAACATATTCTCAATATGGGAGAAAAGTATCATTTACTCCCTATCGTTAAAGTCACGTCTACACTCAATAGCAAAGCATGGGTAGCTCACTGGATAATTGCTGGTCGGTCAATGTGTTTGATGTAAGGACAAGGTTGTAACGACAACGCCGAGAGGAAGAGCCTAGGCATGGCCTATCAGCGGAACCCCACGGGACCTCCATGGCACATAAATTTATTAAGGTAACACTGAAGGGCGCATAGCATATATCCTGGTTTGAGAACCCTTGAGACATGAGCAATGGAAAAGTGAGGGCACTAGTTACCTTGGTAGAAGTTACAGAGAGGAAGACACTCCCACTTTCAGAATGTCATACTTCTCCCTTTCCAAACTTTGAACAGGAGCACAGTTACCTAATTACGTTATGTGAAAGGAGAGTGATACCATAAAGAGTTGCATGATTGGTAAATCCTGCCAAATAAAAGAGTTCTAAGAATTGAAATTCGGAACCAAGCCAGGAAAGTTATTTAGCAAATGAAATTCGATTTATGCAAAAATAAATTTTATTTTGTTTAGTTTGTAAATATTTTATTCACTTTGATAGGCTATTATCTTTAAATTAATTATAATAAATAATATATTTTGTTGTAATAAAATAAATTTGTCGGCTTTAATAAAGGAAAGTATATTATAAAAATAGAGAAAGAGTGGATAAAAAAGGTGGAGAGTCTGATGCCATTGATGATCAAAGGCTGGATGAGAAATGAAGGAACATAAGCAGAGAAATATCATAGAAGAAGAAATGATAAAAGGAAGATTGCATTGAGTGAAATAAGTTAATGAATAGGGTACATTGTTAAAAGAGGTCTCGAAGGAGGGGGCCGTGTAGTAGTCATCACACGCAATGCGACACGTTGATGGCAGCAACACCGCTAATTGCTCATTAGACGCGTTTCGTATTGTGCATGTTGTTCTCGAGGTCGGTATTGCCCAGTGAAACCCTAAGTCGGTGTTGCAACTACTGCTCACGGATAAACATCGTATATGGTAGTTTCATATCCTTCATCTCCAATGATAGATACCTATTGACGTTTTGAAATTCAATGACCTCTCTAGTCCATGATATGTTGTCTGGAAGAAAGGTGGATAAGACTTTGCAAATGATCGGATATATTTTGTTTTCCAATGCTCTCACTCATTCATATTTTCCTCTTTTGCACTTTATTGTTGAAAATTACATTTTAGACTACATTTGTAATATATTGGCTCAACAAACATATTAACACAAAGATCATATTTACTGCTCTAAATTTAGGTTTCTTTCATAATATTCATCGTGAACACAGCCTTATAGTGGGTAGCTGAGGAATATCTATGCGAGATGAATATCAATCTCGTCTTGGCAGCTTCCTCCACTCCAATCATCTACAGATCTTCCCGTATTCCTCCACTAGCATCTCCCGCCCCCACACACCTCTTCTTTCACACCATATTTCTCGAAAACCTCCACTGTCACGGTCCCCTGCCATCCCTTTCGCCACCCAGTCGCGACGCCGATCAGCAGGCGATCATTAACTAGGAGCGCCATCGCACGTGCGCAAAACTCGAGGCTAATGTCGACGCTCGTTAGGGGGTGGCGCCCGCGGAGACGAGAAGTGTAAGGGACGAAGTGTGGGAGATTGGTTAAAGGTGGTGGTGGTGGGTGGTGATAGCGGTGGAGGAGATGTGAACTGAGGAGGAATGAGGTGGGAGTGGGAAGCAGGAGGCATTGGAAGCATCGGTGAGGGAGGAAGAGGGATCAGTAGCGGCCGAGACCTCCCCTACTACGAGGATCGATGCTCGCGTTAATGGAACACTGTAATCGTATTACGAAACAAAACACGCGAGTCCGCGATCGACGCGCCGAGCTTCCGTAACCCCTCCCACTCGAACGGAGTGAAGGGGAGTACAAGAATAGGGAGTGAGGAAGTAGATGGAAGCTTTGGTTGTAAGGGTGGTCGAACATTAACATAAATAATACATGAAGGGTCGCATCGGATATATTGAAAGAAAATATTGCATAAGCAGCCACTTTGTTTCGCGAGTCGGATTTTAGAAAAACCCGGAAAGAAGAGAGAAAATGAGTCTGTGTGCTGGGAAGAGAGTATGGAAAATGTAACTCAAGGGGAAATAAATTTACAGGGCATAATGTGATGTAAGACGAAGGAAAACTAACCAAAACTCTCAGACAATAATTATATACACGCCTAAAATAATAAGTAGCATAAAAGCTATGAATATTAATTGAAGCAGATGAAAAGCATATATGATAAATTACTGTAAAACGTAGCAGTATTTAGAAAAAAATTGAAGAAGATTTCCGGTCAGGGATTCCTTTGTTTTTGAGACACATACCTCATACATAAATGACATATTTGTGCACTTTATTACGACCTGAGAGGATTTAGGAAAAGATACAAATAAGAAGATCAATATACAGAGATCCAAATTTGTAAATGTACTTTTCTTTTTTGCTCCTATTATACCAGTACTTCACTGTAGCAAAATCACTTTTGAATTTGGTAAAGAATTTCCTTTAGTAAAGAATTATTTGGTAAATAATTTTCTATGAGCAAAATAGATCATTACCATCATAAGTCCATGTTAAACTTATCTATAAATTGATGCAGTCGCATACCAGAGTAAAAATTACTGCGTTTATGGACAATATTTAATCGAGTGTTTGACAATTTGAATAGAAAAAACAAGTTCACGAATTACCACTCAATACATTATACTCAATGCTTTATAAATTTAATGTTATTTGAAAGACAATAATATTTTTGGTAAAAGATTGCATTTCGTTCCTTTGCTAAGACAAATTATATAATACTAACTATTTTTTTCTACCTTTCCTTTGGGTACTTTCGTTAGAATTATGGTATGGTTTCTTGCGTGTTATTAAGTTATTCTCTACGGTGATAGGTGGTTTTTAGATGCAATAAAGTGAATATGTTTTTAAAATTTTCTTCTTTTATTTCTTCCTTCTTGAGTCTAATCTTATATAAGCCACTTCGTGTAACTGATTCACTCATTCATTCACTCACTCATCTAGTAATCATAAGTGTTGGGTACCTTGTACTTGTCGTACAAGCATTAAACTTGGTTCATCTTGTAGTTGGACAATGACAATGAATGTTAAAATTCCTTATATTTGACAATATCAATTTAAAAGTACATTTTTCGGTAATTTAATATTACGCAAATCACACGAAACCATTAGCCTGTGGATGTGCCATGCCAACTTGTCAAAGCCTCCTCGAATGTTTGTTTGTTTACAAAAGTGTTGTACGTCTAATGGCGGCGAACTGCAGAAGAATAGTATTGGGATTTTAATCAATGGATAGTGTGCAAGTTATTTAAGGTCTTATAGACGTGTTGAAAGTATTGTGTACTATATATGTGTTTAGTTGTCTTGTGTCTTTGCGCAAAAAAGGGACAAAAATCGTATCTTTGAAAACTAATTTAAAGTGGCATCAACGACTAGTTCCCAAACGTAATCATTGTCAAGTTTCATTCGTCGAAATAATTTTTTTTATTAATGTGTCGTATGCGTTTTTGTAAATGATTAGCTCAGGTACGTATATTTATTTAATTTACAATATTTGCAATGCCAAAGAGTGGATTTGAAAAAGTTAAATACTCATAAGGAATCTATTATTGACCTTGGCAATATAACTCGCTTTGAATGTATTCGTAGATTTGAATATTGTAGTAATGATATTGAATTTCGATTAATTATTTTGAAATGTGCAAAAACTATGAATATTATAAATTTAATAGAGTTTTTATTTTATCACCAAAACATGTACTTAAAAGTGGTGGTAATTTGTATAGATTCCCTACATCATTTCTAAAGTTTGTTTACGTTCGTACAGAATGAATTTTTAGGCAAGAAACAATAATCTCTACCACGTAAAAGAACGTTTGCTTAGTTTTATATTTCACAACAGTGTTTAATGTTCAACATGTAACGTATATATTAATTTATCTAAAAAAAAATTGCTATATCTCTTACAATGTGTCCGACAACATTTTTCTTACAATCTGTATTTACATTTCATTTTTAATATGAATCAGTTTATTGATTCTTTTCCAAAGTTTGTTTACATTCTTAAAGAATAAAGTACAAGCATGAAACTTTGTTTATCTTGTAGCTGGAGAATGGCATTGAATGTTTAAATTCCCAAAATTTGACAATATTAATTTAATAGTACATTTTATGGTGATTTATTATGACGTAAATCACAGGAACATTAGCTTGTGGATGTGCCATGCAAACTTGTCAAAGCCACCTCGAACGTTTTGTTTACAAAAGTATTGTACGTCTAATGGCGGCGAACTGCAGAAGAATCAAATTGGGATGTTAATCAAAGGATAGAGCAAGATATTTAAGGTTGTATGGACGTGTTAAAAGTATTAAGAACTAAATGCGTTTAATTGTTTTTAGTCTTCGTGCAAAAAATAAGTGACATAAATCGTATCTTTGAAAACTAATTTGAAATGGCATGAATTCCCGAACGTAATCGGGATGTCGTATGCGTTTTTATGAATGTTTCGCTAAGTTACGTATTTGTATTTTATTTACTTAGCAAATACGCCTATATTATATGTCGTCCTAGTGTGTTTTTAAATACGTGAGATAAATAGAAATGTATAATTTTTCTAGATATGTATGATATAATTCGCTTTGAATTATTTAGCACAAGAGAATTAAGCAAGAGGTATCGAATGAGTACAATTTGAATTGATATCATTTTTATCAGAAAGACAAAATCTTAGATTTCCAACATTGGTGTTCACTAGTTTGTGTTGGAATAACTAGAAAATTGGTGTCCGGCCGAAGTAGAGACTAAACTTAACTCCTGTGGAAATGATTTTCACAAAAACAAATCTGAATGCAGTTATGTCCGCCCATGCATATTATCCCATTTCTTATAAACGTGAATATCTTTTTATACAATACGAATTTTGGAGAGTAGTAATGTTACAAACCAAACGTTTGTAAGGAGTTCTCATCTCTTATTCTCATTTACTATGTACTTTATTATTATAAATGTTCTATGAGGTTTTTTTTGTGGGGCTTTAGGGCTCGTCAACATCGAAGGTCATTAGAGCCCATGCAAGTAGGGAAAAATGCAGTTTCGCACCATAGAGAAGAGCCGTAGTGACTCTTCCCCGTGTGTGGGACTCGCCGAATATCTCGACCATACCCACTAAAAAACCCTCCTGAAATCAACAAATATCTAAATAGAAAGATGAAAGAAAAGAAAACAGAATACCAATACATTATATCACAAAAAAGGAAAACAATTTTTAAATATTATATTTTCGAATTACAGAAACGAACGATGAAAACAAAGAAGACAGTAAAGATGAAAAGGGAATGCAAATTTTAAACCCTCCCGAGAACTTGTGGGAGGAGCCCCGATCTACTCATAAAATTCAATAGTTTATTAACATTAACCGTTTCATTTCCGAGAATTGTTGGTAAATCTGCAGCCAGACCAATTTGTCTCCGTATACTTGAGTATCTTCTGCAATCAGTTAGTAGGTGACGCACTGTCAGAGAACAGCTACACTCCTCACAAACGGGTTCATCATCAAGTAGTAAGAGATACCTATGAGTGAGAGGACAATGTCCTATGCGCAGGCGGGTCAGCAAGACCTCGTCGCGCCGGGCTGGCCTACAGGAACTGCTCCATGACTTAACAGTAAATTTGATAAGTCGGAGCTTATTCCTTTCAACAGCTAACCACTCATTGATCCATTCACTCAGAATCCTCAACTTGACGGAATTTAGGAGATCTCGTTTTGGAATCGTGGAGAAATCCACGCGATTCCTGAGGCTGTTCTATGAGAATTGTGTTAAATATTGTTTGTGCATAAACACTCCGTGATTATATAAACATTCATTGTATATAGATGCTCTTTGAGCTATAAGCTCCATGCTTATACAATCGATACTTATCGATATTGCGAGTACCTTGCACTTCCATGCACACAAGCATTGAACGCGCTCACTATTCACGTTCCGTGACACAGCATCCATGAACGCACTCTATATGCACGTTCTGTGATCGGTTATATATACGGCTGCACTCAACGTCTCATCATCCATTCTACAATTCCATTCAGTTCGTCGTGACATCAAGTTCACTTCAGTCAAGTACGCCGTCGCCAGTCGTCTGATATAGTGATACTATGCTAGAGCCAGTCTCGACATAGTCTACATTCAAAGCGTCGCAATGACGCGATGAAGTCGGCTGACCTCACATTGAGCATCATAATGACACTCTGAAACCCGATTCAGACTACCGATTGTGACGTTACCGTTTACGGACTCTCAAGATTATTCGCCTACAGGCAATTCAGCGCCATTAGCGCCATCATAAGCCTCCGGGAAAAATATCCATTCCATCGTCGTGCGTCGTAGTGTTTCGTCGTATTTCGTCGTGGCGTGAAGCCAACTGTTGTGCTATTTATTATAGCGTGTGATACAATGAAACTCATGTTTCATTATACATAAACTTTTTGGACAATGATTTCCTATAATGAAATCATATAACTGTTATGCTATTCATCATATAGTGCAACGTTCGCAGCAAAGAGACTTCGAAATGTTCATAAATATTCTCTAGTTACAGCAGCATGCTCAGCAAGCATCACCGCTGATCTCGGGACAAGATAACCTTCCGACAGAAGACCTCGGCGAGACATCCGCAGGCAGCCGGAACATCGCGTCAACCAGGAAAACTACTCCAATCACAAGTATAACGATTCGTAGTGCATAACAAGGAAGTATTTCCAATGCACAAGTCTTATTCCTCGTAAAGTGGGGACCACATCGCAAAAATTTCTCGATGGATTTAAAAATTCTGCGCATATTTAAGGTTTTTAATAACCAACTCAAATTTACTAATGCATGTAAATTGTAACTATCAATTAGTTGATGCCAGGGGAGCGTTCTCGAAAACTTGAGAACAGAGGGTTTTTTTTTGTTTCGTGGAGATTTAACAATCCCATTTCATCTTTTGCATATGTCCATTTTAGTAATTCTGTAATAAATTGGGGAAAGGGATACTAAAGGGGAGTGTCATATGAACTATGGTTCATGTTTATAATTGTTTAAACTCTGTAGAAATTGTTATTCTCAGAGCGTTGGTCGCACACAACGACCAACTTCAAATTTGCTACTTCAAGATCAAGTTTGTAATTCAGCATTCGTAGATTTAAGAGAATATATGTGTAAATGTTATATTGTAATAAATGTGAATTTATGAATCCGAAGCGTGTCAATGAAAAGAATCCTATTCTACCTTATCTTCTCCATGCTCGTTGAGACATACGAGTCCCCCCTATATATTATCTATGTTTGCGACGAATGGTTATTCGTTCGTAACAAGTAAATTGAGCCAGAGTAATTTAAACAGTAAAAACCGAATGTGATAAACTTTAACAGATAAGTTTTAACCATTTATAAAATTTTGGAGTAAAGTAAATTAACCATTAAAGAATTATGCAAGATAAGTCGAATGAGATCAATTTGAATTGAAAACGTTTATTGGCAAACATACAATCTAGGATTTCCAACATAGGAGTTCACTATTTTATGTCAGGATAACTAGAAAATAAGTGTCAGGCTAAAGTGGAGTCTCAAATTAACCCCTGTAAAAAGAATTTTCTTAAAAAAAAATATGGTAAAAGTTATGCCCTCCTATGCACATTAACCCCATTTTCTAAAAATTTAAATATCTTCGGTTGTTTTAGAAATTTTCCAGTTCAGAAAATATAGCAAAGATGAATGAAACAAGAGGAAACGAGTGACAGCTATTTGAATGAAAAACGAAAATTGGGAAGGGCAAAATCGACGATTTAAAAAAATGGTTGTTGACTATTCTGACAACTTGAAATATACTGTCAGGAGATAATTAGTCTCAAATTAACCCCTGTTCTAGGAACTTTCTTAAAAACAAATACGAAAGAAGTTATGCAAAACGATGTACATTAAACACATTTTCTATAAAAGTAAATATCTTCGGTTATTTTACAAATTTTGCAGCCCAGTAAATTTAACAAAAAAGAATTAAGTAATGAAAACTAAATGAGATTAATTTGAATAGAATATCATAAATGGGAAGGACACAAACTAGGATTTTCAACATGCAAGAACAAATCTGAAAAAGATATGCTCCCAAATGCATTTAAACATAACATTTTATAAAGATGATCATCCTCATATTTATTAGATATTTTGAATTGCAATAAAGTTAGCAAAACACAATGAAGCAACAGGATTCGAGTAAGATCAATTTGATTTAAAAACATTAATTGGGAAAGATACAACCTAGGATTTCAAACATAGAGAGTTCACTATTTTTTGTCGGAATAACTATATAATTGGTGTCAGACTACAGTAGAGTATCAAATTTTAACCCCATCTTCTGTACATGTATCTCCGGTTATTTTAGAAATTTTCCGGTGCAGAAAATTCAGCAAAAAGGAATGAAACAAGACGAAATGGGTGAGAGCAATTTGAATGAAAAACGAAAATTGGGAAGGACAGAATCAAGGATTTCCAACAAAGGTGTTCACTATTTTGTTACACAATAACTAGAAATTTTGTGTCAAGACTAACTCGAAATTTTTATTGGTATTAAACGGTGCCGTCAAAATCTATTTCCTGCTTTTAGATAAAGTGTCACCGGACGCACTACGCGTTCGGTGGACTACGGGATGAATCATTTAAATATAGCAAAAAGGTTTTTCCCCCTCTGGATGCTTTAGCACGGGCGCAGCCCGCTATTGGGGTGTCTGGGTGTTTAACCCCCAGCGAGCAAGGCGAGTCTTTATAATAACGAGAACAAGAATGCTAGATTGCATGTGATATAAAATTTCCCATTGGAATGTATTGGAAACTGTGTGGCCTTGTTTTACTCTCCTACATTTTCCACTCTCCAACAAGGTTTACACCAAACTCTCCAACAAGGTTTAAAGAATTATAGTCAGATGGTATAAGGATTTTTGTACTGTTTTTAAAACTTCATGCACCTACTCAAAATATGTAGTAATTGTAAAAGTGGAAATTGTAATTTTAAAGGTAGAAATATTAATTTTAAAAGAAATTTAGGCATGTCTTACCAGATACTCTTTCAATTTACTTGTTTTCCAACATTTAGAGCAGGTACTTCGAAAACACTTGTTGTAGACATTCCCAACAAGGATTGAGCAAGTCCGTCACGCTCATTCGTAGCAAACTCTTATGGCAACAATAGATCCAGTGTGTCAGAAATCAATTAGAAACTTGTAGGAGACTTGCCACAGACTTGCAGACCTGCCTGTATAATTGTTGATGGCAAACCTTGAACAAGTTTCATACAAGTTTAAGTTGCTGTCTGAGATATTTCTATTCTCCTCATACTGACATCAATAACTTTCGGTATTAGAAGCAAATAATTATAAAAATAATTTTCGTTAGGTTATGGTAATTTTCCAACAACAATACCCGTATAGAGCATTCACACACACAACAATAACAGGAAATAAACACGAAAATGATGGGTTCGCAAGTGGCGGGTAGAAATTAAAAATATATATTGCCTACATTTATCATTTAACACTTGCATCTATCACACTTCATCTAGAACATTTCACAATACTTCACCAAGTTCGATAAATATATATCAAAGGGCATTGGGATACCAGAAATTCAAATATTGAAACATTCATGTTAATTAATGTGATTGGAATGTTGAGTGGGGCACAATCCAGATTTTCAAAATAGCTATACAGGACAGTCGATAGTTATATTATTAACATACTAGCTGATTACCCAGCGTTGCCTGGGATACTTCTTAGACTAATATACTTTTTCTCAGGAAAAAATAAAATATAATTATATAGAAATATCAAAATACTTTTACTTAATGGTTTTTAGAAACGTATGAACAACATACTAATTTTACAAATTCATAATAATACAAATTAAAAACAAAACTTTACTGTATACACCATCTCGCGGGAGTCGCATCGGTCGAATTTTCGCTTCCGAGGCGTAACTCGGCTGCACCATTTCATTAAAATTCTTATAAAATCTACACTATTCGCCAATATTTTACGATTTAAAGACGTTTTCTATGTTTGATAAATGCACAAAACAAATAACCCATTAAATTTAATTATAATTGATTTTTCCCATCCTAATATACTTTCTTAAATTAAAGTATTTTAACACTTATATTCTTAATAATGTTCTATCAATAATTTTGGTTTATTGTTGAAGATAGACATGTGCTGTCGGGGACGTTTATGAAGAAATTTGAATGTAAACAACTTCACCATTCATAGTTGTCATCTATCTCTAGCCGTTTGGGCAGCGTAAGCGAAAATAACTCTCTTTTTCCCGATTTTATCGACATTTATAAAAACCATTCTTACCACATTTTGAAAATAAAAAGGATCCTATGTTCATCCTGCACATTTAAACTATCTCCTTACCAAATTTTATCTCGATTGGTCCATGGTTTAGTCGTGATCAAGTAGCAAACATACATACTCATTGTCGCGTTACGCATTTATATATTATGTGGATCATACAAACTAAAGAAATTGTATTATTGACATACTATACATGAGAAAAAAATTCTTCTATTGTCATTTTGAGATTTTACCATTTTGCGAAAAAACTACTGTCTACGAACAGGTGGTAATTAAGAGAGCGATGTTCAGAGGGAGAGAAAGGATTTGGAATAAGTGAATTTGTGACGGTATTACACTAAATGAACACTGCAGGAGAAGAAAAATAAATCTTTGTAGAACCCCTTCTATACGAGTAAAGTACTGGCCCTGATGTCCTGAAATTAGAGCTTCGTCTAAAGACAAAGAGAAGGAAATCCATGAGAAACAGGCAAGGGTTTGGAGTACTCATTAAGTCTTGAGACGATTTTTGCAAGTATGTACTGACTTTAAGAGGATAGAGAGAAATATATTAAAACTAAAATAATGTCGGAGTTGAATGTAAAAACCATTAAATTACTATTCAGGTAATAGTGATGGAGGCAATACACAACTGAGGTGGAAAAGGGTGAAATTTTAGGGTGGCTAAGTAATTAATACTAATATTATAAATAGAATTTTGAGATATTTTAATAGTTTTGGTAGTAAGTATATTGCAATATTTCCGGAATAATTCAGAGATGTGAAACTTTAATAATTTAAAGATTTAAAGATGGAATAATTTAAGGATATAATATTTTGAAAACAGTGAGAATTTTTTAAGTATATGTTCTTATGTGGTCAAATGAAAATTAAATTTATTACAATCCTGTAGATCTACCTCTTTTTGATCCCTTTTGGGGGCGGCGGAACATGTCATGGGATACAGAAATATTAACCTTCAGACTTTTTTTCAGTTTCCTGATTGCTTGTTTCCCGAGTTTATCGTCCTCAACATGGTATTAGCTATTCGTAATTG
Source organism: Laupala kohalensis (assembly GCA_002313205.1). Classification (NCBI taxonomy): domain Eukaryota; kingdom Metazoa; phylum Arthropoda; class Insecta; order Orthoptera; family Trigonidiidae; genus Laupala; species Laupala kohalensis. The sequence goes on from NNCF01126001.1 coordinate 427,237, forward strand.
CTTTTCTGATCATGAATTATATAATTATTTTGATAATATCCTATGTTTTTATATGGCGATCAACTTTTTCTACAACTATGCCAGCAAAAATACGACAGTTAAAAGCCTTTGTAACTTTTTGTACCCTTGGTTTTTTCTCAACTTTGAAATTCCTTTTTATTCATAGTCAATAACTAAATCATGTTTCAATCCTAGACCAAAGAAGATTACATATTCTAGTTTTGTATTAGACGTTTCTTCAGGGCTTTGTGTTAAAGCATAAAAGATTTGATTGTAATGAGTTTTTGGGTACTGACTAATATTGAACTCCTTGCGTTATCAATGGAAACAAAGTCATTCTGTCTTATATTACATTTATATCGACTTCAAACTATCAATTTTCTTCATATAATTGTCAGCACCTATTTGAATTGAACTTTAAAGTAAGAGTAGATGTAAAATACGTCACATTGAAGTTCCTTTTTCCTAATAGGGAATTTTCATTTCCTAATTTAACTCTTATACAATCGAAAAATTCTTTCTATTATTTTAGTTCTTAAACATGTGTATTAAAATAGGTAGTTTAGTCGAGAATATTGTTTTTAAATGTTCAGGAAATACAAAAATCACAATTGACAGTTTCTTCGAGCGTGCAGGGATATTTACAAAAAGTTATTAATAGAATAAAATTTGTATAGAAAGCTGTAGCACCATGAATCTATACCGTCAGAAACTTTGTTTATAGTTCAAATATTATATTACTTTACAACTCATTATATATGCTTTGAATAAAATAGTTTTATTTTAATATTATAGGAATCATTTTATACAGAGGTTGCATAATAAATAACTGTTAAATTAACTGTAATAAATATAAATAAATAACACAATAAATACGACATATACAAATTCCCTAGTTCCCTGATACAATTCCCGCTGGTGCAGATCCCGGTTCTGGCTCATTCGCTTCGATAGCTTCCACGACCACTGTGTCGTCTGGAAAATCAACTCCCTCAATTGCGGAAGATATACCTCCAGGAGCTGATCCTTGAGAAAGACTTCGTTTTCTTCTCGAGGAGGCCTCAGTACTACTAGCTGTATCCCCAGTTGCGGGGGTGGTGGGCATGCAGTCAGCCCCCGGAAAAGAATCGACTCCTGGCATGCTAGGCATGGTTCCGGGCATACCGGGCATGCTCGGCATTTCAGGCATGCTTGGCATTTCAGGCATGGCTGGAAACTGGCGCTTCTTCCTTGAACTAGAGGTTTCTGTGCTAGTGGCTGAATCTCCAGTTGCAGGGGTAGTAGGCATGCAGTCAGCTCCGGGAAAAGAATCGACTCCTGGCATGCTAGGCATGGTTCCGGGCATACCGGGCATGCTCGGCATTTCAGGCATGCTTGGCATTTCAGGCATGGCTGGAAACTGGCGCTTCTTTCTTGAACTAGAGGCTTCTGTGCTAGTGGCTGAATCTCCAGTTGCAGGGGTAGTAGGCATGCAGTCAGCTCCGGGAAAAGAATCGACTCCTGGCATGCTAGGCATGGTTCCGGGCATACCGGGCATGCTCGGCATTTCAGGCATGCTTGGCATTTCAGGCATGGCTGGAAACTGGCGCTTCTTTCTTGAACTAGAGGCTTCTGTGCTAGTGGCTGAATCTCCAGTTGCAGGGGTAGTAGGCATGCAGTCAGCTCCGGGAAAAGAATCGACTCCTGGCATGCTAGGCATGGTTCCGGGCATACCGGGCATGCTCGGCATTTCAGGCATGCTTGGCATTTCAGGCATGGCTGGAAACTGCCTCTTTTGTCTTGATTCCATTGGTGCCATCTACAGAAGAAAATAATTCTTGAGTTCTTCGTCATCACGTTTTAATAAATGAATTGAAAATAATATGGATGGAACATATAGCTGTAGAGTCAATTATTTAGTAGCCTGAGTGAATTATTGTTTTCAACACAATGAATGAGACTGTGACATTTTAACACACACACACATATATATATATATATATATATANCAGTCTCATTCATTGTATTGAAAACAATAATTCACTCAGGCTACTAAATAATTGACTCTACAGCTATATTTACTACATTTTAATTACTATAAATGCTTTCTAAATAATTGAGAATTTTCAAAATGAATTGTAATAACGTGTAATTAGGCGCTTCTAGAAAAAAATTATAGTTTAGAAATATATTAGTTTGTTTGCAGCATCACAATTTTTTGCTCATTTTTAATGGGCAATTTTTAGCATGTATAATTTTGTTTATACAAATTGTTTCAAAATTAATATGACTTTCATTACATAATGAAGTGGAACTTATCAATTTGAATGTATTAATTAATTTATTAATTAAGAGCAATATGTATTGTGGGAGAGAGATTTGTAATATAAAGATTTAATAAAATACATGTTTTAAGAAATTGTAATAATTTATCATATTCGTAGTAATTTGGTTTTTGTCTACATTTATATGAGTAAAATATTTTAAATTCTGCTTTATCTAAGAATTTGTTCATTACCAATTTATTTAATTTTTCTACGTGTGCTTATCATACACAGTCTGCCAGTGATTAATTTGTTAATGTTTTCTCAAGTTGTCTCAATTATTTCAGCACATAAATTTATTCAGGTATTTGGTTTCAAAAATAAAATAATTTATTGAACCAAGAACGAAATATTTTCATTTTTCAAGTTAACTAACCCGAAATGTGACATTTTTGCACTGATGCCTGTTTATAATTCAATTACTCAGAGAATATTGGGGCAGCAACATTTTAACTGTACGTTTTCTCTGAATATTGAAAAGTTATTGTCTCACAAGTTAAATAATATTACGAATAAGTATGGTTTATATATACAGCTAGCCTATAATATTTTAAAATTGAAAGAGAAACATGTGAATATTAAATACTTTATAGTACAGTTGTTAATTCTTTTAAAGAAGATTTAAATCTATTATTTTGACCACGTATTACTTAATCTAACGTTCTCGGAAGGTTCTATTTTCTTCTTTTACCTTGAAGACTAGGCACTTGAGCTTTTTCCATTTGTGTCACACTCTTTTTCTGAAACATTTACTTACCTGCACAGCAGTCACTAACATGGCAAGGACTAGAAGAAAATGCCCCATGGTTGAATCGAAACCGCAGTAAGGCTTCTCCAAAATTCGAACTCGTTGGAGGAACAGAGTTGCTCTGGCTTCCAAACTCCTCTTCCGCGTCTTTATACCTCTCGCTCAAGTCACTTTCATCAGCATATCGGGAATACTGTGATAGCGAGAGTGCCATGCGATGGTGGTGGAAAGTGGAGTGGACACACCAGTGTGGGTAACAGATAGTAGAAGACAAACGCACGCCAAATGTGACCACTATCACTCGGCCACAATTCTTAGCTACGCATGTCACGTCCTCGCTGTAGTTGGAGTTGTATATAAACGGTGGCGCATGTCGCTGTGGGTGCGGTGGTGCTGCAGGTGGATGAGCGAACGGTCGAGATGGCGACGCGGAAGCTGGACACGGCGATGTGGGCCTCGCTGGCGATGATGGCGGTGGCGATGTCGGCGTTCGTTGAGACAGGTAATCTGGCAACATGAGGTCGGGATATTCCAAGGGGAAGTAACTTGTCGCTTTCACTCGTCAATTACCAAAGATAATGTGTCCCTCGTTGTCAGGCACTGCGTGCGAAACTGTGGAACGAGAAGGATATTTGCATGAATTTGGCATAAGTGAATATCTAAATTAGTCAGTGAGAAGAACAAAAGTCGTTAAAACTACTACAATAGAACTCCCAATATACAGGCCTTATAACTGCATGATCAGCATCTTGTATGATAGGAATATCGTGTAGGAGCGTTTATTATTTAGAAAATTACACAACTTCAGAAAATTGTCACTGTATAAAGATTTCAGAGCTTCCTTCCTCAAATAGACTCTCCTAATGAATTTTCTGGAACAAACCTTCATCCTACTTCACGACAATTCCAATGTATTTTCAGTTTTGTGTAAATCATATTATTAACAAAAATAATCAGGATCCTATTTTTACTCATGAAAAGTTTCCGTGATGAGATTTCAATGCAGCGGAATAATAAAATGATTCTTAATATGTAAGAATATTGTATTTCTATTACTTCTCAGTAGTTTAATTATTAGTTCTCAGTAGTAAAAGGTATGTAAATATTTTTTGTGGTATCACAAGTACCATCACTGATTGACTATACTCTACACAGTCAATCATTATCACACAAGTAATACAGTTCAATTAAAAGAAAATTAAACGATAAACAAAATAATAATATCGTAAATAAATAGATTGGTAAAATAGCATTATTTTTGAAACCAGTAATATTTTGATGTATGTTCATTAAGGAGACCTATCGAATTATTTAACACGATCTTACTTTCAAAATTCATCTTTATTCAGTCATTTTCAGATCTGTCAGCCAATTATCACAATCAGAACGAATCAATGTGGTCAGTTGGATCATTTTTCAGAAAGTGTACAGTTTGATGTCATCTGTTTCCTGTAGCTTATATCATTTTATTGCTAAATAAGAAACAATAATAAATCTCTACCTAGATGTCACATTTAATTTTGTAATTTGAAATCACTGTAAGGTGATTAATCACATTCGTGGACAGTATGGCAATCGCTACCCTACTTTTTGCAACAAAAACAAAACAATCGGAATTTTACTTGGCCTAAACGCAAAAATATCCTTATTGTGTAATATGGAGGCTGAAAATATGATAAACTATGTTATAGATACCAGAAAATAATGACACAGCATAACTTAAAACTTCTCATAAATGTTATGACTTCGATTAATAGCTTGACAATGGACAATGATTAGGAACATATGTATTTATCCTTCAAAAATACTTTTACTGGTTACTTTTTCACTTTATAGTGGATTCTATCATTGTGTTAATTGTGCGTTTCTGATATAGCTACACAAACACCTAAATGTTTCTGATACAATTACAATATTATTAGTATTATTAATATTGTAATTAATGTTTTTGAATAACAAATGACTATAAAACTATTGAGCACCACTGTTTAATCAACAATAATATTCGTTTGAAGAAGAAGTATGATAACTCAAATTTTCACGACGCTTTTCATATTACTACTTTATTAATTCTTACTATCATGGTATACTTTGGCATATGATTTTCTCATTGCTAAAACTCATATACCGTACTCCTTGAGAATGCAGTTTTGTCCCTGTGACATGAAGAAAAAGAATTATTCGCGTTCTGTTCTTGACAATACGGTCTTGATGACTTCGTATTAACTAATGGTCCTTCCAATGTTTTGGATGTTGACGACTGGCAATTGCATTTGGAAATACAGTAGAGCATTCATTCAGTAAATCCAGTGAGGTACGCTGTTGTAGTTTCAAATTCTAGAAAATCATGCGTTTTTACTTTCAAAGTGACACTCTACACCGTATCTCATCATATTTCACTCATATTTATTTTTTAATATAAATACTTTTTTGGGTATCATTAGTGTAATTGTTATTAAAATATCTTTTTGACAGATAATTCAAAATTAATCTATAGTGAACAATTTGGAAAGAAAATAGTTAGCTATCCTATATTTATCCCGAGGTCCGGGTTTATCAATTCATGAAATTCTCTCGTACATCAGGGGTAAATTACTCTCGCATTCTGCCACATCTCCATTTCGACTGGAATAAAAATTACTATCCTTTGGCGCGAGCATTCAGATAAAATGAAAGTTGTTGAAGCGCTTCGCTCTAATACCGAAAGCAATATTTCCAACAGCTCTCGCACTTCACCTGGCTTTTTTGTGTTCGTTTAAATGAAACGCTATCACCCTCACTTACCGATGAAATGTTCAACTCTCGTAATGAATATACTACATTTTTATACATTTTAAAAGTACTCTCCATTGGAGAGGTGTGCTAGGGGATGAGTTTAGGTGTATCGGTTTGAATGTAATGGGGTGGAAAGACAATTTTTCAGTAGGATGGGGCTTCAAAAAGTGTGAAATAATCGTTGAACACTTACACGAAGGCAGCTACGATTTACTGGAAATTATTGGACTTCTCCTGCATCGAAGCATTTATTTGAGTAATGTGATAAATCAATTACAAGGCAAGGAAGTTTAATTAATTCAGCCAATGTATGTATTTACATAAATATTTAAAATTTGGGAAATATGAAAACCTTCTGAAAATTATGGTTATTTACCAACAAGCCTGAATCGAACAATAAATAAATGTATCGTCAAATTATTGTAGTGGCTGTTAAGCACTTTAACTTTGTTTAGGGAAAATATTTGATAAAAACTATTGGTTTAAGAATGGCCAATAATGCTGCTTGCTGTATTCAAATTAAGCATAGGTATTTCACCATTCTCAAGTAAAATATCCATAATAAGACTACTGTACATATAATAGTTATTAATATGAATTCAAAACTTCAGTGGAAAGCTAAGCGTTGCGCTTGGAAAAGAGTTATATGTACTCTAGTTTTTCCTAGAATGTTATTATTAATGATTTTACGGATGCGTCTGTTAAATTTCATTCTTACTTAAAACGTGTTAGACATGTGCAATGTTTACGTGATACAAGTATATTTACTTTTTTAATAACGAGTTTTCATTGTCTACCATTAATGTGTTTTATATCACACTTTTATATTGGGAAAAATTAATTATACAACTGAAATTGAACATTTGTAATTGTCATGCCTTATAATTATTTATGGAATATGATTGATTTTTTGTTTGATGATATTAGTTATCCAAAACATTGAAAAATATTTTCTTTGGCATCGGAACACATTATAATTCTATTTGACTAAATTCTAACAATGATAGACATAAGTAGCTCACATTTGGCTAGATTGGTTTAGAATTGAAAATTGTAAGAAATGTCCGATGTTCATTCTTCTCTATTTAATCACTTGTATTTCATGTTGATTATAATAATGGTATCGATTAACAGAATACTTCTGTAAAAAGTTTCTTGATTATTCTGTGAGTATTAGATCATTCTTCCCTTCAATAAAAGTTAAATAAGTTGCAAAAGTAGCTTTATTATTTTGAACGTATTCATTCAATACAAATACAATTATTACAATGAATTGCTTTAACTTGGAGAAAATGAATCTTAAGCTAAGTTTTTCGTTCAAAGGAGTATCTCGCACCTATTGAAAGTAAAGTCAACAAACAAAAAGACATTTTTGGAAATTTTGAAAGTCCATGTTCTCAGAATGTTGATTCCGTGTTTATGTTTTTCACAAGATGTATGCTCTTCCGTAGCTTCCAAAGAAATTAGTGAGTAATGACTCTAGTTCTGAACGAATGGCGCTTAAAGAGTTTGTAAACTTCAGACTTGGAAGGCAACCATTTATCATCTGTCAGTTCGTCCTCGGAGCGATCATAACATATTACAGAGCTGTCTATCGACTATGAGCTTACGTTCTCTGTATACACATGCTTCAGGTAATTAAAACTAAATGTAATATTGAAGAAAATTACCTGATAAGGTAGTTTGACGAGCGTTTCTTTTGAAAATCATGGAACTACATTAATTCATCTATCAGGTGATGTCTGGTCGTATACTTTGTATCTTCCAAGAAATTTGTGGGTGGAAAGCATGTTATGTCTCATATTTTGTTTTTATTCAGAATACATCGAACAATTTTGTAAGTTTTTTACGTGTGTTTAAATGTGGGTGGTACATAAGATTCCTGTTTTACTTCATGATTAATTGTAGTATTTACGTCTGTTAACATTGTATTACCAAAAATGTCGTTGAAGAGTATAATTTCATGATTAATGTCCACATACCTTTTAATAGGGAAAACATATAAGGAAAATACTTCTTATTCCATCACGATTTCTCTAGAGATATGTTCAAAAGCGTTAATGGTCGTCATATAAAGTAATATTAAAATGCGTGTTTTTTAGGGAAATGTGTGGAGTTTAATTTTTATATCCTCAATTGTGTGTTTATGAATAATTTTTTATTTCTTCCCCTACTTTTCAGAGAAATATTTATGTACGTACAATAAATTATATATTTCTTAGTTTACTACAAAACATTTATTAGTGATTCTGTAAACAAGATTCAATGACAAATAGTTTTTAAGGAAACTGTTAATATTCTGGAATATGCCAAAACATTTAAATGAATGCAATATCGGCTGCCCACTAATTGCTTTCTATTCTAATGAGTGTCTATGATCAATAGATTTTCAGAAATGTTGGCCAATGTGAGTGAGGTTTAGTTGGTATTTTTGCATTCATAAGTTTGATCGCATTTTATTTTCTCCCCATGGTATGCAAAAATATGTATTTCTACATGGAAATGTCTTTTAATTACAAAAAATACATTGCGATATGTTTATCATACTTGTTTTCTAGATATTTTGTGAACCTGATCTGTAAGAGGTACGTTTTAGTTTTAAACAAATTATTCTAGAAAACAAATGTATCAGGTCTTCGCTAACCGTATCGATCTATATAGATACTATATCAATCTCATTCTCGAAAGAACGTTTGATGACCATGGAAACAAAGAAACATCTAAATGGAGTACGAACATGCAGTCAGAAAAAGTCAAATGAAAACTGGATACTATATTTTACCAAATAAATTAAATACCAATCAATAAAAAATAAACTTATTGCTATAGAATAGTTGATTATCGTTATTCAAAGTCTTGAATATATGCATGATAAATTAAAAGTCGTTTTCATGTTGCTCATTTCTTTATTGGTATTAGAAAGCTTTTTCGGCTGCATAGCAACCATCATCAGTAACATACACTGAAAAATATAAATGTTCATAAAATGACAATAATAAAAATAAAAAAATTCAGTGTATGTTACTGATGATGGTTGCTATGCAGCCGAAAAAGCTTTCTAATACCAATAAAGAAATGAGCAACATGAAAACGACTTTTAATTTATCATGCTTTGATAATGTTGCTAAAGCTCCACAATTACCAAGTCTTGAATATATTTTACCACAGGAAGGTCCTACAAATGTTTATTTTTATTTTCAATCGCAACTGTTTCATATAATATTGAAATTTGCTTGAGATGGTATGCTGGTTACAAATATTGTTGCAAGGTATAGAAATACTGTGTAAATAAGCAAAATGGAGAGTTGAGATTTTTTTTCAATGGTACATTGTTTACTGATAAAAACGGAAAAAGATAAAATCCCTTGCTCTGTCACCGCAGAGCAACTAAATTCTGAAAACGTACGTGATGAAAATAAATCAGTTTGTAAAACAACTATTGAGTACTCTCCATTGTATTAATGATTCTAAGTTAATATTAAATGTTTGTTGTTTAGCCTAGCCTTATTATTCCCAGTTCATGTGGGGTCGGCGAATGGGGATGGATATGATGCTTCGTTAATTGTAGCTGGGGAATACTCGTGGCGCCGGATGCCCTTCCTGACGCGCCTCCCCTGAAGCGGTGATTGTGAAATGAAATGGGTGTGAATGATTATGAGTGAATGTTGTGGTGGAATGATAGGCAGGGGAAACGGGAGAACCCCGAGAAAACCTGCCGCGAGCACCGCTCCGTCCACCACCTCGGATTCTACTTGGATCGGACCGGGTTTGAACCGGCGACCCCAGAGGTAGAAGGCGAGCGCGTTACACACTGCGCCACGGGTCTCCTAAGTTAATATTAAATAATTTTCAATATTTATTGAAGTGTACACTAAATATTTTGACTGATGATTACATCTTACTCTTTTGGAGGATATTACAGATAGCTACCCTGTTTGATGATAATGAATAATTGGAAAGTTAACTTTAATAATAAATATGTGGTTTGCAAGACTAAGAAAATTATTTTAATTTTGAATTACGCCAACAAAACCTCAACAACACCATCTATATATTGTAATAAAGTGTTGTTACAGTCTGCAACTCCCATCTAGCCGAACTAGACCTCCGGTTCGGCTAGTGCATATGGTCCCTGTACCCAGTTCCAGATCCCTTTGTAACGGATCAGACCATGCGACGAAGGAGAGAGACCGACTCGATAAGAATCCCGAACGGTTGCTCGTCAAACGTTGAAAGGGGAACCTGTCTAACACGAGTAGAGTTTCGAAAGGAACTCGCCGTAGCCACAGCGGTAATCGTGGGAGTGTGTTGTTGTGTGGACCGCTTGGCACTCGCCTTTAACCAAGAGATCATCATACCCCACCCCAGACCCCTGGGTAAAAGATCGACTCTCTTGGAGAGATAAGCGGAAGGAAGATTCGCAAGAATCTCGGAACGGCGACTCGTCTCCGTAAACAAGGAAGCTTGTTTAATATGAATAGACTAGCCCGCTACAGGGGGGGGGTGCAGCCACTACGTAGATAGGAGCAGTCCTATATATTCGTGGGAGAGCACGAATTGACTACTTGACAGGTTCTCAAACCCGATCTTATGTGTAACCCTGGATCTCGGTACACAAAGTAGTAGGGAATCTCGCAAGAGACCCCGGTGGAAATCCATCCACCGCTGATAGGGCAACCTTTTTAACATGGGTAGGGCTATAAAATTGTGACCTATTGGGACGGGCACCCCTCTGTATAGTCCGGCAAAGTTACCGCGCTGAGCTCTCTACTCGACAAGTACATGCGATAGGCGGACCACTGGGCTTTCGCCTATCCTCGGCTTTTGTACCCAATCCTAGGCTGACAACCTGGGCAACGGATAAATCCCGGCGCGATCTCGTTAGTGGTAGGAGGGCTGACAACCCTCCGAGTGCTTCTCAGCACTTTAAACCGAGTAGACAGGGAGGGGCACAAATCCTCAAGTGCTTGCACCTGACGCCCCCATTTGGGTTGGACTGCCGGGCAGTATGGTTTCCCCACCTGTGGAGTACGGGAAGGAGGCTCTGGTTTCCGATCGGTGAGTAGGATTGCTGCTTGGCTACCGTTAGCGCAGATAGCGGTTGAGATGTGGGCTAGGCACATCTCCGCCCACCAGAGCGGATGCTGGGAGAGGCGGGTTTCCCGCCTTGATGTTTGTGGGCATCCTCCAACGTATCGCCCACGGGGCAACCCCTGTACCGACCTCTCTGGCCAGTTCGCTGGATGAGGGGAAGGGACCCTTCAGAGAATAGCAAAAGCTAATAGACTGGGGTTAAAACGGGATAACGGTGAAGTTGAGGTCCGTAAGGACAAGATAGGCTTAACGACTCCCGAGCAGTCTGCATCTTCCGTATTTGCGAATACACGTAAGACGAAACTTGAAGCAGTTGATCATGAATGAACCAAATGGAAAATGTAGTAATTGAAATCTCTCCTACAAATTGCCATCCAACTCCTGTGTGACAATTATTAGTGCAATCGTACTACGAGGTATATTAAATTTTATCACGGCATCTTTCCATTCAACACTTCTTTGTAAATTCATTTTAAGTTTCAAATGTTATGTCGTCTGACAAGAAGGTGGAAATAGATATTTATTTGTAAATTGGCAATAATCCCTCATACATTATGAACAAATATAAATTTCTTAAAATCTCATTTATTGCCATTTCTGATTCACATTTATCGCTTGACTACTAAAAAATCGTTTTAAAATCCAGTCTTTAAAATGCTGATGAGAATTAAGTTAAATGAAAATTAGTTCGTGTATGATCAGTTTTTACAATCTAGTCCATTAAAAATCGATGGTATATGTATATACAATAACGGAGACATAGTAATAGGAGAAGTAATTTATATAAATTTATAAATAAATGAAATGAAGTGTCATAGACATGGAATGGCTGTTTCTCGTTTGAAATTTATGTTCAAAACATAAAGCAATTTATGTAGTTTTCAAAATATGCATACTAATACTTTTTGTCATATTACTACAGCCTCGGATTGAAAATCACGAGATAAGTAGTAATTGTACCATACAATTAGCATAGGACCTCAAAATATACCGAACTCAATAATTTATAAATGACACAAAAGCATTATTTAGAGTCTATAAAAAACTATACACCAAAACAATACATTTTCTTTAACATCTTCTGGTAAGTTCCTTAAAACACGAACATTTCGTGAACACAAAAACCCTGTAAAAGGGGGTACTGTCTTGCAGAGATTTTGCAAATTCCATCCATAAATTATACAAAATAAAATATTATAAAAAACCAATGGGAACAATTCTCTACGTCACACAAACTTGTGTTTCTTTGCAACCGATTCGTTACAATCGTATACGTATATCCAACTTGTTGAAACTAAAAAAAAAATAATTCCGTACATTTTGGAAAGTTGTTGGATCAACAAATTGTTTTACAAAGTCGGCCGTTTTGCATTTGAAACGTGTCATAGACTATTAAGAAATGGACAAGTAGCGAATTCCGTGAACAAATCCAGTTCAGTGAAAATAAAACAGCCCAGCCCCAGGAAGGCTTAAATACTTAATAAAAGTTTTCTATAGGTACTGCCAATTAGTTGTTTGTCTGTTATACATTCCTTTCGTCCGTATTGACTTGTTGAACTTATCAGTTTTCCAAATTTTAAAAATACTCATATCTTCCTGTTATTTTTTAGAACTTCCGGGTCAAGAAATTGAATCCTTTTTTAGTTGCTTTACATCTTTCCGACTATTACGAAAGGGACTAATAATGGTTTGGAAAAAAATCAATTTTCAGAAAGGTGAAGCATTTATTTGAGGAATAAGTATTCTTATGTAATAGACTCGTTTTATTGTGCATTTTATCACTTGAATAATACTACGAAGTAAATGTGGTGAACTACAGATTTCTCGTCAGTAAATACGTGAATGAAATGATCTCCAAATTAGAAATACGATTGTTAAGTTCTTTAGTATAGAAACTGTTATGTAAAGAAATAACATGATAGATGTAAGACCTTAAAAAGGGGGAGAGCAAAGCGAGCAAACAACATGGGTCTATGAGGGCTGCTTTTTGTATGAGAATTTGGTATGTACATTTTTTATCGTCCTTCGCCATTTTAGATTTTAATTACCAGTTTATATAACGTCGTCTTTGGCAAAAGTACGAAGGACAAAAGCCACGGATGAAGCATCAAAAACGAAACTGTTTATTGAAGCTTCATTAATTTCAAGAAACACAAAAACGAAGAGGAGGACCCCGTACCTGACATGATTCAACGTGCATCGACGGCCCCTTTGATAGCTACAGAGTATGAAATACCTCCACAACAAAAAAGTGACAGCAAATAGTTATCAACAAAAACTGTATTCTGTATGTTCTATATGTAATATCGTTTCATTATCTTAAACAGTTTTTGAGTGACGCTTATTTCCGAGTCTTTAAAATGACCCTAGCATTTTTCCTGAATGTATTCTTAGACGACTGTATTTTACAAAACAATTGTTACTAGAATATATTATTATATTAGAATCAATACATTGCAAATAAGTGTTATAATAGAATAACCTCCTCCTCATTTACTGCAAATCATTTCTAATAGGAGCATGTTAGAAGAGCAAAGCAATAAATTTAAGGGGCTATGCAAAACTTTGAAATAAACATACGTCAGAGATTGTAGTTTTTCCGATTGTTACGCGTCATACAGCAAACAAAACAAAAGCGATGCAACTTAATTCTAGACAGTTACGTGTTGTATCGTATTATCCTGAATTGACTTGAAGACCCGTGTTAGGAATATGACCTCAGGTTAGGGTGAACCTCCGTCACCCTTGAACAGGGAAATCTATCCAAACATATTAGTTGTTTATCCACTTCAACCTTGTTCCTATGACCTGTAGTTCGGCCTAGTGACGCGGCCAGTGATGCGTCGGCCATTCCGACGGCGCGCAGCCTGTTAACGGATGCACATGCAATAATTCCAAGAGTCTTCAATGTCTGAGTTTTTAGTGACATCACAGACAAGGACGGGTCATCACGGACCGCAAAAAAACTTCCGTTCCGACGGAGCGAGTAACAGATTGATTTCTGTCCACAGGAGACCAGGCAGGGAACACGACTTTTCATTGCAGTAGCTAAATCAGTGTGTGTGGGCTTGACAATAAGCTTTTGGACAAGGGCGTACTGTTCTAAGATCATTGAGTAATATAGGAATATAAATAAAAATCCTAGTGCGCACTAGAAGAAAGTTTCCGGGTTGACCCTAATGAAATCTTCACATGCAAAAATTTAATTTATTTTATTCTGCGTCAACTAATAAGAAGCTACTATTTTTATCACATGATCTATGTATATGGTTAAGTTCATAGCAGCAAGTAGACGCGCGCTGATTCAACAACTCATTCGCAGTCGCAAACTGATAGCTCTGAGGTGAATAGGTTAAAATTTGTTTGTTGGGTGGTACCAGACGTTTCATTGAAATGTGATCGTCATGCTTAAGTGGTGAGGAAGGTGATGATTGCAATACCCGTAAAAACCGTTACTCTTTAGGTCAGCTCCCAACGTTACCAATGTGCGTTCCATGCCTGATTGGAGAATACCTTATCAAACGTATAATCCACGATTTCATGAGAGGTGACGATAACACGATAGCAGCTATTTTGGTTGTGAGAGCATAGGAGAGTGTGAGGAGGAGGTCCTTGTGTAGTGGTGGAGGCGTCGAGGGACATGGCAAGGAGTGATATATGAAGCGGCGCGCTTGGGAACTACAGCGCGGGTGAAGCGAAGTTGAGTTATGCTGGTTGGAAGCGGGGCACAAGCCGCAAAGCTTCCTCAACCCGCAAAAGCGCCGCGGGACCACGAACGTTATTTAATATACAAGCTCCTCGGTCAAAAGGCGACCGAGTTAAATTGTGAGGCAAAAATTAGCGGGGTATGAAATACGGCGTGTCAAGTTTTCTATCGCTTGAATGATATATTTCGCTCTTCGGATGCATTCAGGGAAGGTTGTCTTGTGTCCACTTAACTAGAGATGGTATTATATATCCCTTTCCCTTTTATACCACACAACTCTTAAAAACCAGTTTTCGCACTCAGTTCATACATACAGTATTTTACATTTACAACACTACTCAGTAATTGAAAAAAAAGACTTATTTTGTTACAATGGACTTTTTGGATTTTTATTGATACTATATTAAAAAGCATGCATTAAAACTTAATAGAAAATAATAAGAAAGTATTATATTTAACGTAAAAAATATGTTTTTATATTGATAGTTTTTAGATCGTTTCAAAATTTTCGAAATTATAACATTTCGAAATTTGGTGTACTTCGTCCTCCTGCAAGTATATTACTCTAGGCACCATTTCATTTTATTTTTTATTTTTTGGTGAGGCTCTAGGGCTCGTCAACATCGAAGTCATTAGAGCCCATGGCACCATTTCAAAGCAGGACATGAATTTTTATACCATTTTTATACCTTTTCATTCATTGTTTCTGGGACCATCCCCTTGTTTTTCCGGGAAGGAGCAATGCGCTCGAAGAATGTCGGACGAAGGGTGTGAGCAGTGCTTGTCTTTCCTTGGTTTGTAATATTTCTGTAAGAGGGACTTGTTCGCCATGTATACCGAGGCGAGACGGAAAGACTGTTATAAATGGAAAATTCCACCGGATGCTGAAAATAATGGCCTCCAGAGAAGGACGCTGGCATATCGGTAAAGACGCAGTGTTCTCAGAAGCTGAGGGGTGACCAAGATGATGTTGAGTGCTCAGTGCGTTTGCGAAGGCGTGATCACGTGACCTCCGCTTCCGTATATATTGGGAGGATTGAAGATCCTAGGTGACTTTCAGACTTGAGAGTTCTGCGGAAGTGTTAGGAAGTTCCCGGACACTGAGATGTGACCTGGTTAGTATTGGTCGTCAGACCACTGAGAATTGCTACGGTAATTCAATTACATTACTATTAGGCGCGAATGACGTAACTTGGAACAGTTATTTATTTCGGGATAGCAACTTGTAAATTTTCGAGATTCGGATGATCTGGGTAGATTTCCGAATTAATTGATCACACCAGTATTTATATCTGTGTGTAATTGTTGCTTTCAGATAGCAATAACTCTGTAATAACAAATTCAAACTTGTATTTATGATTTGAGAGTTCGTTCAAATTTGTAAATACGCAGATTTCAATTTAACTTGTATTAAAGGAATATTTTATTGTTATTACACGTGTGTTTGATTGCTTGGGGAAACCAAGCTGGTGGCAGCGAACTCTACCATAAAGGTTGTGGTTTATGGTTGAATCCCGCTTCTACCCAAAAAATACCCACATCGCATCTGGGCTTGTGGTGTGGTGTAACAACTATGAATGGATATATTATTTGCCTTAAAGAGTTCTACAAAACCGTCCGTGACAGCATATGTCTATCTACAAAAATTAAACAAAATTATCGCTAAAACGTTTTTAAAAATAAAAGTGTCAAAATAATTCAATTTAAAAGAGTAATTTAAGGAGGAAAAGTCTATCATCAAATTTAATCGATTACTTGTTTTTTGCTTTTAACAAAGATAAAAAATGTCTTTGAATCGTAAAATTTCGAAAAATAGTTTAGTTTTTATAAGAATATTGATGAAATGGTGCAGTTGTGTCATGCCACGGAAGCCAAATTCAACCGGCGCGGTTCTTGGGAGATGGTGTAGTGTGGGCAGTCAAGTTTTATATTATATTTGTATTATTATGAATTTAAAAAAATATATTTTTTAAAACCAATAAATAAAGGTATTTTGATCTTTCAATATAGATAGATTTTATTTTTTATCGAGTAAGAGAATATTAGCCTAAAAAAATCCGGAGCTTTGCCGGATAATCAGTTAGTATATACATATAACTTATAGTGTACTAATCGAAGGTATTAATTTCGATGAACAACAAATAAATGTAACTTTATTTTCTATACTACATGAAATAACAATGTACTCTCTTTATTATCTCAACCCACAAGACAGAACATCAGAAAACAAGAGTTTGTTTTCTGATTTCTGATCATTCATCGACTGAATACATAATAATAATAATAATAATAATAATAATAATAATAATGAACTTATTGTCAAAAAACAGTACAAACTGCGTATGACTACGTGGAGGACAATAAACTAATTTACTCTCCGGAAGCAAGCAAGGAACCATCCCATCAATTCCGATCAAGGGCCCTAAGACAGAGGCGGATTCAAAAATTTCAGCAAAAGTGCCTAGATAAGATAAAAAGTTAGCTG